>JAQJVL010000019.1:4403124-4988353 GCA_035578905.1 Stictocephala bisonia | reverse complement strand
AAATTTACAAATATTTTTAGACAAATCCAAATTTTAATTTTCAAAACAATCTTATAGCCTAGTTGAGTTTTAAATGTTCAGCTAAGGAAGAGTTTAGATTTAAATATCCAATGTTACTATTATATTATGGAAATCGGTTAACACGAAAGAAGGAATGCTCTGCTTTTGTTGTCAACAAATATAACAATTAGAGGACATTGCCCATCCACTATACTGCCTATGGACAATATATTAGATCTTTACCATTAAATTCTATTTTGCATATTTTTACCGACTGATATGGAGTTTTTAAATGGAATACTTATTTCCAACTTCTTGTTATCCTGTGGTAAAACAACTTTTCAAAGACATAACATGACCTTCCTACTTCCTTACAGGTCTGTAACTACATTTATGGTATTCCTATTTTATGTTTTTTTCTTATAATACACTAGTTTTGTAATTTTTCATGGCTTTTACAATATTTTTACCATAACCTCCATATTATCCGAGTTTTTACGTATCCGAGATGGTCTCAGTCCCAATTTATTTTTGATTTAATTTTAACTCAGATAGTCGTGAGTCTACTGTACTAGAAGTATAAATAACTGAAATATTGATATGAAAAAAATTAACATTGCATATCGTTTTTGTTACTTGCAATCCTCATAGCAGGTATGACACATTTTTGTAAATAATTTCAAGATAGCTAAAATGTGCCAAATTAACTGCCAAATTACAAACCAGTACTAGCTTTATAAATAAAATAATAAATGTATTATAAGGAATTGTTTTATTTGTAAAAAAAGAAAATTTGAAAAATATATACCATAGTGCCAAAGTTATTTATATTTTTGACATAAGTGTTATGTATGACGTAACATTAGAGTAGATTGGGGTGAACGCAATAACACACTAATACATTTACATAATGCTTGGTTGGCCCCAGTACCAGGGATTGTACATGTGCACAGGCAGGAGAGTGGAGGGTGACTGCAACTGACTCGCAGGTCATGCAGGTGGTGTGATCCTTGGAGTAGGTCAGAATAGGGATGTGGCGTGATATGTTTCAGCCAACCAGAATCATTTATAGATATCACCTGATTATCATACGATATTACAAACAGTTGCATGATATTTCTCAAAACAGAATTACAATGAAATCAATATTTTAACAACCAGTATAAGCAATAAAATAAACAAGAAACAAGCATGTTGTAGTGATTTATATTTACTACTGAACACATGATAGGAGTCGACTATGAAATTTGTGTTAATAATATTTTATAAGTGATAAAAAAATTGTTTGCTCAAAAATTGTGAAATAACATAAAACTGAAGTCCAATGCTTGTAATTTATTACATTTTTGCATATATATCCTAACAGTTTTATTTAAAACAAGAGTTCATATAGGATAATGAAGTTGTCCAATAGTATATTTCTCAAAACTGGCCAATCGTAATGCCTCGCACTGTCCAGTGACGGGAGTTTCAACGTGCATTTGCATAAAACCACATGATATGTAATAAAGTTCTGTGTCGAATGGTACCAATTAAATTGTACATACTGTTATTTTAACAAACTGTTATATTAGTTAAAAAGAGTAATACACAAAATGTGTATCGGGCATGGGTCTATGGTTAACTCATAAAGATATCTCCAAATTTAATTTTCAATTTACTTTTTGCCAAAACTGCAGTTTTTACTTAATTTGGGTTGGAGTGAGGAACCGTTACACTAACGGGTGAAATACATGTTACTGAAGAAAAAAAATTGTTGTTGAAGATAACAGACACTGTTGTTTTTATCAATAAATGTTTAAGAATTTTAAAAATTTACTGATCTAACATTATTTCAAACCCTGAGTTGTGGCATAGATGTAACCAAGATTCTGTTGGAGAGACGATAATGAAAAGGAAGTATGGTTAGATAGGGCACAACCTGAGGTACTATAGACACCATAAGTAGACAAGTGCTAGACTGTAACCCGCAAAGAAAAAGGAAGAGAGGAAGACCCAGACAGATGTGGCGAAGGACATTGGAAAAAGAAATTCAGGAAGAAGGGAAGACCTGGAGAGAGATAAAGTGTTTGGTGCAGGACAGACCACCAGTGGAAGTCCTTCGTTGTACCCCTTCATCTCCTCTAGGGATTAAAGGAAATAAGTCATAAGTGTTTGTTTCTAATATAACATTTCATACAGTATAAGTGGACGTCATACAACACATATTTATTACAATAAAAGTATAAAATATTATGTACTTATACTGTAGTTAAGTGTAGTGATATATTTCAACTGAAATGTAATAAGCTAAATCAAGAAAGATGTAATTGTTAAGGATTTACATTAATAATTAATTATATTTTTCTTATTTTATTGTTTTAATTCATTTTGTTTCATGTTTGTATATAATACTCACTAATCATAATTATATATAGTATATATTCATAAGTTTTTAATATAAAAACCAGAGCCATCTATCATAAAGGCTGTATCATCATTGTTACATTTCTCTTTCATTCAATCGTCAGTCCTTCTTTATCCTTCCCCATTTTTTCTCTCTCAATCTCCACAACTCATTTACAGCCTCTTTTATATTTTAATTTTTAAACTCAAAATTGTATTAAATCTCTCTTTTATTCATTTAAATTAAGTAACAACCTCATTTCTATTTACCAACAGTTCATCCTGAATCAAAACAGTATCCAGAATATAGCCTGTAGTAGCTTAGAAACGTTTGGTCTGGCCAGACAGAAGAAAGAAGCCTTTTATAACTGTGTATGATAAAACAAAATTGTTATACTGTAATTAATTAATTGTATCATAACCACTCAAAATCGTTCTAACCAATTAACATTTAATTCCATTCTGTACATCTGTAGACTAATAAAACCACATTCATATTCAACCTAGGCCTACATTCTTTTCTCATTCCTGATTTTGTCAGGTGGTCCTCAATTTCACACTCTATAATTAACGGTAATACAAAACCAAACTTATAACTTATTGCTCTTTTAAGTTAGTTTTAAGTTAAGTTTTTAAGTTTAACATTTGTAAAATATTTTTTTAAATGTTAAAAGACTTTACCTGGACTTGTCATAAGGGTCAAACAAGGACGTCATGTTGGCTTTATTCAAGAAGGCCGATTGAAAACTGATTGCATTTATTGGTCTTCCATCTGTAAAAATAAACAAAATATTAGCTCAACAAGTAATCATTATAACTGTAATAAAATAATTAAGATTTACACCATTAAAATATAAAATCACAAAAATGTCACCTTTTCAAGTTCATTTTTGACAAGGAGATAACCTACCTTTAAATATGGATATAGCGTTGAACCTCCAGCAAAATTGGCAATATGCTGGCCATTAGTGAAGTGTTTGAAAAACCTGTCATAATAGGTATATGACAAACAAACATTTTCATTCACAGCTCAACATTATTAATAGGAAAATTAGACCAGAAATGATTAGCCCCTTTAAATGACAAACAGCCAATACAAATTTACAAATATTTTTAGTGCAATCAAAATTTGGATTTTCACAACAATCTTATAGCCTAGCTTAGTTTTAAATGCTCGATTAAGGACACTTTTAGATTTGAATATCCAATGTTACTATTATAATCAGTAGAATCGTTTAGTGTTTCTGAACAGAACTGTCCAACATATTTTTAATATAAAATGAATGTTAGCTATTATTGATCATTCATTTTCAATGATGATACTTCATAGTAATACTGAAGAAACACTCACAAATCATCTTGCAGCCCTCGAAGTATATTTTAGAACCTGGAAAGTAAATCCTAACCGAAATAGCCTGCTTCCACCTACGTAACAGACTGGTTAATCGAAAACTGAACATCTTTCTAAACCTTCTAAAACTCCAACATCCACAGTACTTAGGAGTAACGTTAGATCGATCGCTGACGTTTAAAAGCCATCTTCAAAAAACAGCAGCTAAAATTAAAACCAGGGCAAATGCACTTCATCATATTGCTGTAACAACTTGGGGGGCCAACGTACTTCAATAATAGTAATTCAATAATACAAAGTTATTGTTAAAAATACAAAACAAGTGAAGGTTACTAAACTACAGAAATTTAGAAAAATATAAGCACAAAACTGTACAAATATTATAGATCAATTTTGGTGAACCATGTTTACTGTCCTCAGACCACAAAGATTCACAAAGGAATGAAACTGGTGTCCCCTTGACATCAAAGTTAAGATAAATTTAGTAATTCTAGATACAGGGTCAACTGCCAAGTGCCTTAACTGTTGTTTTATATAGTTCAGACAGTAAATTTAAACAAAAGATATAAAAACCCTGTTTCTTCCTTTAAAAATAAAGTCTATAAAATCAAATGTAGCAAAACAACAAGCCTACTTAATTACAACCACAATTAAAACTCATATGATGAAAATTTCAACAATCTTAAAATTTGCAATAACAATAGGATGATGAATTCATGGAATAATGTTTATAACAGAATGTAACGATTTTGACTGAACTTATCAATGAACATGTTAATTTTGATTCTGAGAAAATTGTTCACGAGTTTTCAGCAAATGATATAAGAGAAGGCAACAACCAGTAAAATTAATCAACCAATAATATTTCACTGGTAAACAGTTGCCGTTGTACGGATTCCAAACAACTATCATGGTTCCTCAAAGTGACAAACATATTTTTTACGTAGATATAAAATTAGTGTTTGTTGTGGACACTAGTTTTATTCCTTCATGAATCACTCAGGTCTGAGGATGGCAAATGAGGTTTACCAAAATCGATAACCGTAATATTTGTATATTTTTATAGTTACCTATATCCTTAAACTTAGTATGGAGCAAAGGTTTGTTATTACAGATCTACAGCCTCCTTCTGTCTCTTTTTTTTGCGACTTCTCGAGTCGATGCTTATTACCAGATTAATAAAAGTTTATCGCTGTCGTGAAGAAAGCTCTTTTAGACAGCCGAAGGATGGTCTGCTACAGGGGTCCGTACTTGCTCAAATTTTATTTAACCTGTATACTGCTGACATCCCAATCATCAAATCTATAAAGTTTATACATGCAGACAATATTTCTTTAGCTTATCAACACAAGGACTTCACAGCTACTGAAGAAACACTCACAAATCATGTTGCAACCCTCAAAAAATATTTTAGAACCTGGAAGCTGAATCCTAACCCGTCAAAAACAGAAGTAGTCGGCTTCCACCTAGGTAATCGACTTGCTAATCAAAAATTAAAGGTCTTTCTAAATGGTGCAAAACTATACCACAATGATCATCCACAGTACTTGGGAGTAACATTAGATTGATCGCTGACGTTTAAAATCCATCTTCAAAAAACTGCAGCGAAAATTAAAACCAGGCCAAATGTACTACACCATATTGCTGGAACAATTTGGGGAGCCAACACACACGTCCTGTGTACTACTGCTTTGTCACTGATTAATTCAGCTGCTGAATACAGTGATCCCGTATTGCTAAATAGCACACAAAAGCGATTGATGTCCAACTTAATAGGGCCATAAGAGTTATTAGTGGCACTCTCATGTCAACTCCACTTCCTTGGCTCCCAGTGCTGTGCAATATAGCTCCTCCAGAAATAAAATGTCAGTAGGCACTACTTAGAGAATTCAATAAGATCCTGAATGCTTCACACCTCCCCATAACCCAGGATCTCCCACGTCAGAACGGTCTCTTAAAATCTCGAAACACACCTCTACATATTGCTTTCCAGTTGAGCAGATCAAATTTCTTGCCCAATACTAGCTGGGCCATAACGTGGTACAGTTTTGAAGGATGTAATAAATTCCTTATTAATGATCCATCAAAACCTGTAGGTGGGATGAACTTCCCTAGTAGAGAGTGAACATTGTTGAATTGGAGTGGGCAGATGTAACTATGGAAATACAAATGGCAATTGACAGTAGATCAGTCATGTGATTGTGGAGTCTATCCAAACAATGGATTACTTAGTTTCAAAGTGCCCCTTGCACTGTTTTAGAGAGGGAGTAGCTAGCATAAATAGAATCAGTGAGGCAGGTCTTAAATGGCTTGACAGATTGTATTTAGCTCTCTGACAGGAGATTACTTTACATTTTTATTTCTATTAATATCCAGTGACTTTTGGAGTTTTTTCCAGTTAAACATAGCTTTTACCTAATTTTAAAATAAAAAAAAAATGGTAGCTGACAAAAAACATTTTTTTTCTTTATGTATATACACGCTATATACATACTATATAGCATATATATATATATATATACATATATATATATGTATATATATATATATATATATATACGCTATATAGTATATAAATACTTATATCAGAAAATATTTATATTGTGTAACATTAACCTTTTTTAATATCTATGACATGATCTTCCTTACCTCATACAGGGTGAATGGTACGTGGTGTTTAAAAATTTAAGGGCTTAAACTACATGCTTGGGGCTACTTAAAAACGCAAATTTCAGTTTTATATGCCAAATGGTTAGTGTGGTATGTTCAAATTAAGATTTTTTTTAAATTGTGGACCTAACCATAAAAAAGCTTTATTACTCACTAAAAAGATCATATTTTTTAAACTGTGACACCATTTTTTAAATCTACATTAAATTTTCAACAAGAATAATGAGCTAGTAAGATGCGTAAATTAAGGTTGGTGTTTAAAATTATGCGTTAAAGTAAAAAAATCATATTTTTGTAACATTTTAAACAAGGTTTTACGCATAGTTACTAAATTATGGTAACAGACATAATGTGTCAAACCATACAGAAAACTGCGTAATTTAGTGTTCTTTTCAATGGTATAATTGTGATTTTAATTATTTTGTTCCGTCATCGGAAACGTTAGGTGAAACTGAATTTAAACACAGTTTGCAGAAAACTTGAAGATTTGACTATTTATTACAAGAAAGATTATAATACCTTTATTTGACATAATATTAAGACAAACTAATTACATTTGTAAAAATAGTTGAAAAAAGGTCAACTTAAAAGAATAAGATTTACAAATGTTGTTCAAACTGCCTTCCTCCATTTCTGGTGCAGGCCCGTGCTCTCTTGCGCATTTGTTGAACTGCCACTTATGTAGAGACTTCTTGGCGCACTACTTCAGCAGCCGCAGTTATTCTCTTCCTCAGTTCTTGTTCTGTGTTGATAGGTGCAGAATAGACTTTTTGTTTCATCCATCCCTATACACAGAAATCCATGGGACTAATTTCCGGCGATCTAGCTGGCCACGGTACGGTCCCACCCCGTCCAATCCATGTAGGATAATTGAGCGTCAACCAGTGACGCACTTCTGCGGTGAAATGCGATGTAGCTCCATCTTGTTGGAAAATGAGACTGTCTCTTTTTTCTTGGTTGAGATAGTCTAGCAGCAAAGGGAGACTGTGCTGTAAAAAGTCCAAAAAGCGTTCCCCGTTAAGTTTTCCCTCGAAAAAATGTGGGCCAATAAGCGTTTCACCTACTACCCCAACCCATACAATAATGTGAAATCTCCTTTGAAAAGATCGTTCTTTGGTTGCTCTTGGGTTATCTTCCGCCCACATGTGCATATTATTTGTATTAAAGGTTCCTTGTCTTGTAAATATGGCCTCATCTGTCCAAAGGATCTTTTTGAAGAAATGATACTGCTCAATATCGCTATTGAGCAACCATTTACATAACTGAACACGAGGAGCGAAGTCTTGAGCTTCAAGTGCTTGTACAGGCATGAAGTGGTATGGATGAAACTTGTTTCTATGAAGAATATTCAACACTTTCCACTGTGAAACATTTAGTTGAGCCGCAATTGCCCTACTACTACTCTCTGGGTTTTCTTGAAAGGTATTTAGAATCAATTCTTCAACATATACACCATAACTAACTGGACCTACCTCAGAAGACTTTCTTTGAACTTTTCCACTTTCCACTAACCTCTGGTGAAGTCTAGTGAACACCTGTGGGCTGGGAGCTTTTAGATCTGGGTACCTTAAATTGTACTCTCTTTGCGCAGCAAGTGCATTGCCGTTGCAAAATCCATAAACAAAATGCATCTCTGCATATTCTCTTGTAGTGAACTCCATGATGCTACAGAACTAAATAGCTTATACACAGACCCGGTCTAAAGAGTAAACAGATAATGGATTCCAGTTTTCCTCATGATAAGAACTAAGCAGGTAGTGGAATTTCCCAGTCATTAAGGACAACAGACAAAACTATTGATAAGGTTGTGTATGCCAGGTCTAAGAATTGTGGCAAAACCCCATTCGTCCCTGATTTACATGTGTCTTTAATCACATAACGTTATTTGAATGTCCAGTCCTAGTTGCTGGCTAGTATGATAGTCTTACAATTTTTTAACCACTCTGTGTTTCTTTCTATTCAAATAATAATAAAAAATGGAACATTGTACGATAATACAAACAAAAGCATATCACTGGAAAGAACATTAAATTATGCAGTTTTCTGTATAGCTTGACACATTATATCCGTTACCATAATTTAGTAACTGCGCGTAAAACATTGTTTAAAATTTTACAAAAACATGATTTTTTTTTTGCTTTAAA
Source organism: Stictocephala bisonia (assembly GCA_035578905.1). NCBI lineage: Eukaryota > Metazoa > Arthropoda > Insecta > Hemiptera > Membracidae > Stictocephala > Stictocephala bisonia. The sequence continues at coordinate 4,979,803 of JAQJVL010000019.1, read as the reverse complement.
GCATAATTTTAAGTACCAACCTTAATTTATGCAGGCTACTAGCTCATTATTCTTGTTAACAATTTAATGTAGATTTCAAAAATGGTGTCATAGTTTAAAAAATATGATCTTTTGAGTAAGTGATAAAGCTTTTTTATGGTTAGGTCCACGATTTAAAAAGAAATCTTAATTTGAACATACCACACTAACCATTTGGCATATAAAACTGAATTTGCGTTTTTAAGTAGCCCCAAGCATGTAGTTTAAGCCCTTAAATTTTTAAACACCACGTACCATTCACCCTGTATAAACAAAGTTAACATAACTTTAATGAATTAATAGTCATAATTATGTTAAAAATATTATTCCATGGTACAATATTGACAGATTACTGTAAAATAGCTTTTATTAAACAATAAGTTGTTATATTTTGACTTCAATTAGTATTTTACCAGTTGTTCAGCCCTACTTGGGCTAAGAGATACACAATTTATCTCTAGTTACCTAGAATTACCTGGCCACCAATATATTCGTATTAATATTTAAAGCATAAAACTTATAGTATCATGATATAAAACATTTTTGTTAACTTGAATGACAGTACAAACAGTCCAGCGGTGAAAGTGGTTCAGTTAAGCATTTTTCAAGAGTCAAGTTATTGTTACAATGAACATTCCAACTTTAATAATAGTAAATGGAGAATGTGAACCAAAATACAGATATTTTAAGTTTTCTTGTCTATTATGGTTTAGCTTTTTAATAATTTTGTTTTTTATAATATGTTAAAAAATTCCCATACGGACAATCACTGCGTAAATTTTATATCATAAATATATTATTTGAATGACACAAAAAACAAATGTTAAAATATAAGAACAATGATCAAGGAATTCACAAAGGAATAATTTAAATTAAAAAATTTGGGTGAAAATCCTAAATTTGTAGCTAAGCGTCTGCTGTGAGTAATGGTGACAAGTGATTTTTCCTTGTCTGCAACTACACTGGATTCACTTGGCTACTGCAACTACACCAACCTACACTGCCAAAGAGATATTAATGGATTCAGCATGTCATTCAGCTACAACAGTGTATTTGCTACGATTTGTCAAAACATTCTGGTTCTCTCACACATATTTTGGTGGGAAAATTTTGCAAAATGTTTATATTGCATTTCTTGCATTCTTAATATTGAACTTGGAAACAAAACTTCATATAGCCTACAGTATACGAAACAACATTTTTACTAAACAAAATCCTCCAACTTTGAGACAAGATTGCCATAAATTCACACTTAAATCAGGACAACATTTCAACCAAAATCAACACAGACAGGCTCAAAAAACAAGCAAAACTCCACAAGCATGAGTAGGCCTATCATATTTTTCAACATTTTACCTGATAGCTTAACAAACATAACAAATCACAAACTTTTTAATAAAACACTCAAATGATATCTAATAGGCCTCGCCAAACATACTATAGTATAACCGAATTTTATAAATACCATATCTGCCACACTAGGCCCTAATATAACAATCTCAAAATTCACAGCTGATTCCTTACAATTACATACCTTTATTTCCTATCAAATGATAAGACAGTTATTGACAACTTCCCGATCTTGACGACTGCAGTAAAGAGGATCGTGGTAAATGCTTAAAGAGAACAGACATCCTAAAATTGACAAAAAGTTAACTGATCTTATCACACAACGTTTAAATGTACTACCAGCCAGTCTTTTCGAGGATAGCCTACACACAAATCCACCAGACTCGTATGAAGGGTAAATTTACCATTCATTAGTTGGAAAACAACAGTTAGGCCTAATATATATTAGAGCATATGCTTAGCTTTAGGTAAAAACTACTTATTAGTAAAATAATGTTCTAGTCGAGATAAAAATTCACTGCACTTTAATTACAACCATCAGGGATGGTCAAGATTTCAGTATATACCTAGGTTTTGTTAGTTTAATAATGTTTACCAATTATGCCGTATTAACACTGATATGAATGCATGTTTATTTTGAGGATTAGAAAAACTAAGCTAACAGAGCATTTGATGTCAAAAATAAAATTGTATCATAGATTGAACCAAATTTCCAAAAATTATGGCTATTCCATCAATTGAGCAAAAAATCTTCTTGGAAAAATCAAACTGTACTAGTAAAGTTTAAATTATAAATTGACTTACATTAATATTTTATTTGCTCAAGCCGAGCATGTCACTCACATAGACGGACTAAGGTCCGCAATTAAAAACACTACTATAGCAGACGTACAAACTACTTCACACACTAAATATGGTGATAGGGGAATACATTGAATCAGGTAACAAAAACGAGATTTAAATTTCAAGATATTAATGAAAAATAAAAGAAAATATATTAATCGTTGCTACTTTTATCACTGAAACAAACTCTTAAGAACACACTACTGATGTTAAATGACTGACTCCATCTTCAGTACATTCCAACTTTCCATCAGTATGACATATATCATGGATCGGATCGAATGACACTGAAACAGGGAAAAAGGAGCACCCATCATGCACTAACATCAAACTCTTTGGAAAATGGGAGGATAGGCATCAGAAAAAAATTATTGAACCAGAATAATAATCAGTACTGTAATAGTAGTCCAATGAACAAATCACACAATATTTATTTCTTCTTTATAAAATTACAAATCACATACTATCAATAATAATAAAAGGCATGAAGGCCCAAAAACTAACAGGGGGTAATATTGGCTTTGTGGATAGCATGATTAAAATGAATGAAATAATATTTCATTAAACCTACATTTAATAAATATAGTATTGACAATTTACAGTAACAGAATTAAATATGTTAATAAATAAGACACAACACTTACCATGAAAAACGTTAAAAATAATACAATAAAATAGTTAAAATTTTGAAAGATTTACAATTAGAGTTTAAAAATAAGCTGTAGCAGTGATAAACACATATAAATAAATAAGTTAATATTTAAAATTGACTCTTTAAGTTATGCATCGAAAATTAATAGATAAAAACTATAAAATTTTTAATCAGATACTAAAAGATCGACTAGAGTTCGATTTCCTTTACGGACATGAAGTTACTAAGAGCCAACCATAACATTTTCTCAAAAACAGTGACGGTCTATCAGAATACAATTGATAAGTTTTATTAATCAACTTATTAAATATCTTAATAGAAATTACTACATGACTATTTAACGTTTTACTGAGCCTATTGCAGCTTCTATTTGGTATCTGATTTTTACTTCCTGTGTTATAGTTATGGATACTATTATTGATACACCTTTTAAAGTGAGACACTATACCTTATAAAGATACTACAAACTTTAACACCTTTTGTGATAAGTTTGATGAATAGCTTAAATTAATTAACACCAAAACCACTTATGTAATTATAGGAGCAGATTTTAATGTAGACCTTTTCAAAAACGACAGGGAAAAAATTACTTTTACAAATTTTTTACAAAGCATTGGTGTGGCAACACATTACAGTACCAACTAGAGTTACGGATAGGACCGAAACTTGTATAGACAATTTTGCCAAGAATATCTCCAAAATTAATAATGGTGTTCTGGTACCCCTGGTATCGGATCTCCACGCTATCTGGGTAGGGTTACCAGCAGATTGCACTGCAGGTACCAAGGTTATTAATAAGATCCACTTCCAAAGCTCTAGAAGTGTTAAAATAGAAAATTTACAGGAACTTAGATTAAGAGCATTCTTAATCTAAGCGCATGCTCAGTAGACTCAAATAATGATTCTACTGCCCAGTACCTAGTTTTATAGACACATTCACCTACTATTACAATATATCCTGTACCCTATCAAGGAAAATAATTAGGCCTGGTAAACAAAATAAATGGGTCAATCAGGACATGAGAACAGCTAAAGAAAAAATCCTCCAGGACTATGCCAATTGGAGGGAGTCTAAGACTGTTGAGGACAAGCTATCATATAACAACTCTAGAAAGGCCTATCAGGATACAATCCTATCAGCTAAGGCGGGATGGATGATGAGTTCCCTAGCCCTAGAATATTCAAATAAATCCCTCCAAGACAGCCTGGGACTTAATTGGGCAGTATAGGTCAGATACGATTGACATATAAAAATATAGAATCTAATCCCAAATCTGTGACTGAAATTTTCAATAATTTTTTCTTAAACATAGCCTCAATAGTGAATATTAACTCAAATCAAAACCTGTATTTAGTGAAAGAAGCTCTGAACGTTAATTTAATGGAAAAAATTTCAGAAGAACAACTTTCACAAATGTTTAGCAATTTTGATCCTAAAATGTTGGCTAGGTTGGATGATATTAATTTTAGGTTCTGAAATTCTGCAAACAGGAAATAATTAGGCCTCTGCTTTGTATCATAAATACATCTTTGAGAACAGGCATTTTTCCTGAACCATATAAGTTAGCCAAGGTGAAGCCTATTCATAAGAAGGGCTGTGCTCAGGAGATGGACAACTATCGTCCAATCTCACTCCTTCCAATAGTATCCAAGCTGGTTGAGAGAGTAGTATACAATCAACTCATATTTCATCTTGAGAGTAATATCGTATTGAGTACAAGGCAATATGCCTTCAAGAAGGGAAAATCCACAAAACTACTTCTCGTTCACTTTGTCAATGATTGCATTAATGCGCTAGAGGCTGGGGAATCGGTAGTAGGCTGCTTTGCCGACCTAGCCAATATTGAATTGTTACTAGAAAAACTGAAAAGAAATGGTGTTAGAGGTACGGCTCTGGACTGGATTGAGTCATATCTATAAGATAGCACCCAAGACAAAGAGATTAACCACACTTTAAAAAATCAAACAGGATCCTTCCGAACACAATCAACTAAAATCACCAGTGGCGTCCCACATGGATCTATACTAGGGCCTGTACTATTTTAGTTTTCATTAATGATATCATTGAAACAATTCCAATTCAAAAATGTTTCCAATTTGCGGATGATACCACGCTCTTTATAAGAGGCATTAATTGCAATGAGTTTTAGAGATAGGGGCATACAGTAAATTGAAACAGATGGCACAATTGAAATTAAATCCTTCAAAAACTGGATATCTGTATATCCAAACTCTCCAAAGGAAACAGTCAAAATCCAATAACCTTCCTGCACTATATGTAGGTGGGGAGGAGCTGAAGATTATAATCTCGGCAGACTTTGTATTGTAAAGATTTGACATGTTCTTTGTAAATGTACATTTGAACGAATAAACTGAATACTTCTTGGGAGTGAGATTGGACAATACTCTCTCCTGGGTTGAACATATTAGCAGTCTGAGAGCAAATTAGCTAAAGGTCTCTTTGTTCTGAGAACAGTGGGGAAATTTATTTTAGTCTTATAGAGTCTCATATAACCTACTCGACTGTTCTGTGGGGTAGGGGTAAGGTCACCTAGACACTATTTTTAAATGGCAAAAGCTAGCCATAAGAGCGATGGCTCGAATTCTGGGCCAGGGTCATTGTGGAGGGGCCTTTGCAACCCTGAGTATTCTCACGGTTCCGTTCCTCTTCATATTAGAAACAGTCATGTACATTAGGAATTCCCATAAAATTAACCATACGTCCAACAATCATATTTACAACACTAGGCATAAAAACCGTTTTGCATAATTCCACAGACTAGCCACATTTGGAAAAAAAACCATACTATATAGGATCAAAAATTATAGTACAGTTATTACCCCAGGAAATTCAAAGCATAACAGATAGTTTCAAATTCAAAAGACATCTTAAACAGTTTCTTCTTCATCACTGCTTCTATAGCTTACAGGAATTTTGGGACACATGTACCCCTGCCCCAATCCTCATTGGGACCTAAGTCGATAACCAAATAGCCTACCTATCCTAGCCTGTGACCCCCTCAGTAGGGCACATCAACGTAACCGTCACCTGCACCTGCGGCACACTGGTCAAGAGGACATAAGTATAAGTAAGTACGAGAGCATAAAATGGTAGTTTACTTAAAGCATAGGACATAAGATCAAAAATACACAAATTTATATCCTCAAATTTTTAATTTGTAAAATAAATATTTACAATGTGCGTCAAAAGCGGAGCCTGTTATACATCTAACAATCCTTTTTTTGTATAAGCGAAATCTCGAGGAGTTTACAATTGTTACCAGGCCCGTAGCTAGGCTGGGGCAACCGGGGCATTGCCCCGGGGCCCCCGGCCAGGGGGGGCCCCCAAATGAAGGTGGAAAAATTGAAAATGAAATTAAAGATTATGTGAAATTTATTGATTACTGTAGGGATATTTCATCGAATCATCAAAATGTCTTTATAAAAAAATATTTAAATAGCTTTTCAATATAAAATAATGGACAGATATTGTTCTCACAGAGATTTCGTAACAAAAATAGACAGACTATCAATCAGCCAGTCAGTTGTCACGCAATTAAAGAAGTGCAGTTTGCACTTTTAGTTCACCTTACTCCCCCATCCCCAACAGTAATAAACTCGTCCTGACGTCGACGTGACGTAGACGGCTCCGTCTGCCGACTGCCTCTGCCACAGCTGACAGACGACAGTGAGAGTGACTACGACTAGTGACAGACAGCCCGGATAAGGTTATGTTATGTTGATGGTAAACTAACACCAAAAACTGACGTTTTGGCGTTCGCGTCCGTTACTCCGAGACGTGAGAACCAGAGGGTTCCATCTGCAATTTTTTGTAATTTTCATTTTTTTGCAGTGTTAAACACTTAAAGCTTATTTCTTTAAATATATAATATTTGCATAACGATACACTAAATAGTTTATGAGTTATGAGCAGGGAAATATAGTTCTATCTGCAAAAGTTGGCAAACCTGAGAACCAGACAGTTCTATCTGCAGCATCAGCTGTTAAAGTTTTGTAGTTGCCACTATTGAGGTTATGTTTTGGTAATAAGTTTAATGTAGTAGCACTGTGTATCTTACAAGCAATCTAAATGGATGATTATACCATAAATAAGTTGATTGAGGAAATGTCTGATGGTAGTATATCATCAGAAAATAATGACAGTTCTGATGAAGAATACGTACCGGTAAGAAATGATGACGACAGTGAAGATGAATTCACTCCTTCTCCAAAGCGGCGAAAACTTTGTAAAAGGTAAGAATATTGGTATAATTGAACAGTATTGTTATGGCCATGTAAATTTGTTTGGCTTTTACTGATTAAATATAAAAATTACTTAAATAAATTATCAATAATTTGTATATTTTATACGAAACACGGATTACACTAAGTTTTTCTGCATACAGTTTTCATTGGTTAGCCTAACTACAATGTTTACGATGTAGCCTAGCTTAAATTGTGATTAAATTAACTCTAATTTACATATAAACTATAATTTATTGGCTTAGCTCTTTGGTCTACAAGGACTAAAACATAAATAAATTTCGAGGTGAAGCGGAAGAAAGGCAATACCGTCGGCTAAGCTGAGCAGGAATAAAGGCCAAAATAGACCAGGATGAAGCCGGAAGCTCGAGTTAAGGAAATTTTTTGCCATTGTGAAGCATAAGGAAGCAAGACACATGGTCCAAACCATACGGCCAAGCCTTATGCTAAACGGCACTCTGCGGCGTTTAGGCTAGGTTACCGAAGGGCCTGCCTTATAGTTCCCAGATTAGGCCGTGCGCCGACTCGACCGTCTGTCTAGCTTCCAGAAAATTAAATTAATTCAGTCACTATTAAAACTCGGGACGTAGGCCTACTTAAACATATATTTTCATGTTTTAGGACAATTTTATTAAATCGTGTATTCATTTGAATGTTCAATAAATAAATTAAGTTTGGGTTATTATAACTGAACATTTGTTTATAGGTTGTTTGAGATCGATGACCCCGATGATGTTTGTGAGACCGAAGAAAATGACAATCTAGAAGTTGAAAACGGAACTCCATTACCAGTGTTAATGCCAGACAGTGGAAACAGCATCACTATAAGTAACACCCACACTCCGGATGTGGACTCAAGCCAACAGCAGAATCTGTCTTTGGTTGCCTACAGTGACACAGAAACTGAACAACCTGAGGAAATAACTCCTATGAAAGAAAAGAAAAAACCAAGAAAAAGGCAACGAAATCCAAAGAAGTGGAAAAAAAACATAAGAAAGGAAAACCGTCAACAGGGAAAGTCATACACCAGTACATCTGGTAAGAATATTCCAGCTAAGAAACTTAAACATTCGGATTGTAGATGTAAGTTCAAATGTTGTGATGAAATAAGTAAATATGACAGGGAATCCATTATGCTGAGCTACTATGCAATAGGTGAAAATGAAAAAAAAAACATTTCATTCTAAAAAATACGGAGTGCAAAATTTCAATAAGGACAAAGGATAAAAATAATCCACAAAAAACGAATGCGTTTTCATATTTTTTCCATTGGAACAACAAAAAGATCAGAGTGTGCAAACAGTTTTTCCTCCAAACTATTTTAGTAAGCCAGAAGACCATTTACAATATACATAACAATAAGGATAAACTAACTGAAGTACCAAAATCTGATGACAGGGGAAAACAAACAAGATAGAAAACCAAAAGCTGATGAAGATGTTATTAGAAAGCACATTGAGTCTTTTCCAAGAGTGGAATCTCACTATTGCAGAGCAAAGACTGCAAAAGAATATCTCAGCCCTGATTTGAACATCAGCAGAATGTATGATCTTTACCTTGACCATTGTAAAGAAGCTAATGCTAAACCCCTTTCAAAATCTATGTACAGGACAATTTTTAACAGTGAGTACAACTTAGATTTTCTGTTACCAAAGTCTGATAGATGTGATTTATGTGAGGAGTATATTATGTCAAATAAAGAAAACCGTTTAAGTGAAAAGCTTGTCACAAAATATGAGTCTCACTTGTTTGACAAAACCTTCATGCGAAACGAAAGGAAGAAAGATCGTGAAAGTAATGAAGTTGTGGTATGTTTTGACTTGCAGAATGTTATTGCACTCCCTAGAGCAAATGTGAGCTGTTTTTTTTACAAACGAAAGCTGAATGTCTATAACCTAACTGCCCATTGCTCAAAAGATAAAAAAGGTTACTGCGCAATGTGGCATGAAGGTCTCTGTGGTCGCTCCAGGAATGATATTGCCAGCGCAGTAATAAAATTACTAGGTAAAATAAGTTCAGTATTTCCTGATGTTAAGAAGTATATTTTGTGGAGTGACAGCTGCGTGCCTCAAAATAGAAACTCTCTAATTTCGTATGCAATGGCCTCATTTTTGGCAAAGAACAAGCATATCGATGAAATAACAATGAAATATTCGACTCCAGGACATTCGTGCATACAGGAGGTAGATAATATTCATTCTAACATTGAGAATTCCTTAAAATTGTCCGAGGTTTGGTCTCCTCTCTCACTTTTAAGAGTGATTCTAGCCTCAAATAAAAAATCACCTTATTCTGTGGTTCAAATGTCATTAACAGATTTTTTTGACTATCAAACTCAAAGTAAGAACCTAGCATATAACGATTGTCCCTACACTAAAATTTCCCAGCTTCAGTTTCGTCGTTCAGACTTGCTTATAATTCAGTTTAAAACCAGCCACGATCCTTATGAACCTTGGAACAGCACACATCTTCTGTTAGATGGAAAAAAATCAACAAGGGCCGCTGAAACTTAATCGCCTCTTCCAACGATCCGCTGGGATGCAAAAAATGTAAGGGAGAAGAAACCTTTACCAAAAGACAAGGTTAAAGACATCAAATATATGTTGAAATGGATGCCTGCAGTTGACGTCCAATACATAACTGCAATTCTGTTGTAAGAACTTTATGGATTTTAACTATCAAGTTTTACTCAGAGACAAAAGGTTCTATCTGCGGTTTCTACTATGTTAAAAAATTTGTAAAAAATTGTACTCTTAATAATATTAAATAAATTACTTTTCATCTACATGTCTATAAACTATTGATTATTTATAACCCATTTTTTCATTAATAACCCCTTAAATTATGGCTGTGAGAGGAAGCAAACTTTAAACTGGTCTACTGAAAAATTTACAAAACTGTAGATAGAACCCTCTGGTTCTCATGTCTCGACTCGTTTGTTACGGTGTTATACAATTTGTATTCTTATTCTTGTATTTGTTAAAATGAAAAGAAGCTATCAAAGTGGGGCAAAGAAAAGGCAAGACAAGAAGAAAAGAGAAGAGGATGCTTCAAAGTGTTCTTCCACCCTATCTGCTTGGTTAAGTCCTACTACTAGTACTACTACAACTAAAAGTACTAATGTCACATCTACATCTAGTACTGAAACTAGACCAATAATTGGTGAGTGGTTTGAATTTAGATACGGTATTTAGGTCTAATTAATTAGCTTGGCCAATAACTATATAATTAATATCTTAAAATTTAACTATGTTAAAATTAACTGTGTTAAAATTTAACTAGAGTTTGAGTGTTTGATTGAGTTTAGACCACTGTGTCTGACTCAGACTGCAATCTATTCTAATCTAATAAGCAATGTTTGTTTGTGAATTTATCACTAGTCATATATAGGCTACATATTACCTACTATTGTGTAGTGGTAATTTAATTTTTTATGTGACTTTTATGATTCCTTTGGTTTCTACTTCTTTCTGTGTAGGTATTTTATTTGTTTATACATGCACAGCAGCACAGCATGAATATCTATCATAGTAATTTTATATCTTTCTGTGATAATATGATGTAAAAAATGCACCACACTCGCTTGCACATTCATTATTTATGAGGCCATGTATCTACTCTACTGTATAGGTACATCAGCATCAGCTAGGCTGAGCTAGGCTATGTACTAAAATTGGGCTCGGCAGATTTAGTCCTAATAGTATGTTTTTCCAATGCAGGTGAAAGAGGTTTTGTTATATCTTTACAATGTTATTAAAATTGGCTTTAAATTATATGTTATATGTAACTAAATGATATTTTGACTTGCTATTTTTTATTGCAGCCTCAGTCCCAGGAAATGAGATTGAAAAGGAAGTTACAGCTCAAGATAACGCTGAAGAAAGTATTGATGAAGAAGTAACATGCCTAGGGCTAGGGCATCAACAAGAAAATTGTGCCAAACCTCCAACAAGTCCTACGTCAAGCAGTGAACTGATCGGCGTAAATGATCAAGTAAGTAGACATGCCAAGTACAGAATACTTATATTATATTTTTCAACATAACAACATATGCTGTTTTATCGCCCTAAACATGGAATATTTACGATAAAATATTCCATGGTTACATGGAAGTAAACAGTATTACTTCCATGTAAACATGGAATTACAGTAAGTCCCTATTGTTATGATCATGTTGTGAGGTCGTTTCGTCAGGGTCGAATATTTTAGTTGCTAATGCCTTTTATTTTCCCTTAACTAAACGCCTTTCGACTTTATTCGCCGGATGCCTCAGGGAGGTAATTCCAGGATTCGATAATCGAGTCTACACGTGCCGGATTCACTTCGAACGAATTGGACTCAGCGAATGCCTAGGTGAACAATTCACCCTCACAGGCCTCTCATCATCGTCCACCCTAAGCTACCTAAAATCTTTTCCCGGTTCGAGTCGTTTCGCCTCGTTGCTCCCTTAAATCGGCGTTGAAACGTAATTAGCCCTCAGTGCTATAACGCAGAGTGGAGCTACTTAATTCACGCTAATCGGCAAATAAAACAGTTTAAGCCCACCGTGCTATAACGCAGAGCGGAGCTTTTTAAAAGTTAAGTTTAGCCCACAGTGCTATAACGCAGAGCGGAGCTATTTATTTTCGATAATAAAACGGTTTAAGCCCACAGTGCTATAACGCAGAGCGGAGCTTTTTTAAAGTTAAGTTTAGCCCACAGTGCTATAACGCAGAGCGGAGCTATTTAATTTACGATAATTGACAAGTAAAACGGTTTAAGCCCACAGTGCTATAACGCAGAGCGGAGCTTCCAAAAGTTAAGTTTAGCCCACAGTGCTATAACGCAGAGCGGAGCTTCCAAAAGTTAAGTTTAGCCCACAGTGCTATAACGCAGAGCGGAGCTTCCAAAAGTTAAGTTTAGCCCACAGTGCTATAACGCAGAGCGGAGCTATTTAATTTACGATAATTGATAATTAAAATGGTTTAAGCCCACAGTGCTATAACGCAGAGCGGAGCTTTTTAAAGTTAAGTTTAGCCCACAGTGCTATAACGCAGAGCGGAGCTTTTAATTTACGATAATTGATAATTAAAACGGTTTAAGCCCACAGTGCTATAACGCAGAGCGGAGCTTTTTAAAGTTAAGTTTAGCCCACAGTGCTATAACGCAGAGCGGAGCTATTTAATTTACGCTGATCGACAAATAAAACGGTTAAAACCCACAGTGCTATAACGCAGAGCGGAGCTTTTTAAAATTTAAGTTTATTGATAGCCCACAGTGCTATAACGCAGAGCGGAGCTATATAATTTACGCTAATCGACAAATAAAACGGTTTAAGCCCACAGTGCTATAACGCAGAGCGGAGCTTTTTAATTTACGCTAATCAGCAAATAAAACGGTTTAAGCCCACAGTGCTATAACGCAGAGCGGAGCTTTTAAAATTTAAGTTTAGCCCACAATGCTATAACGCAGAGTGGAGCTATTTAATTTACGCTCTAAACTAAAATGACTTGGCTACCCTAGCCTGAAATAATAATTATGCTACTAGATCAAACTATGATCTAAAATTAAATAAATGTCCAAATTAAACTAAGGGAGGGAAAATAAACTCCTTTGCCGAGCTTCGGCACTAGAAACGAAAAGTATCTTATACAAAGGGGCTTGATCAAATCCACTCTTTAACTGATTTGGTCGTAGTCAAATAAGCCTTACCGTAGTTGTATTTCGTATCGCTGTGTAACGTCGGCGTATGTCTTTCCCTTCTCGCAGTCTCAGTCGCACTGACGAGTGGCTCCGAGAACCGGTATTTATTGTACTCCCCCACCCCTCGGTCGACAAAGAAACTAGGTCAGCTGCAGTGGTCTGTTGGCCTTGAACCACTTTCACCGTCGCTCTGACCTACTTACCGCGTAGGAGTGGGGAGGGGGAGGGAACAGCTGGCCGGTGTCCCTATATGTAACCCAATATATTGCTTATTTAAAATTGGAATATAAAAAAAATTTTACCCCCTAATATAAATGAACCGTTACACACTTTACCGACTTTCAGAAAGAAAAAAAAATTGTAAAAAAAAAGTTTTGTGCTCTTCCCCTTAAAACGAATATACTTAGTCATCCCACAGTGCTATAACGCAGAGCGGAGATAACTAACAAAACGAAGAATACCTCCTTAAAACTAATAACAAACTCTGTATAATACAATCAAAATAAATTCCTATCTTATAAATCAAAATTTTGTTCTTATATCTAACAATATATATACAATTCTCAAAATAAATGCTCGACTTTGTAAACTAAAATATCACTTCTATATCCTAAAACAATACACAATTTGCAAGATAAAACGAAACTAAAGATTTTCCTTTCTAGGGCAAAACAAATTATCTAACAGGTATTATAACAAATTCCTCTTTGGAATATTAATCCTATGGAGGACCCCATCCGCTCCTATTCTACGTATTCGGTGATGTCGATTCTTCCTCCTCTTCCCTCTGTTTCTCTTTAAAGCTGCCCGGACCTTGGTCAGTTCTAAGCCAGAAAGTTCAAAGGAGGTCGTCTCGGTGTCAGTCGTCAGGACTACTTCGTCATCTTCAATTCCCATATTTCCTTCGAACGTTAAACTCAAGACTGGAGATGCCGGGCCTTCCACTAGCAAACTGGACTCGTCTGGTGCTTCTGAGGCTACGTCGCCTGGAGGGATATCCTCGTCTTCTGCAAGAGGACTCATCAGGGTGGGGTGGGTTTGCACTTTCAAGAGGATCTCGTTGGGAGATAATTCCCTCTCTTCCTCCAATAATGATACTGAAATGTGTGGTCTCAAATCACAAGATGTTTTATTTGCGGCGCTACATGTGTTGAATTGTCTTATGTATTCCAACCATTTTTGCCATTCGTTGGAGGGTTTTACGTATTTTATTAATTGGGACTCAGATGACCTCCCTTCCATTGAGTCCTTACGCCGTTTCCCCGTTGGCAACCACAATCGTGAGTTTTTACACCGTCTCTTTTACAATAGAAGCATTTCAGTTTCTTCGGCAATCGGCATTCACGATACAAGTGTCCACGTCGATCACAATTCCAACATAAAAACTGTGTTTTATCCGTCTCTTCAGCGAAGGTAACCTTTGGCTTGGGCGGGTCGCTTCGTTGAGTTGTCTCCTTATCAGATTTGGTCGTGACGAAGTGTTGTGTCTGCGTCCATCGATCTCGTGGTTTTCCTGAATTTGGATGAAAACTCGTATTCCCTTCTCTTGAGGTGATTGATATCTCCTTCGAAACTGACGACAAGCTGTTCCGGAAGTGTTTGTCCCTTCTCTTGATAAGCCGTCTCTGGAACTAAAGTCATCTCGGGTGGTGGCGGAGGTCTGAACAAAGATCGCTCTCGGATGTAGCTCTCTACGTGTTCCGCTTGTTGAAGCATTTATTCTAACGAGAAGAAATCATCCCTTCGCATCGTGATCTTATACTCCGGCTTCATGTTGGAATACAAAATGTCTAGTTGTTCCTGAAGTGACAGATTTCCCTTTCTCCGCATCAGTGTGGTGAGAGATATAACAAAGTTCTTGAACGGTTCACCTTCACCTTGCGTGCGACGTCGAATTTCTTCGTCCAAATTCCGTTGGTATCCAGAAGGAAGAAATTGTAATTCAAAACTTCGCCGAAAGTCCTTATAATTGTTCCAAGAATCCTTACAATTTCGGTACCATAACAGTGCAGTACTTGTAAATAGTTCGGGGAGTGCTTTTAAGACGTCATCTTGGTGAATCTCATATGCTTCCACAAGCTCCTCTAGTCGCTCTAGAAAGGATATTGGGTCCCGATGGCCATCAAAACGTATATTCCACTTTCTGACCATATTGCAGAGTGTAGAATATTCCAGAACGGGTTTATTTGCTTCTAATGGTATCCCTCTCTCTGATGAGACACGCGGTCTAGATAGCGATACCGTTGGTCGAGTAGTCGTACTATATACTTCACCTCCCGTAAGATAATGCAAAGGAAATGGGTTGTCTGATTTCGGAATTCCTCCAAAATTTCCTCCAGTTGTATTTATCATCGTACGCAGTCTTAAGTCTAATATTGCCTTGCATATTGACTCTCCACTAGCATTTGGTGGTAGGTTAAGCATTTCTTTAATCTTTCCTACATTCTCAGTAGCATCACTTTGTCCGACACATATGTTATCTTGGAGATGGATAGATTCCGCTTTATCTGCGCGTTGTATGTTCGAGTCTGCTTCCTTTCTCCAGGATATATCCCGCCAAAACTTCGAAAAAGTTTTTCTCAACTGTTCAAGAGGTTGATCGATGTCCAGTTCGTATTTTTCCATCTCCCGCTGTAATTCTTCTCGTTTTAGTTTGTATATCCAACTAGTTCGTGGATCGCCTTCGGAGGGAGAAACTACATAGCTGGCAGCCTCTGCCTGAGTAACTACTAGTAGTTCAGGATTTCCGGTAGTGCTCGCAGTAACGGTTGGTGTATCTACTGTAACCGCTGGTGTTGTCTTTACTTTACTAGAACCAGTACCTTCGGACTGTTTATGGGCTCCCTGTTTTTGTTTTGGTGGTGAGCCAACATAAAATATCGGCCACATGAGCCGAAACCACAAGTTTAAGAATTTTCGTAACAATCTCATTTTGTGTTTGGAATATTTTTTTCGAATTAATTTCACTTTATGTCAAATTTTACCACCTTACGATGTATTTCGCACTCTTTTTACCAGAGTCCCTGTTCGGGCGCCATTTGTGAGGTCGTTTCGTCAGGGTCGAATATTTTAGTTGCTAATGCCTTTTATTTTCCCTTAACTAAACGCCTTTCGACATTATTCGCCGGATGCCTCAGGGAGGTAATTCCAGGATTCGATAATCGAGTCTACACGTGCCAGATTCACTTCGAACGAATTGGACTCAGCGAATGCCTAGGTGAACAATTCACCCTCACAGGCCTCTCATCATCGTCCACCCTAAGCTACCTAAAATCTTTTCCCGGTTCGAGTCGTTTCGCCTCGTTGCTCCCTTAAATCGGCGTTGAAACGTAATTAGCCCTCAGTGCTATAACGCAGAGTGGAGCTACTTAATTCACGCTAATCGGCAAATAAAACAGTTTAAGCCCACCGTGCTATAACGCAGAGCGGAGCTTTTTAAAAGTTAAGTTTAGCCCACAGTGCTATAACGCAGAGCGGAGCTATTTATTTTCGATAATAAAACGGTTTAAGCCCACAGTGCTATAACGCAGAGCGGAGCTTTTTTAAAGTTAAGTTTAGCCCACAGTGCTATAACGCAGAGCGGAGCTATTTAATTTACGATAATTGACAATTAAAACGGTTTAAGCCCACAGTGCTATAACGCAGAGCGGAGCTTCCAAAAGTTAAGTTTAGCCCACAGTGCTATAACGCAGAGCGGAGCTTCCAAAAGTTAAGTTTAGCCCACAGTGCTATAACGCAGAGCGGAGCTATTTAATTTACGATAATTGATAATTAAAATGGTTTAAGCCCACAGTGCTATAACGCAGAGCGGAGCTTTTTAAAGTTAAGTTTAGCCCACAGTGCTATAACGCAGAGCGGAGCTTTTAATTTACGATAATTGATAATTAAAACGGTTTAAGCCCACAGTGCTATAACGCAGAGCGGAGCTTTTTAAAGTTAAGTTTAGCCCACAGTGCTATAACGCAGAGCGGAGCTATTTAATTTACGCTGATCGACAAATAAAACGGTTAAAACCCACAGTGCTATAACGCAGAGCGGAGCTTTTTAAAATTTAAGTTTATTGATAGCCCACAGTGCTATAACGCAGAGCGGAGCTATATAATTTACGCTAATCGACAAATAAAACGGTTTAAGCCCACAGTGCTATAACGCAGAGCGGAGCTTTTTAATTTACGCTAATCAGCAAATAAAACGGTTTAAGCCCACAGTGCTATAACGCAGAGCGGAGCTTTTAAAATTTAAGTTTAGCCCACAGTGCTATAACGCAGAGTGGAGCTATTTAATTTACGCTCTAAACTAAAATGACTTGGCTACCCTAGCCTGAGATAATAACTATGCTACTAGATCAAACTATGATCTAAAATTAAATAAATGTCCAAATTAAACTAAGGGAGGGAAAATAAACTCCTTTGCCGAGCTTCGGCACTAGAAACGAAAAGTATCTTATACAAAGGGGCTTGATCAAATCCACTCTTTAACTGATTTGGTCGTAGTCAAATAAGCCTTACCGTAGTTGTATTTCGTATCGCTGTGTAACGTCGGCGTATGTCTTTCCCTTCTCGCAGTCTCAGTCGCACTGACGAGTGGCTCCGAGAACCGGTATTTATTGTACTCCCCCACCCCTCGGTCGACAAAGAAACTAGGTCAGCTGCAGTGGTCTGTTGGCCTTGAACCACTTTCACCGTCGCTCTGACCTACTTACCGCGTAGGAGTGGGGAGGGGGAGGGAACAGCTGGCCGGTGTCCCTATATGTAACCCAATATATTGCTTATTTAAAATTGGAATATAAAAAAAATTTTACCCCCTAATATAAATGAACCGTTACAATGTTTGTAAGAAAAAAATACTAATGCATTGCAATCTACTTACAGGTGGAATGTAGCCGGACGAATAAAATTAATGAAACTTGTTTAAACACCGGAGAACCCCATTTTCCAGACCAGATCATCGATCCAGAGGTGAAAAAACGAATTATTGAATTAGGACCCTATCAACCAGTTGGCCCATTTCCATATGATGGAAAACAAGGTAGGTCCTTTTCAGACAATTATTTTACCCTGAAGTCAAAGTCTGGGCTCAAACTGAAAAGAACTTGGTTGTGCTATTCGTCCAAATTGGATTGTGTTTATTGCCAACCTTGCTGGTTGTTTCCCCAGAAAGGACCTGTAGGAGGATGGGATTCAGGATTAAGGGACTGGAAACATTTGTCTGATCGCATAAAGACACATGAGAATTCACAGCACCATGCTGATTCCTGCTTGGTTTATGAGCAATGGCGACGTCATGGCTCAATAGACGATGCACTAGAAAAAGGTTTGAAGGAGGAGCGGAATTTTTGGAGGAAAGTTTTGAAGAGGGTCTTAGATGTCTCCCTTATGTTGGCAACATGCAACCTTCCTTTTCGTGGAGACAGTTGGCATATCACTGATAGAAATAAAGGTAATTTTCTATCATTGATTGAATTGCTGTCAAAATATGACACTATCCTAGAAGATCTAATTACAAGGCCTAGTGGTACTGTTAATTATCTCAGTCCAACAATTCAGAATGAAATTATTTCTCTGATGGCTAGTGAAGTGCTTAGTGGAATTAAAGAAGAGCTTTTGAGTGCGCCTTTTTTCTCCATAATTTACGACACAACACAAGATGTAAGTAAAGTAGATCAGCTAAGCGAAGTTTTTCGCTATGTAAAGATTGACCATGACCAACTCGGAAAACCTTGTGAGTTGAGAATTTGTGAAACGTTTACATCTTTCACAGCAGTTACTGACCAAACCGCTTCGGGGCTAGAAGACGTCATCATAAAATCAATTTCAGAAAAAGGCCTTGACATAACAAAATGCAGAGGACAAGGATACGATGGTGCATCGGTCATGAGTGGTGTGTATAATGGAGTACAAAAGAGAATCCAAGAACTTGCACCCCATGCCTATTTCATTCACTGTGCCAGCCATAATTTGAATCTGGTTCTTAAAGATGCCGTTGAATGCAATCGAGAAATAGCACAATTTTTTGAGACGGTGCAAAATATTTACAGTTTTTTTGGCCACAGCATTGTTCGGTGGCAAGAACTAAAAGTCGTTTCTGGTTGTACAGAGAATCCGAAGGCTCCTGGTCCTAAAGACAAGGTAACATTAAAGACTTTAAACCCTACACGTTGGGCAGGGAGATATGAAGCTGTGTACGCTTTAAAGGAAAGGTTCGGTGATGTAATGAAAGCCTTAAATAAAATAATTTTGACAAGCAAAAAGCCAAAGGAAAGGAATGAAGCTGAGGGGCTCAAAAAAAGGTTAGAATCTTTTAGTTTTGTTTTGGTCTTGACTGTCCAGTGCAAAGTATTAGGGGAAATAAACATTGCCTCAAAATCCTTGCAAACGGAATCTATTGATTTAATGACAGCGTACGATCTCCTAGGCAATGCTTTATTGAAAGTAACCGAACTTCGTTGGTCCTTTGAAGAAGTCTGTAGTGAAGCAGAAGAAGTATGTTCAAAATGGGGGATTACGATTACCCATGAATTTATTAGCCAACGTGCAAGAAAGGTAAAAAAGCACTTTGATGAACTTTGTGAAGACCAAAGACTGACAGATCCTAAAAGCAATTTCAGAGTGACAATATTCTTTCCAATGGTTGATACTATAGTGTCACAAATTGACAACCGTTTTAAAGGCATGAAGCAAGTGATTGATGCCTATAAAATTGTTCACCCTTCTTTCCTGGCCTCATGTTCAGATGAAGAACTGCGTTGTGAAGCTGATAATTTTGTAAGCAGATTTTCAGATGATGTAACGCCATTGTTCAAAGCTCAGATTTTATCAGTAAGGAATGCTTTTCAATCCAAATTAAAGGATTTCAAAGAAGTAAAAGAAGTTGCAAATCTCCTACTCATTGAAAACAGTTCCCTAGCATCAACCTACCCGGATGTACTAACAGCATGCTTTATGTACCTCACAGTCCCTGTGACAGTAGCCAAAGCAGAGAGATCATTCTCAAAATTAAAACTCATCAAAAACTACCTGCGAAGCTCCATGTCCCAACAACGTCTCACTGATTTGGCTCTTTTGTCTATTGAAAATGACAGAGCCCGAAAAATAGATTTTGACCGAATTATTGATGTTTTTGCTAGTGTCAAGTCAAGAAGAAAGTCTTTTTAGTAAGTTCAGTTGCATTCTCACTATCAAACTAGTTGGGCAATTTTAAACTTGAGAATGAGTGGGTATTACCACCATTGATCATATATAATCAATGGTATTACCAGTATTACCATAAACACCATAAATAAATATAAAATTTATTGTGTATTCAAAGGTATTACATAATTAATGATATTACTTGTATGTTTATCTACTAAACTATATTGCTTGGATGTAGGCCTAAGAAGAGACTAAAAAGTTTTAAGACATCAGCACTTATGTCTTTATATATTTATTATCTATTGTGAATAAAATTTGAAAAAATAATTATGTTTTTAATTTTCCTTTCAGCACTATAAATAGAATACCAATCACAATGGTAAGCTGAAAAAATAATGGTTCTAAAAACCAAACTAATGGCACCAGGGCCAGGAGTCATACAAATTTGCATATAAAATCATTACCAGTTTATGACTTACCGTAGAAATTTGTAAACGTAGTTTATGCAAACAATTAAGTATTATAGATTTAATAAGAAAAAAAGGTAATAATAATAATAATAGGATAATAATAAAAAAAATGCACATAAATTCTAAGCCTAAAGATCCAATTACTGTATGCTTATATCTATTAATTAAAAAAAGTGCGAAATATATAACAAAGGGGGGCCCCGAATGGACTTTCTGCCCCGGGGCCTCCAAGGGCCTAGCTACGGGCCTGATTGTTACCCCAGAAAATAAGACTGTATCGACAAATACTTTGAAAAAAAGCAAAGTAAGCCATCCTAATGTAGTTACTATCAACAAAATCTTTTAGACGTTTAATTAGGTATCCATAAATGTGATACTTAGAATTACATACATAAATGTGTAGTGATTTTGGAAAATATGTATCCATTAAATGGATAAAGAATAAAATTAGCTTGAAAGATAAAATTAATGCGGTATTCTGCTAAGGGGTGATAGGCCAACGATCTAACTAAATTTAGCAATTTTGGATTTTCGGTGGGAGTTTCTTGTCTCGTAGGGTTTCATTGATGAAAACGGCGAGGTTAAGCATTACTCAATGAAACCAATTTTATTAAATCTGTCAAATATAAAATAAATAATACAAACAACAGTAGTTAAATTACAATAATTGATGTGTTCTCAACACTAAAATCAAATACTGAGTTTCCTACATGAGTTACAATAAATAAATAAATTCTTATATACTTTATAATCGTATTATTATAGGCATAATATAAATTAGCAGTTGGAAAATAAACATCATAGCAATGGTTCCAAGATATTCTTACTCTAGAGAGCTCCTTCAATGAAGGATTTGTATAATCCAAATACCAGACACGGAATCTTAGAACATTTTGAGGAGACTGCTGAACGGTTATAGTATGTTATAGTGAACTTGAAAATGTAACGACTTTTACATGAAAATATATAACCAGGAAGAAGTAAATCTCATTCTCAGGAGGAGCATATAAGTGTTGTAAATGTTTTTTGGGTAGCTTAATCTAGAGAATTCTTAAAGTAATACTTTTAAAAGTGAGGTAAAAAAACATGTCATTGATGTTCCTCAGAACATTGTGGTCCACTCTAAACAAATGAAGGAATTAATGACACACTATTGGGTTTCATTGAGCTTGTAATCCTTTTTCTCAGCCTTCATTCAAAGGAATCTGAGCCTTCATCTCAACACAATTATATTCTTAACAACATACGAGGCGTACTCTATATAAGGTTAATGTATTTCTCTGAAATAATGATTTCCACCTTGCCCACCTGAAACCTCTATAGAATTAGATCCAAGATAACGAAGAACTCTATAGAATTAGATCCAAGATAACGAAGAAGCTGTTTAAAATTCTATGAACTGAGTCCATCACTGCCCTCTCTAATTTATATAAGGAAGATACTTTAAACAAGCTGTCACCTACCAGTTGAAGGAAATGTTCTGATATCAGTATAATATGATACAAACTAGCTAATTTCAGCTTTCTATAAGTTACTTTGACCATCACTTAAGATCTAATCTCAATGCAATTTCCATTACCTTTCTGCTTCTGATGTCTGTAACAGACATTTATTAATGTAAGACTCTGGTGGTACCAGATTTATAAATGATAACTATGGTCAATATATAATTATCATTTATGTTATCTATTATTAGCTTAAATATAGAGTCAAATGGCCCTCCTCAGTATCAATGCCAAGTTGTTCCCTGTCTGTATCTTGGTAGAAATTTTGGGGGAGATGTATACATTAAACACCTGACTCAGACATATCCTGTATTAGTACAACTCTGTAAGGATAACAAATAAGTTCAGGCATCCAAAATTTAACTCTCGAATAGATCAAGGTCAGCTCTGAGTTGCCATTTACCTTGTACAAACTGAATCATCATAAGTGAAAACCATTTTTGGCAGGGTTCATTTAAATAACCTTGATTAACAGCAGAGCATTCTCTGCAGCAGTTTTTGAACAGGAGGCAGAAGCTTAAGTCTCATAAGAACAATATTAGCTGAGAGAGATTAACATTGGAGAAAGAGTTCCAAGTATTTCCAGCCTTGTGTGCATTAAATATTCATCAACCACCTTAAATTCAAAATCATTCCCAAATTTTCAAAGTCATAACCAGTCTAAAATGAGTTATTGTGATTCAAGAGTGTCAGTTTTATATGAGTGGATCTAGACCACTTTCCATCTAGTTTGCTTTTACATAAAGAATGGCCTACCTATATCTTTGTCTCCCTGAATACCAAATAGTTTTAAACTTTTCAAAATGATCTTTGCAGCTAAAAATTTGTTATTTGAAAAAAAATGTAGTAAATGAGATTTTGATTGAATTGTTTTTAAGTGTTAAATTGGATCTGGTTAGTGAGTATATAATAAGCTAATTCACTTTTTCAATTCATTGGAGTGTAATTTATTTTAATTCTGAATTTGCAATCCTGGCAAATTTGTCTGCATTTGATTTTAAATCTGAAACTAATAAGTTTACAGCATAAATATTAGAAATTAAACTATACTTTTTAAGACGTAAGATTTGTGATTCAGTTTTATATGAAAGTTGATTGGTTGGAAGTTGATTTGGTTATAGTGTGACTGGCATAGATACTCTACGCCATGGTTATATACTGAATAGTTCCATCGTTAGAAATACTAAGCCCATGAAATTGTATAAGATAAAAGACTTTCATATGGAAGCCAGTGACTCAAATGCATTAGACAAAGGATTAAATTAAATAGTCCAGTTTCTGTGAAGTAGCAGCAATATAACTATTCACAAAACCTTGCTGAATAGTTATCAATGCAGCTATTATATAATAGCCAGTTGCTTTACATTCATATGATTTTTGATAGGGAATAAAATCATAGTACATGATACAAAATTAGTTCTGAACCACAGAAATACGACTAAGTACACTGTAAAACACCATTTGTAAACGTTTCAACTCCCATCTAAAAAAAACTTAAGTCAGTCAAGAGGATTAAGCTCATTAAGGCTGCTTAGTCAATTTTTTCCCCAATTGATGATTTAATACAAAGATTTTTGTTGTGTTTTGTAAAAACTAAGTAGCTCCTATCAAGCTACTCCGGTTGTTTGGATGGAGCCGGCAGCATCATATATACTCAGGTTGTTTGGATGGAGCCGACAGCATCAATATGTACTCAGGTTGTTTGGATGGAGCCGGCAGCATCAATATATGTACTGAGGTTGTTTGGATGGAGCCGGCAGCATCAATATATGTACTCAAGTTGTTTGGATGGAGTCGCAGCATCAATATATGTACTCAGGTTTTTTTGATGGAGCCGGCAACATGAACATATGTCACTTGATTTGTTGCATGAACATCTCTTTTTTGTGCATAGTTTTAAGACACTTTTGCTCATCGTTTCGAAATAATTCCACCAACACAAAAATACACTATTGTAGCAGGGAGAGGTCAGGATAAAATGATGTTACGATATTATGCTGTATAATTTATTTATGTTTCAATTTAGCTTTCATAGCTAAAACAGTACACATATTTTTTACTCTTACGTCTGAGGTAGTTTTGTTATTTCATATGCAGAACTGGTAGTCTGAAACATAATAAAATATAATCAATCTAAAATTGTCACTTTTAATAAATTAATGAATGTGTCCAAAGTACAGTAGAACCTTATTGCAATGGACCTCACTATAGCGGACTGCACATTTCGTGACAGGCACTACATAAAAACAAAATTTAAAATGCAACTTTTGGAAATTTTTTTATTGCATGTAATTTTACAATATAAAATTGAAAATAAGTCCAAACGCAAAGTAATTTTGACATTTTTTACTTTTCTTATTATTCATTTATATCATATTGTTAAATGCTAAAATTATACTGTGTTTGGACCTGTTATAACTATGTTAACATCATAAACAACTGACAGTTTGACCCTCAATAGTCACACACTAGAGAGGGCTACTAAGCTGTTCAAAATTATACATACATTAGCTGTAAGAACCTGTGTTCTGCTACGGGTTTTGTTGAAGGTGTTGTGGCTAGGGTGGGAGGGGGTCAATGATGATGGCTGGATGAGGAGTGAGGGGAGGGGAAGTCAGGTTGTGGTGAACTGAATGGTAAAGTGAGTCTGACTGTGGACAGTATTTGTCTCCAGTGATTTGTGAACTCCAGTGACAGATTGTAAACTTTGTGGACCATTTCTTGAAACTACGTTAAATTAATGCAAAACAGTACTGAGATAAGAAAGCTTATGTTTACTAAGCAATCAAACATGTGTTTAACAATTGTTTAAGGCTGTTTGGTCCAACACTTTTTTCGTTTACAATGCCTTTACATCAGCTATTAGACACCTTTCAAGTAGTTCTTTCATTAAAATTATATTTATAATTATAAATACATCACCCCAAAGATGGGAATTTGGGCATTCTTGGTACAGTAACTATTAAGAAACTATAACCCCGATTATTCCCAAATTTGAAACTCCCTCACACGACTGGTCTTGATAAAAATTTACTTTAAATTATGTAATTTTACTAAAAATTAGCAAATTTGATTTTGAATAATTAATTTTATATGTTTGTTTTTATTTTAATGCGATGATAAATAAAACAACGTGTAGGGCATCTTATGCTTTTTAATATTCCCCAATTTATTAAATTGTTTAACTTTTTAAAGTCAGTTAGTAATTGTATTTTTATCTGCATATCATATCACAATCCACTTGCTACACTCACGTGTAGTGAGACACAGTGTCCGCACCCATAGAGTCGTGCTTCAATGACTTCTTGCTATTATATCTCTGTAATCCCAAGACGGGGAGGGGTCGATTGTGTGTAGTAGTACCTTGCGGTCTAGAGGTACAGCTAGCACTGCGTAGCGGAATTCAATCGTCCCTAATGCCGGCCACACCACCTTAAGCTCTCTCATTAGTTAGGTGAATTGGCCAGAATTGAGATAACTAATATCTAACTTAATTTGTGTCTTTGAGAGAAAATATTTTAAATTCCTTTCTTAGTACGTATCTAGAATATTTGTGCAAAATTTCACAATCCAAAGCCTTGAAAGACTGTGATCAGTCAGTCAACTGAATCTGGTCTTTATATCTACATGATTCAAGATGGGACATATTGAATGTTTGGGACACACCATGTGTGTAATGTTCAAATTGGTAGCCTATTCTGAAATTTAGATGAAGTTGTCTTTCAATACCTGACTTTCCAGTGCATAAAATAACATGTTAACTGGGCAACAAAAGTGTCACCTAGTTCCAAGATTTTGTCGTTGAGTGGAGTTAGCTTTTGCCTGCAGATTTTTAGGGATAAATCATCAATTTAAGTGATATTTTTCAAAAATGTGGACTCATGCAAATTATTACCCTATTTAAGCTTTGTAAAAAGTACAAACAAACAATTCGTTAAAGTTATTATTAATGAGTTACTTCATTGTGATCAAGGTCAGGTAAATTTAGTGTAGTGATATGTACTATGCAGTCAATGCAGTGGTGTGTATAATGTGTGGAAAGGTGTGGCAAACAAAATGTTCTACAATAAAATTGTTCTGCAATTTATTGTTTACTTAGAATATTTCGTTCTAACACAGTTAAAATACAATTCAAAATGTCTTATCTCAATTAGTTTTTACTGAACATGAAATAAAACAAAAGCTTCTTCTCTCTAAAATATTCCTACAAATATGTTAAGAAATCACAATATGTAAACAATCTGAATAATACCGGAATAAGGCTTAATTCACGTTTTGAGGCTTCAAAACATCACATTTTTCAGGAAGGCCCTTGAATCATTCATTGAAAAAGGGGATTTCCGGTATTCAATATCTCCTGGACCATGTGTATTCACCCCCATGTTGCCCAGTGAAAATCTGTTAAATACACTCTGTGACTTGCCGTTACAAAAATAACCAGGCAAACCCACTTTCCGAACTAATTTTGTGATTATATAGGCAGCAATCACAAAAAGAAATGTTCATAATTGCCAACACTGGGTTCCAATTCCAGAATTTATAACAGTGTAAGTAGAGAGTCATTACCCCCCCCCCCTGGCCTAGGATGCAGAACTACTCTCAATATTCTGCACTGCATTCAGGGTACAAGAGTAGAATCTAGACTCTAAATAAGTAGTATCTTCCTGGTTCAAGCTTTAAGGATATATGCAAACACTGCAGAAATTAACCATACACCTGGAGAAGAAACAGTTTGATGAATGAATCACAATTTTAATTAACTGTACCTTAGGTAAAACGCTGGAAGGCTCATTCCTCAGTGTTTCTGTAGCAGTAACAGGCAGGGGTGTCCAATGAAGAGCCTTTAGCGTTTGTTGGCGAACCAGTTCCAAAAGTTTATCATACTTCTATAAATTAGGAAATTTATTAACAGATAATAAATAGTATATCCCGCAAAGTATTAAATCATAGATTATATTAGTGATTATTTAAATTAAAAAACGCCATCCTAGTTTGCATTATTCAAAATTGAACTCTTAAATAATTGTTCCAGCCAGTATAATTATGTACTGGGCTGGCCTAAATTGTATGTGTGCTAGACCGACTATTGCCTGACCCCCTCTTCTTTGACCCCATACCATTCAAGGCAGTGGGGGATCTGGTGCCACGGCTATTTGGATTTCAAAATTGGGGAAATTAAACTTGTCTTAAAGTTAATATTGTCACTTGTCTTAAATTTGTTATAATTTGGCCTACAATATTGTAAATATGAGCTATTAACTTACAATATATACCTATAAAAGGCAAATACCACTGACTCATTCACTCATCGCTGTAACTAAAAAAGTACTAAGCCTTCAAGGCTGATATTTTGTAGAGTCAAAGGTCTTATGTTGTAGGTATGCAATAAGAAGAGATTTTGAAAAATTCTTAGTAAATCGAAGATAAGCCTTTTTAGTGCCAACTACTTTAAACGCCAAAAACAGCGTTTCCCTATTGGACTATAGCGGCTAAATGAATGGTTCTACAGCAAAACTGACACCAATTTTTGTATCTGATTTGAGACGATCTACAACTTTGGCCCTATGAATTTTTGCTCTATCTCACCTCCTTCATCCTTAGGTAGAGCTTGATTTTCAATTTGTGTGTGTAAATCAAATTGGTTAATTTACAGCCTCTAAGAGTAGATTTACAGATTTTTTCTAGACTGTGAAACTTTGTTATCTAGGAGAAAATACTGTATTCAATGGGAAAATATACAATTTAATCTGAACACATATATCCAGGTCATAGGACATGACTAAACATGGCTAGAAACATGATATTTCAGTAATTCAGAGTTCATTATCATAATTTGCACCCTCTAAAAGTAAACTTACAGATATTTCTAGACTTTGAAACTTTGTTATCTAGGAGAACAAAGTGTTAAATTTCAATCGGAAAATTAATAATTTAGTTTTAAATTATGCTTAGCCAGATCGAAAGAAATGGCTAAACATAGCGAGAAACACAATACTACATTGATTTAGAGTCAAATATACAACTTTGTGCCCTCTAAAAGTAGACTTACAGATTTCTCTAGGCTTTGCAACTTTTATATCTAAGAGAACAAACTGATTTTAATGGAAAAATTTACAATTTAACTTGACCAAATGCATAGCTAGTTCACATGACATGGCTAAATATGGCAAGAAACTCGATATTTCACTGATTCAGAGTCAAATATAGTACTTTGTGCCCTCTAAAAGTAGACTTACAGATTTCTCTAGGCTTTGCAACTTTTATATCTAAGAGAACAAACTGATTTTAATGGAAAAATTTACAATTTAACTTGACCAAATGCATAGCTAGTTCACATGACATGGCTAAATATGGCAAGAAACTCGATATTTCACTGATTCAGAGTCAACTACAGTAATTTGTGCCCTCTAAAAGTAGACTTACAGATTTGTCTAGACCTTTTTTATCTAATAGAACAAACTGATTTCAATCGGAAAATTTTAAATTTAATTTTAACACATATATAGCCAGTTCATCGGACCTTGCTAAACATTCCAAGAATCTCGACATTTCATTGATTTAGAGTCAATTGCCGTACTATACGGCCTCTAAAAGAAGACTTTCAGATTGGTTTAGACAATCAAAGATTGTAAACTAGAAGAAAAGTCTGATTGAAATAGCAAGATTACAATATATCTATACATAAAAGACATTTACCACTCATCACTATTTCTGCAAAACTATACGTCCAATTGACTTGAAAATTTGTGCATTGACTTGAATCTTGGCCTCTAGAGGCTCGCTAAGAAAAGATTTTCTTTTGTAGCCTCCAAAATTGCCATTTTATTCTTATGGAGCTATAATAATTGATTAATTTATTTGATTAACAGCTCTTAGCTGTTAAATAAAGACAAATAGAATAAAATTGTGGCAACTTAACTTATAGTGTTAACTTTTTAAATTAAAAATAAAATTGAGGAAATTATTAAATTATCCATAACATCAGCTATGAAATTGTTCTAAATTGGATGGTATTTAAATAATTGTTTTTCGAAAACAATATATTTATTTTGTTTTTTTTAAGTAATTTTTAAAGTTCTTGAATTTGTTGAAATTTTTAATTATATTTTGATCACAAGTCTTCAAACTCAATATATAATTATTGAACCGGCGTATTTTATTATTAATTCAGCTAGTATTTTATAAAAGAACCTTTGTTGCTCTAGTTGCAGAAAATGTGTGATCTGGGCTTATGCTTGCGTCCCTTCTTCAAGAATTTAGAAGTTTCAAACAGAAATCAATTATGAAATGTTTTGTGAGAAATCAAAAGAAACCTGTTGTGATGTTTAAAAAAATGTAATTATTACATACAACTTTTCATTCCATATACTGACATAGAAATATTATTGTATATTGGAAATGAAAAATAATATTTGATAAAAACCGTCAAAATATTGTTTTCCTCCAAAATCCACTTCAAAACAGTTATTTTCATCTATTGACAGGTTTTGCAATTTTTCTCTAATGTTTAATAAAACTGCAATACAAAATTTAAGCATTTTTTTTAGCTCTGCCTCTTTAAAAAATAGCATGACCCCTATTTGAGAGGGGGTACCAAAATAAAGAATTACTTCCCGGAATCTTCTTGTAAAGAAGGAAAAAAGAAAATAACAAAAAGACATCCAAATATGTGGAATTTAAATAACATTCTTGCAGTCCCAAAGAAGTGTGGTTAATGAGTCTCAATAAAAATCAGGTTTCGGAGTAAAGCCACTTGCTAGGTAATGCCAAGTATAATTATAACGTTCTTGTGTATAATTTAGCAGTACAAATAAATTCTGCTATTAAATCTATTTCAAATGCTGTAACTTTTGAAGATAACAATTTTCAATATGGTAATTGACATAGAAAATGATACTAATATGATAAAACTAGCACAGTACTTGTCCTTTGTATGGGGTTTACATTGATTTATATTGTGCCTATTGCATCCAGTAATACAAAACATGTACCTACTGGCATCTGTGTAATGCAAAAGTGCGTTGTGGTCACGGTACCCCTAGGAAAGAAGACGGTAGGTATCTTGCGCATCTCCTATGACGTTACATGGGCGAAATGGCAACAACAAACACAAAAATACTGTTCTAATTCCAGCTGATAAGTGGTAAAATAACTTGCCTAATATTTAGCTGAATGCTTCCATGCGATTGGTAGATTTATCCAGCATTTTATGGAATAATCAAACCAGGTGATTTCGCCCATGTGACATCACAGTCTACTGTGCAGCCTTATAGTGATACCTACCATCCTTTCTAGTTACCGAGGTTGTGGTTAGGTTTGGTCCGGTATTTACTTCAGAACTATGTAAGTTGTTTATTTATTCTAACAGCTGATTAATGAAACTATTATAAATAATTAATTGTCAAATTGGAATTGCCAAAGGGGTTGCATTGATATTTCTTAGAACCCCAGAGGTGGTTTCCTGATGGAATTTCAAAATAAAAATAGGACTATGTGTTAACCAGAGACCCTAAGAATGTCCTTGCAAAATTTCAGATGAATAGTTTTAGTAGTTTTTGCATGGTTGAGTAAAAAACACACACGCGCACACACACACACACACACACACACACACGACACCATTAGATTTTTACATAATAGTAAGATAACATCCAAAAAAACTTAAGTTCATGTGTGATAAAGAGCCAAAAAAATGAAGTTTCAGTCTTACCAACCTCAAAAGGACTATTGGTTGTTGTAGGGGCCAGCCTAGGAAGGTCACCAAACACATTCAGCTCCTCAACATGAAAGACTCTCCATTCTGGAGATGGCTGGCGTAAAATAAGTCGCATGCCGAGGACTTTCCGCCACCTCGACAAACTCTGAACAATTTAGTAATTTATAATATTCCAATTTTATATTTGACAAAATAATTATGCCTAGTAGAGTTGTAAGCTTTATTAATAAATTCCCACTTCTCTTTAAGAGACAAAACAAATAACTAATCTATTACAAGTGCTATGAAAAAAGTGGGATTACTTAGTTTTTGTATTACCATTTTGAAAAAATGCAGTCTAATTAATTTTTAAAATACCTCAGTTGCAGCAATTGACACAATATCTTGGCTTCCATTTTCATGATGTGGAGAAGGCATAAGGACCTTTTTCATCACTCCAACCTTCCAACCAAACTCTTTTTGATTAGTTCCGGCGCTGTCATATCGAATAAAGAGACTAACCCAAGCAGTATAATAGTTCCGAAACACTAATTCTCCAATCTAAGACATAAAGGTTTAATGTAAAGAGTAAAAACTGTTTTATTTTAAAATTACATTTCTGAATTAGTTCTCTTATTGCCATTTCAACAAAAAGTAGAAGTAGTTAAATTGAAGCCTCTAGAAAGTGTATAGTAAAATAAAATATGAATAATAAACTACCTTTAACAAATTTTTTCATATTTTTTTGTATGATGAACATTTTGACTTCTATGAAGTGCTTCATAGAATAGTAGTAATTATCTACAATTACTTAATAACTTTTTCATATTTTGATATTAACTCTTTCTTCCAAGAAGTATAACAGACAGAAGAATACAAATTTAACTATCATAAATTATAACAAAGATCAATAAACGCCTTCTGGGGGCTTGGTGTGGCTGCCGCAGTTGTGCACTCCTGTCAACACAACACTCCATTCAGTAATGATAGTGTTACAATTTAGCTCTAGAATGGCCTATCAGCTGTCCCTTCAGTAGAAATATAAGCAATTTTTAATTTTGGAATACTTGAAGGGAGAGCCAGTAGCCGAGCGGTCTAAGGCCTTTGTACCCTAGTTAGAGATAGTGCAGGCTGAAATCTTGGTGTTGAATTTTAGTTTTAATCAGTTATATTCAGTTTGTATTTTACTAGTTCTCTCCCTTACTCTGTCTGATAAGTTCCAACAGTTTATGAGGAATGGATAGAGTAAGACTGAGAGATTGTCCTCTCCTTATAAATTATAAGAAAATGTGTGTTTACCATACCAAAATTAATTTATATTAAAGTTAATGTTTCAAAAAAAATTTTTTTAGTAAAACATTGTAAACTCTTAATCTGAGATATGAGAGCATACCTTGAAATATCTCAATGGTGAGTTATAATTGTTAATTATAGTGTATGGCTTGTTCCGAAGGTTTGACACATACACCTCTCTTGACAACTTTAAGTTGAAGACATGAACGATCCTGTTAAATGAAATAATGCTGCTGCATAATTTAATGCATGTGACTAAGAAAATGTATAGTTCAGAAAACCAAGTTCCAATACTTTAACAAATGCGTTGAATACAAACACACAGGCACATATACACTCAAATACGTATAATAACAGCAAATATGCCTGCAACCCTATGCAGGAATGGCCTTGCATATAACTGTAAACAAAAGTAAATTTATATTACTGCTCCAACAGTTGTTTTAAACTTTAAATACCAGTATGTGTCAATTTTATAGAAACTTTCTTAAATATATATTTCGTATAATTTGTTTTCAGCTACCATTTACTAATTTTAAAAAAGCTGTGATATATATATATATATATATATATATATATATATATATATATATTTGGATTAAGGTCCAAAAGTCATGTTATATATTAATATAAATAAATACATAAAGTGATCTCCTATGACAAAGCTAAATCCAATCCATTGAGCAATTTAAGACCTGCCTCACTGATTCTGTTTATGCTGACTAATACCTCCGGAAAAGAGCGCAGGGGGCACTCTGTAATTATATGATCCATTATTTGGATAGACTCCAAGTAATCACATGAATTATCTAATATCAATCCCCTTTTATACTTCCCGTAGTTACATCTGCCCACACTAGTTTGGACTCGATTCAACAATGTCCATTCCTTAGAGGTAGGTTCATCCCACCTATAGGTATTGACGGATTGTTAATAAGGAACCTATTTTGTCCATCAAAACTGTTCCACGCTATGTCCAGCCAGTATTTGGTAGAAATTTGATCCACTCAACTTGAAAGCACTACGCAGATGTGGGTTTAGAGATTTTAAGCGACTGTTCTGCCTTGGGAGATGCTGTGTAACGTAAGATTTAAAAGACAACTGACATTACGTGCTCTTACGGGAGCAAACCTTCAACATTACAAGTTGCCATGTGAAGGCTGAATCAACCACGATTTCGCCAATGCTATGACCAGAGAATGGCTGGAAAACCAGGTCTCAGATATGAGCCCTCTCGAGGGTGTTAAACTAAAGCTTGGACTGGCCAATAACTTGAGTAGGATAGTGAAGTTGACCTCGTTCATTCCAGAAACAACTTGCACTGTAACTAAATCTGATGTCCTTTCAGGCCTGAAGAAGCAAAATCAGCTGAACACTTATCACTGGGTGGTTGTTGTGAGTACTCAAAACCCCAATGGCCTATTCCAAGTGATCATAGTTGATGAGGACTCCCTTAGGAGACTGATTTCTCTCTTGATACAGCCTTTTCTGGGGCTGGAGAGGATAACATTCAAGCCTAAGAGGGGACCCAAGCCCCCACAGAAGTAATGGCAGTGCTTCAGATTAAGCTCCATCACTCCAGAGTGGCCACAGCCATGCTCTGCCAGAAGATCCTCTTCTATGACGTAAGAGTGGCCCTTATCCAAGAGCCATGGATTGTTGGAGGGAGAGTGATGGACTTGGCACTGCTAAAGGTAATTTGGTGTATGATGTTAGTTGCAATAACTCTAGGGCTTGTATCTTCATCAGAAGGGACGACAAATTTCTAAAGCTGGACGGCCTTTGTTCCAGGGACATGGCTGTAACAAAGGTATACTTGCCAACAAGTGACAGAGACGTCAGAATCTTGTTGGCATCAGTATATCTGCCCTATGACTCCAAGGAGCTCCCTCGGTAACAGACACATTGTCAATGTCATGATTCACGTAAGTTGAAATACCATTACACCCTATGCTCAATAGAATCAACAAGTCTGTATCCAGGAATACTGCCTCTTGCACTATTATTATCTTCAATGTGGGTGTCTTGGAGTGCAAGGATATCAGTATTGTTTTAATAAAGGACTCTATTTATGCACTTACTCTTCGTCTTGCTGAAGCTGTAAAAACAGTGTTAAAACGCACTATGTTTAAAACAGAACCTATAAATTTAAAATTAGCTTGGTCCTCAAAAGAACCTTTTTTTATTTTTTGTGTTAGCTGCCATAGCTAAGAGAAATCAGTTATTTAAATTTTATTTAATTTTGAATCATAGTGATCCTTACATTGATATTAAATATTGTATTTGGAATATCATTGGATTTTTCTACTCAAGGCCTATTGGCTTTGACTTTTTATTTGCCTTTTACTTTATACCTTTCATTCATATGTTTTTTTTTTTTACTAAACAATATTCTGTCTGTACTCTAATGATTAACCTCAATAATAACAAATTATATTAAAATATCTGTATAAAAATAAAATAGTTCATTATTACACTACACAAACATATTATTACTAGATAATAACTGCAGACCTACCTGAGATGGGCGATTGAAGTTAATGTCTAAGATTGCACAGCCAGGCAATGCAACCTGCTCTTCATCAAGAAGTAAGGAAACAGGACCTTTCACACTGAACTCCACAGTCTGACGAGCATACATTTTGCCAGCTTAACTCTTAATGGCTCAAATATTTTCTGGTAAACATTAGGAGTTATTAACAATCTAAAATTACAAAATACACACATTAAAAGTATAATATTATTATTTGCTTCAAATCCAAAGCAATCATTATTTATGCAATAATAATAATAGGTGATTTGTTGCTGTTTGCCGCCTGCGTCCGTGGAAGATGTTTGCAAGGTAGGTGCTCCTCTCACTTCTAAATGTTTTAATTGTAAAAAAATGCTTATTAACTTGTTCCTTCTTTCAGGGAAAAGTCGCTTAATACTGATTTCTAATCACGTTGTTTTCTTTTTTGGTTTGTCAACCAGGGCTCAGGGGTTAGATGGATGATGAGCGAATCCAATTATTCTCATTTTTAGTTTCGGGCTCCTGTAGTTTTATTCAATAATTTTAGTGATGTATTATCTAGTAATTGCAATACTCTTGTATTGAAATCATATGTTAATAACCATGTACAATAAAATTTAAAATGTATTTGACACATATTGAAAAAATAGGCTTAGTAAGAAATAAACCTTACTGTTTGATTACTCTGAGACTAGTACTTGGAACACGGCGCAAATCTTCATCGTTGTCAATTCCTCTTCATAGAACTTCTATATACAACAATTCTTTAACTGTAACCGCTTGCCAACTTTGGAATAATCTTCCTGATCATATTAGAGGTAGCACGATCAGTTTCAGGCTGCAGTTACGGTTCTTCTCTGGGCCTCGTGGGGTGAGTGGCTTGTTCGGCGCTAGGTTTATGCTGATGGCATGGTATGTATGAGAGGATAAATGTGAGTTTCAGTTTACAGGTGTTTCTTTGTATATGTTAATTTAGAATCTATTATATTTATATAAGCTATGACTATTATTTGTTAATGAATTTCTCTTTTGTGTTAATACAATCTTGTTATTTTATTCTATTTTGCACACTAGAATAATGTTTTGATTTTTGTGTTATCACTTATTTGCATTACTGTAATTATGGTTAGGTGTAAGAGAGGACTTTTTAGTCCTAACCTCGCCAATTGTAATATAATTGTACAATTTAGTTATTTTTCATTTCATTTCATTTATAATACATGAACCTTTTGTCAACGCAACTCCTCCTTTATTTCTTGACCAATTTAAACGCTTGAGGTGTCAAAAATGAGCCTCTGTTCGTAATTGTGCAATAAGATCTTAATTCTTTAATATTTTCACCCTGAAGGGTTTGGGAAGCCCTCAAAGTGATTTTTTGGCCATAAAAATAAGATGGGGAGAGATTTAAATGAACCTAACAGAGCAGCTGTTCAAATGTAAATAATGATTTTTTTAAAGTGTTAACATCTGTTGGAATGTAAACAACGGTGTTTGTAATAATGAGGAGGTTAGGTATTTCAAAATAATAAACCAGGCAAGGATGTAATGAACACGTTTGAAATAGGCTAAGTAATATCATTGGGTGTTTATACTTAAAAGTTTGTAGCAGCGCAAGTAGTGTGAGTGAGATATTGTAAATAAATTTAATATTGTGATTTTACGTTATACAGTTATCCTACTATAATAAGTCAACCTACTACTGTCTAATCAACAAACTTTTTCTAATATTTTTTGACTAGGTTCTTTTTACTTTATTTTTTTCTGTACTTGTTGTTGATGTTACTATTATTAATTATATATTTAATTTAATTTATTTTATTTTATTTTCCTTTTTTTATTTTTTATTTCCCCCTTATACATCTATTACAATACAAGGTGTCCGGGCTAGAGGTATCAATAAATAAATATTCCCATCCGGGGTGTTAAATTTTTTTTGTTTCAATTAAAACTACAAATGGTAAATAATAATACCAAGATTGTATGTGTAAAGTTTAACGGTCATATCTCACACACAATGCCAAAAAATTACCAGTTAAAGAAAATTCAGTCTTTCCATGTGACCAAGTTGATTCATCTCTGATGGTAACAACAACTTAGCCACTAATGTGATTATCAGCCTTATGATGATGTTTACTGAGAAGTCAGCTGATTACAACACCATTGTTGGCTTTAAATTCGTATAATTGACTGCTGTCACGGTTGTCATTTGGCTGCAAGTTTCTTATGTTAAAAAAATGTGGACCCTACAACAAAAGGTACAGTGCGTGTTGTGGCTTGCAGAGTACAAATCTGTAACTCGTGTTCAACGTCGGGCTCGTCGTGATTACAACATTAATCCACCAACTTCAAAGACAATCTTACTGTGGGACAGAACACTTCAAGCTAATGGAACTTTGATTAAAAAAACTGGAAAGCATGTAAAGAAGCAAGTAAGTGTACTAGCAATTAACAACGTGTGCAATTTTTGTAATCAAACTCCACCTACATCAATTAGATCATCTTCTAGTTACTGCAATTTCCTAAATCAACAGTTCATGACATTTTACATAAAAGGCTCAAATTTCGAGCATATAAGATTCAGCTACTTCACCAGATAATGCCAAATGATCGTCCTTTGAGACTAGAATATGCTAACGAGATGTTGGATCACATTAATGAAAATCCCGCATTTCTTCAAAATGTACTTTTCAGTGACGAGGCTACTTTTCACCTCAGTGGATTAATAAACCGACACAACTGTTGTATTTGGGGATCAAGAAATCTGCATGCCTCAGTAATGCATGAAAGAGACACACCAAAAATAAATGTTTGGCTGGGACTGATGCACAATGCAATTATTGGGCCATTTCTTTTCATTGAACAAACAGTAACAGGCCACATTTATTTGGACATGTTACAAAACTTTGCAGTACCCCAAATGCCAGAACAAATCATTTTCCAGCAAGACGGTGCTCCACTACACTACCACAATGATGTTCAGGATTTTCTTAGTGAGCAATTCCCTGGTCGTTGGATAGGTAGAAGAGGGCCTATTGCATGGCCGGCAAGATCGCCAGATCTGACCCCTTTGGACTTCTTTGCATGGGGGTTCATCAAAGATTTCGTGTACCAGGAAAGAGTACAATGTTTACGGGAA
Source organism: Stictocephala bisonia (assembly GCA_035578905.1). NCBI lineage: Eukaryota > Metazoa > Arthropoda > Insecta > Hemiptera > Membracidae > Stictocephala > Stictocephala bisonia. Next base: position 4,942,251 of record JAQJVL010000019.1, on the reverse strand, counting down.
CTAAGGCATAGGATTGTGGCCACAGTTGAAGAGGACTGATGAATAACGCCAGAAATGCTCGCAAACACATGGCGGGATATTGAATACCGATTGGACCGTGTAAGAGCGACTTATGGTGATCACATTGAACTTTACTAGATAAGATAGCAATCTTGGTTGTATTTGTAACATGTTAGCATAGTTATTTTAAAATAAATATTACATTGTTATACCAAACGAGTTAGTTATTTCTTGATACCTCTAGACCGGACACCCTGTATATTTACTAGGGAATGATTAGGTGTGTGTGTGTGCAGGTATGTGCGTGCGTGTGTATGTGTTGTGCCAGACCTTTGTATTAAGCGTTACACTGACAGCTTCTATTTAAAAATTTTTGTTAAATTAAACATTTTTTTAATTTTTAGTTTTTTATTCTTTATTTCCTCCACTTGATAGGGTTATACTTTATCTAATAACTTTTTACATCTGTACTTTTTTTCTATTTGTCCATTGAGCTGTAAGTATATGTTACTCCGCTATAACATGTCGCTTTTGTATAAGTTATACAGTTTACATATAATTATTTTGTAATATGTTCTAAATTATTGTATTTTTTCTTCAATTTTAGTTTCTTATAATTTTTTACATACAGTGTTTAAGTTATCCAAAAGTCTCTGTGATTTTAGAACTCGGTTCCCACGCACAGGTTCATTACCCATGTGGGGACCTTTTCTGTTTAAAAATGTATATGTGTAATTGTATTTTTTGGAAATAAATAAACAATTATTATTATTACTATAATTTGTAGTGAAAATTCACAGTCCGAGGCTGGAAGCTGAGGTGTAACGAGCGCAGCGAGTGATGGGGTTGGCACGCTAGGCATGCAGGGGTGTCCCTTAATTTACTTGAATTCATGAATGATATGATGTTACTGAGAGACCTAAATAATATCTATCTATCTGGAAAGAAAGGAGAAAGGTAGATCACAAAATGATTCATTGGTTTTGAAGCATCAACTATACGGTATTGTTAATATTGTCAACACAGCTTAGTTCCATACTTTAAACAGATTCAAGCACCAGTTATCAATTTGCTCCAGCTAAATAGCCAGCCATTCAGTCTACTAAACACGCTTTGAACCAACTGTTAATACTGACATTTTATAACTTGAATAACTATTTTGTTGAACTGAAGATGTTTATTTCACAATAAAAACTCTTTTAGTTCTATGCAGTGAGTTAGCAGTTTAAATAAAATAATTATTTTTCTAACTACTGCATTAAAATATAATACAGTAATATTATATTTGGAATGGGGGCCGAGTCAAGGAATGCAGCCATCGAGGCCGTCCAGAGAAAATTCCTCTCATGGATGGAGTGGAAGTTTCCAGAGCTTGGTGGAGTGCATCTTATTAACTTGTCAAACTGTGAGTGGCGTACAATATTTTTATAGAGTGCTTTATGATCCAGTAGAGGTCTAAGTGTTCAAGAATATACCTTTTGCTCAAGAGATCTATTTGTTTCTCATTCTTTGGAGTGTGTGATCAAGTGGTCAGATGTGCTAGCATTGCAAACAGGTTCACAACCTAGATTGTTTTGACAATCATAATGGCTGATTTCTAAGGATGCTGAAAGCAGCATATAATTCCTGACTGTGTGACTAAACTGTCACTTATGAGTTTTAGCTATTTAAGCCCCCTTTCTCAAATGTGGCATATTTGGGCCTCAAGGCTATTTTGGACACTTGAGAGTTTAAATGGTCGGTGTCATGGCCAGTGGGTGAAAAACAAACATAAGATAAATATTATCTTTAAATTAATCGAACTTGGTTGACTTTTACACAAACATAAACAGGACAGGGATACCCAAAATGAACAAGACTAGTGCTGCCATGGGTAGAGCTTATAAGTAATGAATATTTCTTACGAAAGAGGTGAAGAGTGCAACCATTGACCATAGAAATAAGTAGACTCTCCACTCACATGGATCCCAAGAATGCCAGTTTTCCTGTTTAGTAAAATTAGTTGATGTTAGGTTTTCACAGGTAGTGTCAGCAGTCTCTCTCTCTCTCTCTCTCTCTCTCTCTCCCTCCCTCCCTCCCTCACACTTACAGCTGTGAAATATTGCTTCCTTCTCAGAAAAACTCCACTGAGATAATTATAATATTGAAGCTTACAAAGATTATGTTAAGGGAAAAACTCAAGTGTACAGGTAGTTTTACAATTTTAAAGATAGCAATATGTCAATTGATAGACTAGCCTCATTCTGGATGTCTGTCAACTGCTCGAAAGGTGAAAAATGTTGTGAATTTGCGCTCATAACCTATTAAAAGATCATTGAGCAGTTGTGTCATGTAAGAGGAATATCTTGGAACTCAGTTTTTTTACTGAATATTTGGGAATGAAACCAGTAGCTGCAAAATTTATGCCTCATGTTCTAATATTCCAAAAATAATTTTGAATTAAAACATACCATGCTTCAAAAGAAAAAAAATTGATCTGTATTTCTTGTCATACGTCATTCATTACTGGTAATCAGTCATGGTGCTTTGTACTTAGGTTCTAATCCAGAAAAAAACAACAGACTGCCGGACAAGCTTAGGACTGGTATCGGTTGCAGGTCTTTTGGTAAAATCTTTAAGAATTACTTGATAAATAAGAATTACTACAGCGTTAGTGTCTATCTCTCATGCTAAGCTGTTATATTTATAGTAAGTAGTTAATTATATTGTTATTAATTACTTATCTAAACCCTTTATTGTATATTAGATAAAAAAGAACTTAATGTGACACTACTGTGCAGTTGTATAACTGGCACTTGAGCAGTCTTGGCAGGGAAGGTAGTTTTATCACTAATCCTCTGAATTTAACAAGTTTCAGTATATATTGTTTCTTATCAAATTTGTTACATGATAAAAACATAAATATAATTATTTGTTTTTATAAGACTTCAGATTATAGTATTAAGCACATATACTTTAAACTGATAACTGATTTACCTGATATATTATTTCCTATCCTGTCTTGTACTGCCTTCTTCTGGGATATGCTAAGCCATACTAAAAAAAGCTAAAAAATGAGTTACATGTCATTCAAGATTAATTGACAACGAGGTTTCTCACCTTGACGAATTTATAAAGTTTAGACTAACAAAATCTGGAAAGTAATTATGGATTTATTTGTTCTAAGTATAGCTATTTCTTGATTTGATAAAAAGTTTATACTCACTTGCTATAATCTGCACAAACAGCTGTACGATTACTGTTCAGATTTTGTTGGACTAGGTTCCCCAAGGTTAGTATTGAATTACAATACAAGTACAAATATTATTGTTATCAATTCCAGTTAACCATACCAAACAGTTAACTAAGCAACATTCAAACTAAATCAAGACAATTTAAAGGATTCTGTTATGAGACATTTCTTGAGTTGAATATAGCACCATTTCATATGCTACATATTGTTATTACTGTTGACTTTTCCATCATAATACTGCGCAAGAAGAAGAGTAATTTTTTTAAATAGTCATGACAAACTAGGAAAATGCACTCAAAACATTCCTATATGAAAAAAAGTTGAGTGCATCTAAGGCAATGCAATTTATCAAAGAACACAGAAAGCCAGGCATGGGTGTTAGGGGTGTTTTATCCTCAAGACACACTAATAGGGAATATGAAAGTTACTACTGAAACAATTCCTAGAATATTGCTTTAAGAGGTCACAATGATAGTGTTACATCATTCAACAGGGGCAATTTTTTTGGGGGCACCCGAGGTGCGACATGGACTACCTGAGGGTCATAATTGGACACTCGAGGTGCGACATGCAGCGAAAGAGAACCCAAAACTAACACTCGAGGTGCGACATGGCGCTTCGGCTAGCAGTGTGGCCGTGTTGGTCTGGCGGCTAATAGTTGATATATTTACAGTGATAAAATTATCTGAAAACTACAGCCATACAATGAGACACATGATTAACGATGATTCAATAATTAATCATCGCTCAATGACAATTTATAGTTTAACTTAAACAAAGATATTTATTACAATAAGAATGTTTAACGGCGTCAAATAGTTTAAAAATTTGGTTGTTAGATTGTTAAAAAAAAGGTTAGGTTAGGTTAGCTAATAATAATCTATTTAGCTATGTAAAGCAGATCGGAGTGTCCAGAAAAAATTATAGTTCTACTACTTTTTATTGAAATAAAAATAATTGATTCCTTTTAAGTGTGGAAAATATTGATTCCTTTTAAGTGTGAAAGTCTGTATTTAATTACACTAGTTATTGAAATGGTGTGATTATCCTAGTAACGTAGGTCCTATTTTGTATATATATATATATATATATATTTATTTATTTATGGACACAGAGAGACAGAGTGCGTCTACAACCCCGCAACCCTTCGCCGGGCTACCTGAGGTGGCATGTCGCACCTCGAGTGCCAGTTTTATGGCCCTTTGGGTCGCTGGGATTAACACAAGTAGTCCATGTCGCACCTCGAGTGCCACCATTTTTTTCAATTACTTGAACTATGCGCACAGAGTGGTCGTGGGTGAAAAAATTCAAGCATTAATGAAGTAATCACTCACATAAAAATACTGAATTACAGAATGAGATTATTGAATGTATAAAAACTGAAATTCTCCAAGACATAGTGCAGGAAAAGGATAAGGCCTTGTGGCCTGTTCAATATTTTGTGATGAAATAACTTACATTTCTGCGCAGGAACAGCTACGCTTTCCATTTGGTACATCGTATCATATGCTTGGCATGGTCCAAATTAAAGAGGTTTTCAGGCTTTATTGATGTGGTAGAAACTGCAAGTGAAAATTAACACATTGTTGTCAAAAGCTTTCTGCAGCAGTTGAACTCAATTAAATCCTTCTGATGGTCTTGCAATGCAAGCAGAAAATTTAATCTTGTAGCTGCTAGGTTCGAAGAAGTAGATGTTAACATATAAAAATGTATTATTAATTCTTCTATTTGAAAGTTTAATAAAAACGCAACATAATTATAAGTTAAATCATTTTATGGTTTATTCAAACTGAAGTTTTTATTTTTTTAATTTAATATATCATTGCAGTTTTGATTACTGAATTAAAAAATAAAAACTGGACCCTAACGTTGTTGAAATATGCCAAGATGAGGTATCTATTCGAGTAAATAAATAAATAATGATTCAGGTAATTGAAAGCTGTGCTGTGGTCTGTGTACAGCAGTTGATGTATTTCCTTTTTCCTGCTTGTCTAGCACAAATTCCCAACATCCTGACTAGCCTTTGGGCTAGTCTTGTGATGACTCAATCTGAAAACTCCAATGAAATCTTGGTAACTCACTACCTCAAGAACCAAAATAATTTTAGTTAATGATTTTGTACTCCCCCAGTGGTCTACATGATGCTTATACTACACTCAAGCTACTGATATTCTCGGCAAAAACAAAGCTAAGAATAAAGTTATTTCTCAAACAATTTAAATATATTTTGTATGTGTTTATTTACTATGATATGAGAAACAAAAAAGTAATTTCTAAATGCTGGTTTGGTATTTTTTATATTCCTTTGAACTGATACAATCATTTAAGCATTATATTCTCACTATATCAGTGCTTACTCAATTCCGTCCTGTAATTTTTTACTTCATAGTATTATGATGTTTGTTCTTCTAACTAAAAGTATATACTTCTAGGGTTTATTTTGGAAAAAATAATGAATGTGTACTAATAATAATTTATTATAAATTATTTTTATAATTTTGTCTTCAAAGTAAAAATTGTTTGTTTCATATACGTAACACATTTTTGTTCAAAGTCTATTATTTATTTATGTTACAAATCGTATCTTCCGTATTTATCATTTTTGTGGTTCATTATGACATATAAGTAACAAATTCATCATTTAATTGCAAACTTGTGCTGTAAGAATTGTGATTCTTCAGAAGGGAGTGCCTAGTGTTTTGTAACATTTCACACAAGTTTGCTCTATTGGAATTATTAAAAAAAAATATTACTCACCCTTTTGAAGGTTTTTAAGTTTAAATGGTTTTGATTTATTTAATTATTTTCATGATTAAAATTTGCATAAGCATACTATTCTCAACCAAGTAACTGATTCTAAAATCACTTTTTGCTACTTCATATATTTTATGAATATTTACTTGTTTGACAAATTATTTTTTTAAAGACTATACAGAGTTGGAAAATTAAAATAGCAGCATATCTGGTTTAAAATATACTGATATTAAAGAGTAAAATCAAAGAATTACAATAATCTAAACAAAATTATGGGTTAGAAAAAATTACGTTATTCGGTATGTTTGTCTTAAGAGAGAAGAAAACTATAACAACCATTTGTAGGAATCACTGCTACATAACACTCATATCAGTTCACTAAAACTTTCTAAGCGTTGTTTGTTGTTATAGTAACAGAATACAATTGACGATAGTAAGAACATGTGTTTAAGTGACAGCTGTTATTTTTTTCCTTTTTAACAAGTGTACAATAAGATAGCTGATCTATTTTTTTATGCCTGTCCTCTTAGTACAATAATGGGTGAAACGCTAGCTTAGTAGTTCACCATTGCCACTCCTCTCGCATATAATTTGCCAATTCTTCATAACTACTCATCAGCTTCATTTTCATGATCGGATAAGTTATAATAGAAGACAAATCAAAAACAAAACCATATAATTTAATCGTTATAAATTGTAATACAGCTTTAGAAAAGCGTACAGTACCTTACTCTTCCGTGTGACATATGTGACTTTAGTAACTAATAAAGATATGTAGCAATAGCATCGTGTTACGAGTGGTGGCAATAACGGGCCCGTGGTGCAGGGGGCGTGGGCTGGGAGGGCCCGCAAGCCTTGATAAATATACTTTTTAAAATTAAAAAGTGTGAATGAAAAAAGTACAAATTTTTTTTGTACAAATAATAGAAGAAAGGTGTAAGTAGTGCGTAAAATATTACCATTATATTTCATATAAAATACCTGATAAAATAGTATGTAAATTAACTAGTTGATAGCCTAATTTTTATTTAGATAATGAAATAAAAATAATATATAGAGAGTATGATATACTAGCCAACCTCCAACTAATGTAGGCTCCTCTACCAACTAACTTAGGTGGGTTACGTGTTGGGAGTGAGAGAGGCTAGGAGAGTCGTTCAAATTTCCAAGCCCTTCGATTTTGCAGAAGAGATATCAATGTGGAAGAGGCTCGCCAACACCTTGAACACTGGAGTTGGAAACGGATGATGATGATGGATACTGATTTAAGGAAATGGTGACAGTTCTAAGCTTAACTTAATCCACGTATATGTATATTCAGAGTAGAGAGTATTGTTAAGATTGAACATGAATAAGAATAATCATAAGTAAAGTAAATGATAAACTAATTAAAAAAATTCTTCTTATACTTATTTTAACAAATCGTTGATCTGCAGTAAAACCTTTGTGCAAATAATCAGCGGTATCAATACTCCTAGTAATTTGAAGGTTATTTGTTTCCCGTATAATTTAAATTATACCTTGGTATTTGCTCCCCTAGCTACTGGTCCGGTGACTCGCCTACATTATGGGCTTATTTTACTTTTAATTGTTTATGAAATAAATGTTGATAGGGGTTGGGTTATACCATTGATTTTACTATATAGTAAAATCAATGGTTATACTATGTCTTAACATTGTGCGGAGTTTCTTTAGGAAATTAGCTTTTCAAGAAATGCTCTATGATTAACAAATTCTCTTAAATTATTGATAAAGGCAGATGCATTATCAGCCAATTGAACATACATTAATGTAAATATATACACAAAATGTAAATGCATATAAATTTAGATTTTATATTTCCCTTAGGATAAGCAGTATTTTGGAAAACGCAATAAAATAAATGTTATGAACGAGTGTTGATTGTACTTGATTTGTTTTCGTATCTGGGCAGTTGCATATTAAACATATGAATAAGATTATACATATAGTGTTGTGGGCAATTTAATAGTAAATATTTTAACTGATAGTATAGTAATTTGTAAACTACTACAACCCAGATCTAGTCTTACCATAGACCTTCTATTATACAATAATTATATAATAGGTATAATAGAAGGTATATTGTCTTGCTAACATACCTCCTACCAGCTGTTTACAGTTCTTCTTCTTATTCTCTGTAGCGTTGATTTTCTGCCTTTCCCTTTGGGTCCTCTGCTGTACCAGAAAATTAGAAGAAGGTCGATTTACGAAAATTATAAGGCCACCTTTTAATTTTTAGGTGGTTTTGGTTGTAGAGATGTTTAGCCGCACAGCGTTAATTTTACAGCCTTATAAGTGAGTTTTATAAATATAATTAATCGTTGTAGTTTAAATGCATATTAGCATTTATTGATGTAGATAATTTAGAATCAAATTGATACTAGGTTAACTAATAATAGAGGTCATGTATAAATTGAATTACAGTAGGTCTAGGCATAGTTACTATACATTATTGTTTCTTTATTATAAACAACCCCAGTAAGATATACAAATTACATTTCATCAGAAATTGTGCTGTAGCCAACTGAAATTTTTGAATTGTCCCAGGCTCAATACAGTACTGTCTCAGTCTAGCATTGTTGCTGATATTCCAACTATTAATCACAGTGTATCTTTTCTCCCCCCCCCCCCTTCTTGAAAAGATATATGGCAATTCACATGATGTATCCAGCAGTCGTAAAATGATTACTTGCCTCGGTAGTTGTATAGTATTACTTAGTCAACCTCAAATCTTTTCATACTTTGATAATACATTTTTGGATGACGAATACCAATATTTAGTAAAAATTAGGTGTCAGAAACATAGCCTAGAGTTAGTATCATTAACGATAAATTAGTATATACTAAGGCCGCCCATATACATCGCGCCGCGGAAGTTATGGTTAGTTTAGGTTACGTTAGCAGGTTATTATATTGTATAATGAATCTGTATTAACATATTTTCACTGTTTGCAAACCACTTTTCAGTCAGTAGAATTTGTAAAAATATATTCTACAATAGGCTAGACTAACGTAACCTAACCAAAACTGCCGTGGCGCCATGTATATGGGCGGCCTCTGTGTATACTGTTGTATTACTAATGATACTAACACTATGTATCCAACCAAATTTTTACTAAATATTAGTATTTAGCATACCAAAAGTGTATTATCAAAGTAGGAAATTGCTATGCTAACGTAACCTAACTTAACCATAACTGCTGCAGCACGATGTATATGGGTGGCCTCGGTGTATAGTAATGTATGACTAATGATATTAACTCTTATGTTTTCAACATCTAATTTTTACTAAATAGGCCTATTGGTATTTAGCATCCCAAAAATGTATTATGAAAGTAGGAAAAGATTTGAGGTTGACTAAGTAATACTATACAATTACCCTTGCCTCGAAAGCATTGGTAAATACTACAAGTCCTGGTCAGGTTAGGTTATTATTGCTAGCACATATGTTATCAGTGATACGTTAGCCACTAAAGTTTCTCACCAATGTGACTAACAAATTTCGGTATTTATGCACTTTTTAGGCGCCTCATCCAATCTTGACTTTTTTTATCAAAGGTGGGTAGAATCTGTCTAAGACTTTTTGTTCCACAAAAATAACGTTTTATACAAAAATATTAATAATTTTTAAATTTTGATAGTGCTATTTTTTGATCAACTGCGTTATTTTTCGTGATTTTTTTCATGATTGTTTTTAATTTGTTGTAGACCCTAGTTTTTCGTGCTGAACACGAATTTGAAAACTATATTGGTCTAAGTTACGACAATTATTTCTTGAGATATCACAGAAAAACTATGTTCGTGGCAAATCACTTTTGGTGGCCATATGCATAATGTTAATAGGAGCTATGACTAGCTACCAAAAACAAATTGCATATAATCCTGCTGGAGGAGTAATGACCGGCAGGCTGTTATAGAGTCCATGCAACCGAATTTAAAGCAAATCAAAATTTGTTTAGTATATAGATGATTAGGATGAGTTAGGTTATGTTTGGTTAGTTAAGTAAAAAGTGTATTTTTCGGGCCGAAAAATAAATTTTATTGAAAAATTAATTAAATATTCGTGTTCAGCTTAAAAAAAACAAGTAGAATGAAAAAAAAATGTTGGAAAATTCTGATTTATATAAAAGTTAAATTTTTTCACTAGGCCATATCGCATAAAAAGCTTGTTTTTTGATTTTTCAGTAAAAACGAGTTTTCCACACCTAAATTTAACCTCCTTAAGAACTATAAACTCATATTTCACCACTTTTTTTAACATAAAATTTTATTTTCAGAGGCGTCTAGAAAGTGCGTAGTTACCAAATTTTAACCCAAGAAAGAAGGGTAATTATTGGATTATGGAAAAATCGGCTTTTAACCCTTTGCACTCGGATGGTACATATGATGTACTGTCGCCATTTTGATGTAGAAGTCGTATATGTTTTGCACAAGTCCTTCTCCAGCACTCGGACTGGACAGACGCTGTACCACCTTCCTACTTGTATTTTATTGACACTCGTCATGCCTTACAACTCAGATTTAAAATCACCTGATTCCATTGTTGTGCTTCAAGTCACTTACCTTTGAGCTGGCATTTAAATAGTTATATGTCGTAATCTTTGATTCAATTAATAAATGTTTAGTATAACATTGTTCCGTGTATACATTTTGAAAATAATAGTATTATTATAATTGGATATATATAAAATTATTTGCTTTTTGGAACAATAATTTAAACACAAAAATCAATTGTTATGTACTAAATAATACAATATATTTAACATAACTTAGGCCCTACATAAAATGGCAAGTGATCGGCCCAAATAACAATCATATTGATTACATGTTTAAAACATTTAAAGTTGGAAAACCCGTAAACTAGCCTACAAAATATAGGTACTCATATAATGGGACATTAAGAAAAGTTAACATTTTAGGAAAGTGCATAGTTACCAAACAAATAAATGTTACCTACAGGTAAGTGTAAAATAGGGAAATATGCTTTTATTGACTTCACTACCGATCAATCAATCACAAGCAGTGATTCCTGAGATATTGTTGAAAAATCAAGTGCCTAAAGTTAAAATAACCTAACGTAACGTAAATTTACTTAGTTTTTTATCAATTGCTCAATGGTTATTTATATACTTAATGGTTATTTATAGCACAGTTATTGTTGATTAGGTGAGATCACAATTAAATATACTATAATACCCTCTTTATTAATTTGACAATCTTCATACATCCTTTTACAGTGACAACATATATGTCACGCTTTGAAGTATTACTAAGGAAAACTCCATTGCTCTGGGGTTAGACATTAATGCTAGTGCAGTTCATGTAAAAAATATAAAAACTGTAGGCTAATGTATCATACAATATGTTATCAAAAAATGTACTGTCTTCTTCAAATAAATACTGTCTGGCAGCTTAAAAAATTGGAAAAAAATATAAATCCCCTATTCTGAAGAATCACCTCTACTCACTTGAAGAATATCTAAAGAAAACACCACTGGACCCAGACAATCTCAAATCAAGCAAAATGACTAAATATGATAACTTCCATAATGTTATAAGGAATGATTTGTAATTTGATGCTAATACTGATCTCCAAGATTATGTAAATAAAGATATTGTCTATTGTCAATCTCTGATTTAAAGATCGATAAATTACTCTCGGAGGGTTATTTACTATGTTACTGTACTGGATAGTGCACACGATACGCATCCGTTCCAAAAACAGTTCTTCTGAAGAGACGTCTTTAACGCTCATCAGTATGCCGTCGAACAGACGGAAACCGCGATGCACGTCCCTCTCGTTTACGACTTTACAGCGGATTAGCTCGCGGTTACACATCGACCGAGTCGCGCTATCGCCGTTGCCGAACGAAAGCCGATCGGTGTTCTCGACGAAAGACGACTGTATGAAACCAAGCGACGGGTAATCGCCCACGGTATCGTTGCGAGAAATCGTCTGTGAAAGCAGTGATGACTGCACGGGAGGAGGACCAGTATGGATGCAAACAGGCCCGAGACCTACTTGTTTCGCGGCCAATGTGGGCCGCTGTGCACACGGACTACGAATGGGTCCCACCCGCCCACCCATACACGTACAGTGGTACTGACCCACCCGCTCACCCATACACGTACAGTGGTACTGACCCACCCACCCAAACACGTTCCATGTACTGTATCAATTCCATGTACGTGTATGAGCGGGCGGGTGGGTCAATACCACTGTACGTGTATGGGCGAGTGGGTGTGTCAATGTCACTGTACATGTATGAACAACAGTACTGCACAAAATAAATTTCATTCCATTGAGGTAGAAATAATAGCACACATTTGCTGAAGTGGCATTGACCCACCCGCCCTTTCATACACGTACAGTGACCTGTACCACGAATCTGAAGGAGATTGAAAAATATTCATGGTATCAAGGTATTCGTGATAGCAAGGTTCACGAATACCTGCTATAATATAGCTGAATATAGTAGTGAGGTAAAATTGGGCAAAATTCGTCTTATAGAGGTTGGTTTCTTATGAAACAAATTGTTTATTCTTAGTTTAATTACTGCACTACGTACTTATGTTGAAGTGACCAAATCCATGTACTGTAGGCTACTAATTAATTTTGTAATGGGCGAAAATAATTCAGTAGTTCTATACTAAACAAACGCCGTGTTTGGAATTGACATACAGTGCTGTAGTATTACAGTATATGGCGGGATAATAAACACAAATGAATCAAACACAAAAATCCATATGAAACATTTAATAATTAATTACTAACTGTAAAACATGTCTAATGGAATAAAATGATCAATAAATTATTGCTGCGAGTGCCAAAAATAATTCCTTTCCTTTGAGAAACACTCGCCATAATAGATTGCACTGAACAGCACTGCACAACAAACCAAACTACTGTACGTACGTAATCTCATATAGAAATGTACACTCATATGTCGGTATTGTACCAGTAGTTGCGCCAGTAAAGCTTTATGTTTAGACACGAAAAAATGGAAATATTCCTTCGCTTTACTGAGGTTTTGACAATGGGAATTTGTCTTATAGAGGTAGAATTCGTGGTATAGAGGTGTTTGGCTATTGATCTTCGTTCTATGGAAGTTATGATTTTGTGCTCTCGTTGTCTTGAAAATCAAATAAAATTCGTGTTATTGAGGTAATTAGTTTGAAAAATTTGTGTTATAAAGATTATGTTATACAATATTAGTTTGTAAATATTGAGTGTTATGGGTGGTTCAAGGAAATTTGAAAAAATTCGTACTATCGAGGTTCATGCTATCAAGGTTCCACTTTAATATGTTATTGAATGATTTTACCATCTGCAGTTGATGCCCAATAATCCAATGATGATAGTACCAACATCCTGTTTGATTTTACAGAGAATCAATGCTAGTGTTAACTGAGCAATTACATCTGCGGTAAATTGTGTAGCCCTATCACTTAGAAATATGTCAAAAACACAAAATATGTTTACTAGTTTAAAACAGTGTTTGCATTTGAGCAAACAGTTGGACAGGTGAATGTAAATCTGGTTGCTACATCTGTTATGAATAAAATATAATTTTAATTACTACTTTTTTGAATAGGACCTATAAAATCTATTATTAATTTTGTTATTGGGAATATAGTTCAGTTACATGTAATTTATGGATGAGTAGTTGGGTATGAATTTTGCATTTCTGACAACTTTCACATGTTTTCACATACAACTCAACATCCTTCCTCATGTTCTTCCAGTGGAATCTGTCCTTCAGCCTCCCATGTGTTCTGTATGCATAACAGATGTAGTGACCAGATTACCTGACACCTAAACCATATAACCATCGTCCCTGTGGCTGAAACTATAAATTCTATTTATTTTTTACTATATTCTACTTTAACATGGGTTACACCGCCTGGCAATAATGAAAGAACACAGAATCGCATTTTTCTGAACTAATATAATTTATTTAAATTATGAATTGAATACATTAAAAAAATTATAATCAATAAATACCAGACACAAATTTTACAGATCATTCAACTGTGAAATAAAATTTAGCTTAGCAGTGAGATAAGCTTGGCATTTTATTTAAGATTTTCAAATAGATATTTTTATATAGAAATTATATTTCTTAAACATTTTGAGAAGTATTTAGGAGTTTTTCAAGCTCCTTTGTGAATAACGATCATTTATTCATATTCATTATTCATTTTTATGAATTAATATAAAAGAGCTCGTTCATTAACTCACATGACTACTCTTCACTAAGGGACGCCCACTCTTCACCACTGAACTGTTCACTTTTACCAGAGGGTGATGTTGATCACGTCTACAGCAAATCTTTAGAGCTGTACATACCCCCTGGGTAGTTCTAAACAAGCAACAAATCTGGTAGCTGGACTGACACAATTTTGTAATATGTAGGCTTATTTTATTGTAGATTGCAGCACAAAAAAACTATGTTAAATTTGACCACTAGTGTTAGATAGTTTTTGTTATTTTAATTTCTTAGTGCCGATGCATAAGTTGCGTAATTTCAGCAACTAGTATCTTTGTCTCATCTATTCTTAATACCTAGATAAGTATAAATTACCATGTATTATAGAACATGTTGTTAAATAACATCTGGCTGAAAATCTGACTAGGATAAGTTAATTATTTTTTTTTAAATACGTGCTTCTAAGAAATCACGTATTTAAACGTGTATTTTAGTTGAACATGCACGCACATTTGTAGTCATAACAGTGTTTTAAGTTTACATAAACTTTATTGTAAACATAGTTATTTTTACTTCATTGTCAGTGGTAATGGAGATTTTATAATTATTAAAATTATAATCATGTTTTGTATTTTTTGTGATTCTTAATGTTTATTACATAAATATTTTGATTTTTATAGTCAACTATACTGTAAAATAGTAAAGTACAAGTGAAAATGAACTGCAGAGCTGGAAATATTCAGACATTGGTCCACTTTGCTTCAGTGTATTTGTAGTTGGTTATTTCTTTTTCTTAGATAGATGTAGCTGACTTTACTAGCTTAAAATATGTAACATAATTATTGTTATTATAACTAGATTACAGTACTGTCTGTTAAATTTCTGCCACACTTTATTAAGGTTATACTATTGCCTATGTTTATAACATTACTTGTCATTTAGTATATGACAAAAGTATACTACCTTAAAATAACTTTTCAACAACAAAAAAATTGTTTTGCTTCTTTCTGGTCTAGTAATATATCTGATAAAGTTTAATATATTGTCAATAACTCCTGACAGTTAAACTACCTTTATGCTTTATCTTTAATTCTTAAACAGTGAATTGGTTTCCCTATCACTGAACCAGTTCATCTTACTTTGTATCCACATGATATTTAATGTTTTTGTTATTTATGTTAGATGACATAAATTACTGTCAATAAAGGAGAATGTTATTCTATAAATTCAGGGAATTACTTGTGTGGTAGCTGCCATAGATGAGAGATCACAAATTTGTGACAGTCCAGATAACAAATTTGTTGCTCGTTTAGAACTATCTAGAGGGTACGTACGGCTTTAAAGATTTGCTGTGGACACGAAAGTTTCTCCCAACGTGATACTTGATACTCTTAGCTCCCCCAGAGATAAGACATCAGGAGGAACTACTTAAAGAATTCAGTAAGATCTTGAAAGCTCCGCACCTACCCAATACCACAGGATCTTCCACGTCAGAATGGTTGCTTAACATTTTAAAACACACCTCTACATACAGATTTCTTGTCCTATACTAGCTGAGCCATAGCGAGGAACGGTTTTGATAGAGACGAAATAATAATTATTGATTATTGATCCATCAACACCTGTAGGTGGGATGAACCTCACTTGTAAGGAATGAACACTGATGTAATGTATCTTCAAATTTCTAAATAATACAAAACCTGACATATAAATACCCTACTGCATTGGCAGTTTGAGTCCCACCAGTTATTTTCATCCTTTAAGTCAGGTTTCCTCACTAGGATCATGACGAGCCTTATTACTTTCTTAAAATAATCTTAAGGGCCGCAATTACATTTACATTTGCTATTCACTACATTGTTATTGAAATACATGTACACTGTTATTGATCCACCCGCCCACCCATACACGTACATTTTTATTGACCCACCCATACAC
Source organism: Stictocephala bisonia (assembly GCA_035578905.1). Lineage (NCBI taxonomy): Eukaryota > Metazoa > Arthropoda > Insecta > Hemiptera > Membracidae > Stictocephala > Stictocephala bisonia. The sequence continues at coordinate 4,926,096 of JAQJVL010000019.1, read as the reverse complement.
GTACAGTGTAATTGGCCCAACCGCCCACACAAACAAGTGAATTTTTATTGACTCACCCATACACGTACATTGTTATTGACACACCCACCCACCCATACACGTACAGTGTTATTGACCCACCCGCCCACCCAAACACGTAAAGTGTTATGGACCCACCCACCCATACATGTACAATGTTATTGACCCACCCGCCCACCCAAACACGTATAGTGTTATTGACACTCCACGGGTAACTGTCGCGGGCCCAATCCATGTCTAAAGTTTTTTTGTGTTTCTAGCTTGCTTTTTGTGTGTCTCTCTGCCATTAATTTATTATTTAGTGCATTAAAACAAAGATGACACACTCTGAGCATTTTTGTGGCTTATAAAAATACCAAATCGGTTGTCACTTTAACTAATTATTGCAGTTTTAAAAAAATTGTAAGGGCCGCAAACAATTGTGTTAAGGCCACGTGTTATCCCTGCTTTAAGTAATCTGTATAACATTAAAGGGCATAAGTGCTCACCTGAAGAAAGTGCTAGTGGTAAAGAAAATTTGTGATTATGTGATTCTTTTATATTTGTTACTCTACTACTCTGGTGTTAGTAGTATGTCTTCTAAGATAAGTTAGCTGATGTTCTGTCTCTCCAATATACTAATTCCTGGCCTAGTGCCCATTAAACTAACCTAAAATATTTATTTGTGTGTACTACATATTGCTGTAATTTAATTCTTCCCCCCTACCTCCCACCAAATAACATATAATATATTTATTCATTAAAAATAGATAAAATTTGGAATATTTTGGCTATCCTGGAATTTTAAAATGTCATATTGTTTTGTATAAAACTTCTCACCCTTATTCTAGAGAGCATTTTTCATAATACCAGATGACATACTAAATCTTCCTTTTTTTCATAAACAAATAATATTTTATTACTATCAGATAGCCTGGTTCATTGTGAGTAAAATTATAGCAAACATAAGTAAGATTATATAAATGTACTAATTACAAAAAAAAAAAAGTAAAATCGCGAAAACTCACATGGCCGAATAGAAAAATATAATGGTTGGTTTGAGGGTTAAACGCCATTTTGTATAAAAGAAGTTAAGGATTTCAAAAATTCATAAATAATACAAACTATGCACAACATTTTATTCCTAACTGACAATTTTTCCTCAGAACACAATAACACAACATATTGCAAGACAAAAATGAGAATTTTTCAAATCGACATCATATCGAAAATGAAAAACATTTAGGCTAAATATTGCATACCCTCGTTAGGGGTGTCTGGGATATGCAAGTGTCAAAAGTGATATTATCTGTTTACTTTTAACAGATTTTTGAACCGTCCATGGCTTGTTGAGAATACGACACACTTTTTATACAGACAGTTATAAAACGGTTATGTTTTCTTAACAAACAAGGGAAAATACAGGAAGCAAGTGCGTGTAGTCCCACAGTCCAGATAGGAGGGTGTGTAAAACCAGGCCTAAAGAGCTATAGGTTGACCGCTTAGAAAAAAACCTTTAATTGGCTGAGTCTCGATCGTGCAAGGTATATGGTATAAGCGTGCGCTAGCCACTCCAGAAATCGTGGTTCTGTGAAGGATTTTTACCGGGTGGTTGGTCTATAGTTGTAATAATTACTGTTTTCCTTTTGTTTATTGTTATATTGTAGTCATAAGCTAGAGTCAGCAAAATAGTTTGTAATCTATAATGCGGAAGAGTGAGAACGTGCTTGGCATGTGTTTCTGGGAGAGGAAGTATGTCTATTAAGTTTCATTCTTATTTTCTCAAATCCCCTACTGTCAGTTGTAGGGTTCATTCTTCTATTAACTGGCCAGCAAAATGGACGTCTTGGAACATCCGTACTCAACAAGTGAAATTATTTTTCCACAAGTTGTCTTAGAGTTTTTATTTTTGTCACCTGTGGAGCAGCTAATATTTGTTCAATATAGGCTATTCCACTCACAGTGCTTATATTATTTTCATTCAAAAAATTGAAGATTAAAATATATAGAGCGAAGATGTACTCTTATTGTGATTGCAGTGCATTATCTTTGGAAAAAAACTTGGTTGTATAAATTTAATTTTGATTATTCCAAGTAATAAATTGTTTAAATAAAATTGATATAATGCATGAAAAGTTAAAGTTTCCTTTGTCGGGAACAGCTGTTGTTATTTCTGTACACTGTTATTACTGTATCTACAATAGGCGGGAAAGCTTTTTTAGGAATCCTATAGATGTGTTACCTATTTGTAAGTAAAGCCAGATCCAAAACCAAAATCTTGTAATAAAACATTTGCCAAAACTTGTATTTTTATTTACAACTTGAAGTAACTCCTATCAATTAATCATTTGTAAATTTAAAATAATGTGTAACGTTTAATAATGGTTATGTGTAAGAGTGGACTATGTAGTCCTAACCTCGCCATTTCTATATACAGTAAAACATATTTCATTTCGATCTCAGTTAATTTTTTCAAGACTTAGTTAAACTTGCAGAGTCCTTCTTTTTTTTATTTTTTTGGACAGGGTGTTATTTTTATTTGTAATTTTCCATAAACAAGAATAGTACAATAGAGCCTTATTATCCGACATAGAATTGTCTGAAATTCTGTTGTAACCAACATATTCGTCATAAAAACAATACTGTAATAAAAATTATCTGAAAATAATATGATGGATTATTGTTCCTTAGTGACGAAAACTGTATGTGCCAGGTGAGGGTTTTTCCCAAACAATACACTGTTTTGTTACTTACTGTACTTACTAAATAACTTTTGACATCTGTTGAGGTTACAGAGTTTTTAGGGAAGGATAGTGATCAAGTAACTTATGCTCTCTTATTCAGTATTTTCCTGACCACATAATAGTTTGTTATATATTACAGTAATTTATTAGTTACTTTGTAGGGCTCATTTAGTACATTACAGTAATTTATTTGTTACTTTGCAGGGCTCATTTAGTACATTACAGTAATTTATTAGTTACTTTGCAGGGCTCATTTAGTACATTACAGTAATTTATTAGTTACTTTGTAGGGCTCATTTAGTACATTTCAGTAATTTATTTGTTACTTTGTAGAGCTCATTTAGTACATTACAGTAATTTATTTGTTACTTTGTAGGGCTCATTTAGTACATTACAGTAATTTATTTGTTACTTTGCAGGGCTCATTTAGTACATTACAGTAATTTATTAGTTACTTTGTAGGGCTCATTTAGTACATTACAGTAATTTATTAGTTACTTTGTAGGGCTCATTTAGTACATTACAGTAATTTATTAGTTACTTTGTAGGGCTCATTTAGTACATTTCAGTAATTTATTTGTTACTTTGTAGGGCTCATTTAGTACATTACAGTAATTTATTTGTTACTTTGTAGGGCTCATTTAGTACATTACAGTAATTTATTAGTTACTTTGTAGGGCTCATTTAGTACATTTCAGTAATTTATTAGTTACTTTGCAGGGCTCATTTAGTACATTACAGTAATTTATTAGTTACTTTGTAGAGCTCATTTAGTACATTACAGTAATTTATTAGTTACTTTGTAGGGCTCATTTAGTACATTACAGTAATTTATTAATTACTTTGTAGGGCTCATTTAGTACATTACAGTAATTTATTAGTTACTTTGTAGGGCTCGTTTAGTACATTTCAGTAATTTATTTGTTACTTTGTAGGGCTCATTTAGTACATTACAGTAATTTATTAGTTACTTTGTAGGGCTCATTTAGTACATTACAGTAATTTATTAGTTACTTTGTAGGGCTCATTTAGTACATTACAGTAATTTATTAGTTACTTTGTAGGGCTCATTTAGTACATTACAGTAATTTATTTGTTACTTTGTAGGGCTCATTTAGAACATTACAGTAATTTATTAGTTACTTTGTAGGGCTCATTTAGTACATTACAGTAATTTATTTGTTACTTTGCAGGGCTCATTTAGTACATTACAGTAATTTATTTGTTACTTTGTAGGGCTCATTTAGTACATTACAGTAATTTATTAGTTACTTTGCAGGGCTCATTTAGTACATTACAGTAATTTATTTGCTAAGTTAGTGCTAAAAACCAAAGTTGTTATTTGTGACTGTACAGTACCATTGTTTAAGTTGTGTTTGTTTACCTGTTGCACATTAACTAATTTTTATACAACTTAGGCCTACTGAGATAGCTTCCAAATGTAATATTCCCTACTATCTGACATTTTGATGTCATCATGGCCCACTTATTAGGGATAAGTGAGGCTCTACTGTACACAAAAAGATAAGTTGTTTATTACCCCTATGTACATGTTTCAAGCCATTTTTGTCCGAATCATATTTGAGTTTGAATTTAATTTACATATTGTATTCAAATATCCGTCAGATAGTACTTTTAAACATGATCTAGATTTGAACAGATTTGTTACTCTTCATTCTCAAAAGATATGTTCAGAATCAAGCTTATTTTTGTTTCTTGTAGGCAGTAGCGGATTTATGCACAGGCAGATTGGGCACTCTCCTGGAGCGGCAAAATTTGACTTGACAAATGATATCAGGAAAACGATCAATGATCAATTCTTTTGTACTCTGTATAAAAAGATTTGAAGGTTAGATACACTGTGGGAATTTTGGTCGAAAGTGGGAAATGTTGTATTGTCTAAATCCATCTGGCAACACTGCGTCTTGGGTAGGCTATCATGTCGCCCCCTTACCTCCATCTCAGTTCAGCGTTAGTGGAGAACATTGTAGTTTTTCATCTTTATATACTTTAATCTTTGGATATATCTAAATTTACTAATGTTGTTTCATTTTACTTTCATTTTTAAACATATTCAAGGGCAGGGGCCCATATTGTAATTAGTTGTATTATAAAATGTTTTGTAAACACAAATTAACAAATGGATGAATATCTGTTGAGGTATTAGAGAACGAAGTCACATACAATCTAGTTACTTGCGCTATCTGATAGAAAGTCCACCAAACTACTTCAAAATAGGCTGTTTATGGTCCTTCCTATCTAAAATAGGGGTGTTCTGTTTCACATAATATTTTGACTGAGGTAAAAAAACAGTCAAAGGTCAACACTACTTCCTCTTTGATACCTTGAACAGTTGATGACAGCCTACGTACAACTCTTTCGCCCAAAGTTCCGTCATAATATTCAAGCTCTTTACCAGCATAAACATTTAAATCATAACAGTACCCACTGTCGCACCTTTCCCAAATCTTTATGCCTCTTTTTGTGAGTTTCAGAGAAACATGTTGTTTGAGAGTTGACCTACCCTTGAAAATGGATTCATCAATACTTTTTAAAGTCGATTCTGTTCTGTTATTAGGAAAAGTATGTTTTAAACATTATACTAATTCATCTATGTAGTAAGTTTTGCTACTGTTCTTAGGCTTATTTGGCAAGTTGAAATACAGTTTAGGTATCAATTTTTGAAATCTCTTCCTAGATATAGCTCCTTTTATGGCTACATTTCCCATAGATTCTTGCTCAGACCAGTAGTCAGAAATATTTGGTAGGAGGTTATAGCACATGAAAGAATGCAACCAGTAACTACCATTATATCATGGTAGTTTGTGTCAGGCACTATTGTTGTCTTAATTATACGTTAAATCTCCAGTCTCTCATTTTTGCAGTAAGAGATAAACATAAAATATTTCTAGTTCATTGGATTCTCTGTTTATACTTGCCAAAACTGTTGGTTGTACTTTCGTTGGAATGTTACTTTCAGGGTTTGAAATCGTTGTCTACTTGTTAAATCTTGCTTTTTATTGTTACCTTTATTTTTCCACTGTTTGCTGTTGGTATTCGGGTGAGGGCTGGTTTCCTTATCTTGATCTACAGCAGCCTGCTCACAATGTCCGGCAGCGCTTGGCTGGTTGCTTCACTGTCCATATGTAGGAACTGTCTCACAATCTTCATAAACATCAGATTTGCAGTGATTACAATCATCATTAAAAAAAGTTTACTTTATTTATTGTAGAGTTATCTGAAACTATTGATGAACACATTAAACTTAATAAATTGCTCTCAAAAAAATAACACAACCTCAAAAGTGTAACCACATTGTCAAAACAGCCATTACTAACAAACGCCACTGTCTTGTTGTAGTACCACTACAGTAAAGTGAAATTACCCAACATTGATAACAGGAACTGAATTATCCTAAAAACTGACAAAACCTACACCGCAGATTTTTCCCCCTTGCTGGGACATGGGTGTCCCGATGGGAGTGAAAGGATCTTTCACAGACAAAAGAATATTTGCCTCCGTCTAGGCATAGAAATATAATAATCCCAATTTATCATGTGATAAGTTTGCTCCAACAATTATGAAAACAGCTGATCTAGCATTTGCACCAGCCAAGACACAAAATAATTAATGATATTAACTGCCAATACCATTGAGCTGTGCAGTCAGTGTAAAAATCGCACACAGTGTGCACTCAGTCATTAGAAAAACACTGAGAAGTATGTGTGGAAAATAAATTATGTAATTAATGGATTTATCCTTCTAGAGCTTTCAATCAATTAATCAATAAATCTTTATTCGTATAGCACAATAAGTAAATAATTATGTCATATTTTACAATAACTAGGGATAAAAAAAAGTAATAGTCTTTTTCTATAACATCTTGAGCCTGGGAAGGTTTAACTTGGGCGTTTGTAGTTACAGGGTATATAATTTAATATGCGTTTATATGCCCTTTTACTTGACACCGTTTTTTCCATTGCAGTGGCCAGGTCCAAACCAGGGGCATGGCTACGCTCAAAGCCATTTCTATTCGACTCAAATCTGTGAAGAATATCCAAAAAATTACCCAGTCCATGAAGATGGTATCAGCTGCAAAGTACACCAGAGCCGAGAGGGAGCTGCGACAGGCTAGACCATACGGGGAGGGAGTTAAGGTTACATTATCATTCAATTTAATTCATGCATTCAAAACAAATTGTCTGCTTCTCTTTTATTATTAGTTAAGATGAATCATGTGTCTCTTACAAAAATTACTTAAGTGTAAACCAGTATAGGCTACAGATAATTCAGGAAATAAAAAAATGTTGAAGTTCTGTCATGAAAAAATTTTGAATACCAAAATTACTGTAAAATGTTTTAAACGACTTTTTCAAAAAACTTTAAACTTTTTATTAATTGTGTGTTTTTGGGTGGAAAGAGAAAATTGTTATCTCTTAAAGATTTAAAAAAAATTACAGGTAGAATAAAAAAAAGCCTGATAAAACACTTTTTACAGAAGTGTTCACTTTAAAAATTCCTCCAATAAAACCCCTCGTCATATTATATTGAAACTTTAACCCTTTGACTGTTCAGCAAAAAAAAAAAAAAAAATCCCAAAAATCTTTGGATTTTTTTACATGTGTAGTACCCCTGAATGTTCAGCTAAAATTGGCAATTTTGCAGTGTTTTACTTAAAAATCTACAACTTTTTTATAAATTACCCTATGTTCATCAAATAAGTACTGTTCTCTAGAGAATTAAATGGGCTTTTAGAATAAAATATTGTAGTTTATTTTTCATCGCAAAAATAAAAAATTTTTAAAATATATTATTTCGTTTTATTTTTTTTTATTTTTTTTTTTTTTTAGTTTGTAGTTATAAAATGTACTTTATATGTTTGTATATTGTGTTGATGGTCTGTTTAATTGAAAGGCCATATAATTGTTAGCAGATCCTGAAAATTTCAACTAATTTGTAGTATATTTGACAAAGTTATAAAAAAAATATAAAATAATGTCTTACCTGATATTGAAGGCGATTTGTCAGAATATAGTGTAAAGTCTCTCTGTCTTTTGTTATTGAATAAAAACCACTTTTATATGGTTCACAACTCACAGTTTACATGAAATATAATAAAATGTATCAAAAACAAAATATTTACATATTTAAAGTTTTTTTTTACTCGCACACATGTTTCACTAAACATTCAGCATGGACACCAAGTCCACACCTAATGCACACGGTGCGTGACCTCCTCTTCTTCCCTGTAGGATTATTACTACCAGAACATGTTTTACACAACTTTTCCTTCTTTTCAGGCAGCTTCCTAAGTCCAAAACGATTTGTCGGGCCATCTCCCCCACCTTGAAGTTCTTGAGGAACAGTTCTTACAGCTAGCCATTCTGCAGAGAGGTCGCCTATAACTTTTTTCATGAACTCAGATCTTTTCATGGGCCGTTCGGTAGTGTTCATCTTGTAGAGAATGTATGCATTCAGTACCATACGTCCAAATACATTAAAAATTACTTTTTTGGCATGTTTCATCGTCCTCCTCTCGTCCATGTACACATACAACATCTGATCTGTTGAATCTATGCCACCCATACCTCTATTGTACTGATGGGCAATTTTGGCCTTTGTCTTTATAACTACACGTCCACTTCTCCTAATAGAGTAAGTTTCAGTAGCAGCCTGGCAGTCAGTTGATAAAATTAGAAATTGAGAAGAGTTTGTTTGTTTCTCTCTGTGTGCCATTATTAATATAGGGCCTTTTCTCACATATGTCTTTTGCCCAACAGCATACTTTCCTAACAGTTTTCTAGGAATACCATTCCTATCTTTTCTTAGTGTGCCAGTGAGGAAGGTATTATGACTATACAGGGTTTTAGCAAGAGCTATTGATGTAAAGAAATTATCAAGGTACATATGGTGCCCATTATTCAAACAATTTGCCATCCATAATAATGTCATGACAACATTCCCTCCCAAACCTGTCTCTACAACACGTTCATTTTGTTCGTTTCTTTGTGCACCTTTATAACAATAAAAGGCACAACAATAGCGGGTGACTGAGTCGCATAAGACCCACAATTTAATGCCCCATTTATGGTGTTTTTTCTTTGGTAAGTACTGGGTTAACGCCACACGTTTCTTTGTCCCTACTAAAGATTCATCCACAGACAGGGCTTGGGTAGGATAGTAATAGTGTTTAAATAACCTATTGGCATGGTCTATTATAGGTTGGAACCTACCACAAGGGTCATATCCAGGCTGGCCATGAGGAACTAGTTTGTTGACATCAACAATATGAAAGAACTTTAAAATTAAAATAAATCTATTTGAGGTCATAATTTTTGCAAAATATGGCGTTGATTGTGTATAATCTGTATCCCAATAGCTTGCAATGCTAGGCTTCCTAATCATCCCCATATTCAATAAAACTGCCAAAAATGCTTTCATTTCAGCCAATGTGACATCAACCCATTTTTTTACTCGGCTGAAAGGTGAAAGAGTCCCCTGATTTTGTTGAATGTAAGATCTGGCATAACGATTAGTTTCCGTCACAAACAAGTTCAAAACAGTAGTTGTGAAAAACAATGTTAAATAATCAAAAGGTTTAGAGTTTGGTGGGGGGCAATGTTTAGGTCCACTTATTTCAGAATATGAAAACTGGTGGTTGTAAGTTGGATCACTACCTTCTTCAACCTCATCCCAACTACTATCATCATCAGCCATATCATTTCGCTGAAGCCTATGTCTCTCAGCAGTAGCTCTTCCCCTAGCCCTACCCCTTTGAACATTAGGCCTAGGCCTAGTTTGAGGTTCATTGTCCTCAGAGTCAGAAGATGGTGATATATTTTGGGAGAAAACGGGTGGTAAATGTAACAATCTGTTACCTGTAATTCCCGTTGACGTGCTAACCTCAGGATCATAACTCGGGTCTTCATCTGTGTCATCAATAATGAAGTCTTCACTTGTTCCAGAATCACTGCTGTCCATAATAGAATCATGCTCACTGCCACTATCACTTACAAAGTTAGCACCACCAGCATCTCTAGCAATTCCTATCAAAGTGTTCTCGCTTATAGGAGATTTTGATCGTTTAGCACTCATTTCGATGAAAAAATGTAGTACTAATTACAATAAAAACTATTAAACACAAAGAAGCACTCGACTCAGTGTCACTGTAAACAGCAATTGGCGCCAAAACAACTGATGCGTCATCGTAAACACAGGCGTGCGCCACAGCTGACAGCCACGGCCTTCCGAATTACCGCGATGTTTTCAATAGTAGGATGATATTATAAAAACGGCAAGAATGCTGTATTTAATATTTTTTTCATGTAGGGAATTTAATTATCTATTCTTCCGTATATTTTTTTGCGTATTTGACGAAAAAATGACAGAACGGCAAATTTATTACGTAACAACGATATATCGCTGCAAAACATTTTTCGGCCGAAATCCATACAACGAAATATTGTTGTGTAACAATTTTCGGTCAGATTACCAAAAACGATATATCGTTGCAGAACAGCCAAAGGGTTAATGAGTTATTTATCAACTCTCTGACTAGCTAATCCTAGTTTTATGAACTTTTATTAATTAATAAACCGTTCTTGTGACAAATGTAAAACAAATTTTTCTAGTAATTGAGTAGGCCTGCGAAATTGAATGAAATTTGTTTTGTACATCACAATATCATGATTTAAAAAAGTGAACAGACGTTTACATAAATTACTTGTATGAATTTACACAGATTAATAATCAATCGCAGGGTAGAGTGCAGGAGTATGTGAAATCAATGCACCTTCCATATGACTGGAGCTGGCAAAACAGTGACGTTGCCACGTTGGGATCTGTTCCAGCTACTTTTCTTGGATTGTTTCCCATAAGACCTACGTTTTACGAAAAACAATTTTTGTAGTTTTCATTTCTTCATAAAACAATATATATATGGTACCATTTTGATCGTAATATATGCGAGCATTTAGCAACTACTAATCTACACGATATGTAAGCCTACTACGAACTATTAAAAGAGATTAAAAAATTTACTAAATATTATGAAATGTTTTATTTTTATGTTTCATTAAAAAACATAATATAGTCATTTTAAATGGTTTTTAAAATAAGCTCTCTTTTACAGTGAAAAACTCGAATCACTTCCCCGTGAGAAGTAATGTATCCGTATTATGAATTGCTTTGACTCACTTCCTCTGTTGATGGGGTTCACTTGGTGACTCAGATTTTTGTCATGTCACCACTTGTGCATACATAGGACACTAATCTCTGGCACATAATCGGTCTCTGACGAATACCTTCCAAATGTACAAATATCAGTGCTCCATGACAAATATCTTACCTCATCTGCGGTATTGATTTGTGAAACTGCAATGTTTATTAGTGCTATTTGTTTTGTTTTTCTTAGAATTGAGTGGGAAAAGTCTAATGACAAACACTATGGTGTTTATCAAAAAGTGTTAGTTTGTTTGGGGAGATCTTTATGTACTGTTAAGAAGTGTGGCTGTTCAATGTGGCAACGCTGTAGTGCGGGAGTCCAGGGAGTAACACAACTTCACACGCTGCTTCACATTGTCCTGCGTTTGATTATTAATCGATGATATAAATTTATAAAATTATTTTTATGTAAATTTGTGGTCACGTTTTAAAATATTGGTATTGTGGTGTAAAAATAAATTTTTATTCGATTTTGCAGGTCTTCTCAATTACTAGAAAAAGTTGTTTTACATTTTTCATAAGAACGATTTATTAATTAATTTAAGTTCATAAAACTCTAGGATAAATAACCTATATTAAAGTTTCAGTATAATATGACGAGGGGTTTTATTAGAGAAATTTTTAAAAAATTTTAATTTTTTATTCTACCTGTGATTTAAAATAATCTTTAAGGCAGAAACATTTTCCCTTTACACTCAAAAACGCACAAATTAACAAGGGAAATTTTAATGTAATTTTTTTATTTATAGTGTAATTGGTTTCTTCAAAACGATCTTTCAAACCCAAGTGTTTATAGTTTTTTCTCCAACAGTAGATGTGGTTCACACACTGAAGTGGTAAGTCAACTCCAAGTTGACCATATGAAGAATGGTTTTTACTTAATGTCTTTATAACAGTTATTGTTACATTTTCTACTGTCATAGTTAATTTGTAAATTCTGTTATATTATTTTCTGCGATAATAACACAAATTAGTCTATGATTAGATAACACCTTTATTGCACATTATCATATAGTGAGTTTAAATCTAATGTGGTTTTGTAGAAATACCAAACTGTGATGATTGACACAAACTAGATCATAGTTGTTTATTTGTGCAGCAATTCTTTGAAAAGACCGAGGTGGCCCCTTTGACAGAAGCCCCACAGAAGCTGATATTTGCCGTGACCTCCGACAGAGGTCTGTGTGGTGCTGTGCATACCCAGGTCTCCAGGACCATCAGGAATGAGTTGGCCGCAGATTCTTCCAACACAAGCATCATTTGCATTGGTGACAAGTCCAGGGCAATCCTCCAGAGGTAAATTTATCCATTATTCTGTTTAGAAAATCTTAAGTTTATGATAAAACTTTGAATTCTGATTAATTATAGACTGTTGGTTACTCTTATGCAGACCATTTCAAACATAAAGTTTTTACTACCACAATACAATTCTAATTATTCCACATAATCAAAAAGTATTATCAAATTGGTTACTTTAGTGTGAAGAAGGAAAATACTGAAAGGCTGGATGGCTTATTGCATTATGTGGATTTCTAATATGACACAGAGAAAAATAAATTGGACCTTTTCCGTTAATTCACTACCACTACTTTTTTATCTCAATTACGGTTAGGTCAGGCTACTAAAGTTGATAATTCAAACTTGTAAATTCAAGGATTGACTTTCCGCTGAATGCGCTCTCCGTGTGTAAGTTCTTGGAAAGTTATAAGATAAGGCCAGCAATATAGGATTCCTAGCGAATAAGGAATACCTCAGTGGACATAAAAATTATTGGGGAACAGTTTTTAGAGCAATAGAATATTTATCAAGCGGTAGTGAATGAACGGAAACAAAAAAAAGTAGTGGTAGGGAATAAACGGAAAAGATCCAATAAATTTTATAGAAGTATTCTAAACAACAGTAAATTTACAAACAAGTGATCACCATACAACACAAATGTAATGTGTTTTATGACATTCACTTACTTTATGCAATTCCTACCAATATATAATAATGTGCTAGTTAAGAAACTATAAAACATTTTACAGAAGGAAGTTAGATTGGTAAAAGTTAATTTAATCGCTATTCATTAAATATTTTAAAATTATTGTACATATAGTGATAAATTTTCTATAATTTGAATATTCTTACACCAAATTACACTTATTGCACCAAATTTCACGATTCAGAAAGATAAACTATTTTCTGCATAACATAACTACATTGTAATTTCTCTTAATTGGTTGCAGCGCTTTACTTACATAGGTGTCACTGGTTAGAAATTGTTACCAGTATTGTATTCGTTATTTCCTGAGAAACATAATCATTCTATATCTCTGTAGGTTCAAATATGAAGATGTCCTTTAAATTAGTACATTAATCTTATTTAGCTTTTATATCTGGAGTGTACTGGGCAGAGGTAATTTAGAAAAAGGTTATAATAATAATAATTACTAACCACAAACGTTCAATTGTTTAACGAATTTAGAAGAAAAAGAAATCACTAGAAAATGTTACATTAAGTGTAAATCCTACAGCACCACGAGCCCTAATTCGCCGAGGAGCAGCCAGCTACGTTGAGAATTTATAATTTAATGTTCACTGCTCGGCCACTTAATAGGGAGAGGGGGAGAAACAGGATTATAACAACCATTCAGGATTGTGCAGATGTAACGATCTTTGGACTGAACCACCTGACGCCGCAATAAAACCAGTTAACCATTGATTGTTAAAATGAAATACTTCGTCTTTCATACTACATGTGATTATATAAAGTATAGTACTGCGGCCAATTGTCACATATCTGGTTCATCATTCTACGTGAAAAAAAAAAAAAATAACAGAAAAGATTATAGAGAAAAATTTAACTTAACTAATCCCAAAATTAAAACTTTATCTAAACATGTAAACATACAATCAAGCACAATAATTAATTGTCTAGAACAAAAGCCTCTTGTTCATTATCATTTTTTATTTAATTAATTATTCTTCCAAACGCAGCAAAATATTTATTTCACTGACGGCTAATGGTAAACTTGCTTGTGTATTTGGGCCATAAACCGTAAGTTAGTGTGACTGGGAGTGACCAAACGATCTCATGTTGTCTAAAATCCCCTCATCCCTCCATCCAAGCTAAATGTGACAGGTCATCAGATCATTGAGCCATAAATGATTGGAACTTTTTTCCTTATTTCTAATTGAAGTTAAGGTTAGTAAAACCGATCTTATCCAGCATCAAATTTCTTGGTCCTTTGTGTTATCTAGCATTCTTATTGGCATTCTTAAAATAATTTGTTTGATTAAAATTATAACAGCAATAATTGAAAATGCCCAATATCTGCATAATGGAATTTCCAAATGACAGTGTTTCAATATATTTCCTAGGTTTGCAGGTACTACATGTGAGGTACAGAGTCATATTCCAGTTGTGGTCTGCGTTTTACACTCAAAATGTTTGGTATAGTGCAGTATTTTACTGTAAATTATAATTATTATATATTGTAAAAGAATGACGGTTTATTTTAAAACACTAAGTATAGTACATGCCTAAGTAGTACTATTAGGCAGACAATTAATATGAGTATTAACTCTCATGACATGCAAGAGCGTGTGTGAATGTTGTTATATTCATTTTTAGATGCTATATACTATTTTGGGTCATATTGGAATTTTTTAATAGATTTTTGACAAAAAATAAAGACTTGTAACATTCTATATTATCTGGCTTGATCTCATACTACACTAAGCCGGATAACCTTGGTTCTGCTGTTATTGAAATATATTCAACAATAAAGGATTATAAACTTGTAAAAGATATCAAATACAAATAATTGAAATAAAAAGCCCTTACTAAATAAAAAGAACCTTTCAACTTGGGGGAGCTGGGATTGTGAAAGTGTAGCAGGGAGCTACAGCTGTCATAGGCCACCAGGGCCTCTTCAACCTAGGATAGGATTTTAAGGGATTTTTAAAAGGAACATGATGGCTCGAGGCAAGCAGGTAGTTCGGGTCCCTGGAAGAGAAGCCCCAAGGAAACACCAGACCTGAAACATAACACTCCAGGAAGAACATTGGGAAATAATAATAATCCCAGAGTGAGGTTATTTGCGAGTAATCAGGATCTTGGATTGTCTGAGTATTGAGGAGTGGGTGAAGAAGGGGACTAAGTCAACGTACTGTTATTAGTGTGTTGTATGGTGGGTGGGGGAAGTAAATCAGAAGCAGCCATGGATCAGGTGGTAAATGGTGAAGTACGGGTTTGTGGTGTAGGGTTCGGTGAAGTACTCTGCCATTATGGGAGAATCAGTAGCTTTTGCTAGGTAATTTTGGTTTAGATGGTTGAGGAATTCATCTTAGTTGGTGATGTGGAGAAGAGTTTAAAGATAGTGGAAGTTGTGTCATTGGTCTAGGTAGTAAGCTAGGTGCACAGCATGTCGCTTGGATTTCTCGAAGTTGAAGAGGTGATTGTGGGATATGTTGATAAGGACTGGATGGGTATATGTGAGTTTAGGATAGATGAGGTAAGGGTTCTGGCAGAGCACCGGTGATGCCTGTTGTTGAGGAAACGGAGAGCTTTGAAGCGGAAGTCTTTTTGGTGGAAAGAAAGTGGGGGATGACGTCGAGGGTGATTACCATGTATCGGCAGGGTTTTGTCAGTGCAAGCCTGTTGCCTTGGAAAGTGATTGGGTATTTTGATTATCCAAAAACTCATTGGTGTTGTGGTTAAAGAAACAGAGCTTGGTTTTTGAAGTGTTTATTTGGATGCGCCATTTGGACAGTATATAAGGTAATTATTGGTATTTTGGTTAGTCGTCTACGGAGTGCAGCTGGCCTTCAGGAGGTGCACCGGTAGGCAGTGTCGTCAGCGAATTGTGCGAGACCAAAATGGTTCCTGAGAGTGGGTATAGGGAGGTCTCACACTTATAAGATGTAAAGGATTGGGCTGATAGCCGATCCCTGGAGGAACCATGCTAACCAAGACCATAACCCCAACTATTGTAGAATTTTTGTAGGTATTTTTTTAAAAGTGTACAACAGTTTCATGCTTAACTAATGTATACTTGTGTCCTTGACGAAGAATGACAAAGAGGCCCAAACAACAGTTTACTTCCCTAACAGAAGTTCAAAACGGTTTGGGTATTAGAAAGCAGTTTGATGGTTTCATTTCACAAAGAAAAGATGATGAGAGACTGGATGAATTTTATAGTAAACTTTTTGGTGAAGGTAAAAAATATGGAGAACTGTAGTTTGTAGTGAAGGTGTATTTAAATTTATCTCATGGAAGTGCATTTATTGAGTCTGGGTTTTCCATCAACAAAACTTTTAATAGTTGAAAATCCTCTTGAAGAACCCCTTGTTTTCCAAAGAATTATTTCTCATAGCATTAAACATCTTGGTGGGCTGAGCAATATAAAAGTTACCAGAAGTATGATTACAGCAGTGAGAGCATCAAGAAGAAGGTATTATTTGTATATAGACAAGAAAATAGCAATGAAATCAGAGGAAGGAAGAAAAATTGTAGTCAAGAAAAATAGTAATGAAATCAGAGGAAGAAAGAAAAACTGTAGGGAAAAATTGCACTACAATTTTACAGAATTAGAAGAAAGCAGGGTAAAGTTAAAAATTGAAAGAGGAAATAATGATGCAGAAATAGAGAGAAAGATACAAATCCTGGAGAAAACGAAGAAACAATATTAGAAAACAAATTTTTAAGAAGCATATCAAATAACTGGTTACATTAGTTACATTTACTATTAACTAAATAAGTGTTAAGTGTTTATTTGTTACATGTTAAGTACTTTTTTATACAATTAATTAAAGTGGTGGTTATTAGTGAAGTGTCCTATATGTTATGATTATATTTTCCAGTGTCGAAATATGTATTTAAATGTAATTTTTCTTCGTATGTATGATTAATTTTGTTACTTTTATATTTATTTGCTTATAGGTTTCCTTTTTCTAAGTATTCATAATGAAAACATGAATGAAAGCAATGTAGCATTGTAGAAATGTACAAGGTGTCCCAAAAGTCCCCCCCCCCCTGTAAATTTTGAACGGAATGAAACAAACCAATAACCTTTGGGGGATAGTTATGTTATGACTAACGATGGTTTTTATGCTATGTGAGAACTTAAGAGGGCTCTAAAGGGAAAGAAAATATAGAAGTCATGCGACACTAGCGATAGAAGTTGGAACTACGTCCAGTTTAATCCGCCGGACGAAGTGCAATATAGTCCCAAGAATCACTTCCTGTATAGTAAGTTTTCGTAGTATTTTCAACCGGAAACCCCAATTACCCCTTCCTCCCGTCTGCCGTCTCCTCAGGTGGCTACACGCCCGACCTTCTCTGTCTGAATGTATGTTGAGCGGAAAGGCCAATTCTTTTCAACAATTGTCAATTTTCCAGTCAGTACCGGTTTTGCCGCTGTATTTTATTTCTTAATATTTTTTATGTCATTTTGTTTTTATAAAAAATAGTAATATTTGTTTAGAAAAGTAGACTTTTTACAGCGAAATCAATTTATTCACTGATCAAATAGAGGGGTCTACTAAAATATTGAATTTCTACTTGAAACGTTTTCCAAAATCATAATTATTGTTCAAATCTTGTTATTCTCAAAACGGATAAAATTTAACATAGTTAGGCATAGGCTTACCATACTTATATTCTACAATTGCAGAGTTTGATTTATAAACATAAAGATACGCTTTACTAAAAACTAAGTAAATTACGTTACAAAGAATGGTTTTTGTAAATATTTCTTAAAGCTCTTGGATTGTGATCTAAATATTGGTTTTTATGTGGTTAAATATTTAATAAAAGGCATTAATTTGCAAATAAATTTCTATTTCGTATCTTTTTATGTTCAGTTGAAGATTAAAACAAAATAATATTAAATGAACGCCACAACAATTCTCAACATACGCTTAAAGCATTAAAGGATACGCTTTACTGAAAACTAATAAATCACGTTAAAAAGTAATGGTAAAAAATACCAACTGTCTATTTATTTTACGTTTTATAGTTTTGTACGGTTTATTAATTATTTTTAATAAAATAAAAAAATGATTTCACATAAACTATCATAGTTTTATGGCAATTGCAACAAAACACGTTAATTTCCAAACATTAAAAAATAATTGAAATGTAGCCACTTTTTATTTGCTTCTGAAGTATGCTGAATGAATTACTACAATACATGAAAATAACACTACGTGGACAGTTTGGTTTCAAAAAGCAAACATTTTGTTACAACAAATATTTTCGCGGACAGACGAAAACCGAAGCGGACCGTATGAATGATATCAATTATAATTAAAATAATATATTATAATCTTGCTCAATTTTCCCATTGCCATGAGAAAAGCAATTATTTTATTTCGACAACAGTTCTTACACAATTACTTTTAAAAAATTTTAGTTTTACTGATAAATATTTCACAGTATATTTAGGAGTGATTAATTTAATATGATTCGATTAGGCCTATATAAGTTACTAAATATAACCTTTTTTTTAACACGACTGTTAAAAATAACCAACAATCAAAACAGAGAAACCAACAGAGAAACTGCTGCGAGCATATATCAATTTCGAACATATAATTTTAGACGTTCAAAGCAGATTGGACTCACCTACCTGACAGTAGTTTGGCCTCATAAACATGTATGTCAGGGGTAGTTTAGGCTCACGTAGTCTACGAGTTTGACCTCAGCAATTCACACAATACTTTGGTCTCAGTTTTTTATATGAGTACAGTAGTTTGTCCTTACCAGTCTGAGCAGTTTGGACTCATCCATTGTGGCACCACAGTACATAAGCGCTAAACACTTCGTTACTTATGAATGTATTTGTCGTTTATAAGAAATGATTATATTGCATGGATTAAAGCTGATGTTAAAACATATTTAGAAATAGATTAATGTTATTCCTAGTAAATATAAAAAAATGCTTGAACAATTTATTGATAATAAATAATTACATTTGCCAGAGTATTATAATATACAGATACATGAGTTAGCTGAGTATGTCGCAATTTTATAAAGTCACTATTACATTTAAGTAATAGATCTTTTAAGAACAGTTACATACATTCAAAACGTGACCAATATGGGTTGTACCAGTTATTACCTTGGGTACCACCCGTGATTAACTTGGGTAGTATCTGTGATTATTTTGCGTAGAACCCATGTCAACTTGGGTAGTACCTGTGATCCTTGGGTAGCACCCATGGTCAACTTGAGTAGCCACCCGTAATTACCTCGATTATAAAACGTGGTTAACATGGCTAGCCCACTCTTTACTACCTTGAGTTGGACGCGTGGTCAATGTGTGGGATTGTCTTTGGTAGCAGCCATGGTCAACTTAGATAGTACTTGTGATTTTTTTGGGTAGGATAGGATCTGTGGTGGACAGGACTTGGGAAGTCACCTGTGATTACCTTGAGTAGACCCTGTGGTCAACTTAGGACCTTTAATTATCTTAACAGTGGTTAATATGGGTAGTAGGTATGGGTAATATGGGTAGGATCCTTTGTGACTTGGGAAGCCACTCATGATTACCTTGAGTAGAGCCTGTAGTCAACTTAGGTAGGACCTATAATTATTTTAGGTAAAACATGCGGTCAATTTGGGTAGCCACCCATAATTACGATGGTGAACTTGGTTAGTGCCTGTGATTACCTTGGGTAGGACCCATGGTCAACTTGAGTAGCCACCCCTTATTACATTGGCTAGCACTAGTTGTCAACTGGAGTAACCACTAGGGGAGAAACCGTAATTAATTTGAGTAGCCACGCCTAATTATCTTGGGTAGTATCTGTAGTCAACTTGGGTATTATCAGCCATTACTTTGAGTAGCACCAGTGCTACAAGATAACAAGTGTGATTATTTTGGGTAGCACCCATGGTCAACTCGGATAGTACCTGTGATTACTTTGCGTAGGACCCATGGTCAACTTGAGAAGACACCCGTGATTATCTTAAGTAGAGTCTGTGGTCAACTTAGTAGGTAGGACCTCTAATAATCTAAGATATAACACAGTCAATTTAGGTATCCACCCATGATTACTTTGAGTAGCACCATTGGTGAACTGAACTTGTGTAATCACCAGTGATTACGTTGGTTAGCACCTGTGGTCTACTTTACTAGCCACTCATTATTGACTAGCCACGAGTGCTAGCCAAGTCTATGACGGTGGATGGCCAAGTTTATTACGGGTACTATACGAGTTGATCATTGGTGTTAGCCATGTTGATCACGAGTGCTAGCCAAGCCCATTACGGAGGCTGCCCAAGTTGATCAGTGTGGCTGCCACAAGTTGATCACGAGCTCCCAAATTAGGTCAGTGGATACTCAAGTAATTGAACATGCATTAAATTAATGCAAAACCAAACCGATCAGAACATCTCATTTCAGCAATATAATAACAGTTGAACAATTTTACTTCAATACACAAATAAAAAAATGCAAATTTCATACAGTATAATACTTATACTGTGTTGATAAAAAATAAGTGCAATATGTAGGCTACGAATGTTATGGTGATCGATTTCGGTAAACTTAAGCTTACCTTAATCGATCACCGTTATATTTGTTCAGTTTATATTAATATTGTATTAAATTCATCTACCAACACATACTATGCTAATTAAGAAAACTTTTTTAAATTAGTATTTTATTAATTCTCTTCGCATTGCACAATGTTTAAATATCACTTATGTCAAGTTTTACCGTCCTAAGTCTTCTCATTGGCTGTTCAACGGAATACATCGGGAGTGGTACGAGGTTCCCAAACACTACCTCGCCCCATGACTTCAAGTCACAAAAGGATTGCCGCTCCGCCCCGCCCCGTCCCCCGGCTGTCATATTTTTCTGTCCTTGTTACCGTTTAGGTAAAATATTTGCTTCAAAGTTACCTTCTTATAAAATTACAAATAAATGACCTAGCAATTTTTCTACCACAACATTAATGAACTATAATAAATTAATAGTTACGACTTAACATTAGGCTACTGTATTTATATTTTTAAAATAAAACAAAGGCCAATAGTGACAGTGACTTATTATAGAATTACTTATTGCTTTGGTCAAGCCGGAATTATTGAATTAATATTTTAACTGTACGCATTCGTTAATGTAGTTTAAATGATTTATTTCATAAAAATGTTGTATATAGATGATTATTACAGTATTTTTCATGGCATAATAAATATTGTGCACTGTCATTAGGAATAAAAATGTTATGCTTTACTTTGTAGTTAGATTATATCAGGAACCACATGGGAACGCACATTTTAATTTAAACTAAATAAGCCATTCAAAAGTAATTAGACTAACTCTAAGTAATTAGTCTGTAAAATAATACTGATATCAGTCGTCGTAGGCCTACATTGCATCCATCGATGTTAAATTAAATGAAGGAAGGTTTTTATGAATGAAGTAGTAAAATCCATCCGCGACTAAGAAGTTCGAGGTTTCGCCACTTGGATCTCACGAATCACCGCATATTTTGGCAATGAATTACCATGCAGGCATTTGCGCGGTCCAACATTGCGGATACAGATTTAAAGATATCGATCTGAAACCAAAACTAAATTGAAACCAGATACATTTCTGACTAAAATCGCTTTTTAAAATTTCGATAACAGCTCTAGTTTTATTTTGGCACTAGTTTGAATATTGGGTAACTTCAATAACCTATAAAATCGAAATGAAGGAGAATTCGAAAATTCTAAAAAGCGATTTGAGTCAAAAATGTCTTTATCTTTAAATAGATGTTTCATTTATAATTTTACGACAGTAAATAAGGGCAGTATCTTGGACCGCGCAAAGCAGTTTTTACGCTTCTCAGCGCGGGGGTTTAGAGCCCTCTTAACTCCTCAACCCAAAATGGGGGTTGGGAGAGCAAGCCAAAAATTTCAAATGCAAATCCCCATCAAGTGACACCTCATTTTAAAGGTCTTTATAAAAGAAGAACAATGCCACAAACAGAGGTCTTTATCTCAAACCAGTACAAAACTACTGTCTGTCAAAGGTTTATTAAAAAGTTGAAAAAAAAAAATAGTTTTGTGTACTAATCTGTTCAGACTTATGGCCTTTGTACCTACTTGATAATGATCTGTTTGCTTAGATTTTTTTTTATTTTTCTAAACTTGCCTTCTTGCTTTAATTCTAAAAGAGTTTTTTGAATTGATTTAAAATGTAATTTTTAGTTTAAATTTTGACAGGCTGTAGATTTTTACTGCATTGAGATGGATACCTCTAGTTTGTAGCATTGTTATTCTTTTATAAAGACCTTTATAAAAGATCATTAGTCATCATATAACTATCCCCGAAAGGATATTGGTCTGTGTCATTCCGTTCAAAAGCTACAGGGAGGGGGGGACTTTTGGGACACCTTGAATTGTATTTTGAATACAAATTTAGTAAAAAATAGGCGGAAAGAAGAAAGTGGGGAGAGAACTAGGCCAGCTATGGGTATGGAAGATGTTGGGTTTTCTTTTTTCTTTCTTTATAATGGTTATGTATACTTTTTAATAGCAATATTAATATCTCCAGAATAATTATTTAAATGTAATACTTAAAAGTTAAAATACAACATATTTTGACTAAAATGTCTATTTGAAAAATTGCAAGTCAGGGAAAATTGTGACAACATTTTTGTGGATACTCTGTAATAACTACGTGGGTCAAGAAAGGGCGTCCTTTACTCTGACCTGGGCTGTTTGGATGAAAGGATGTTTAATTGGATATCCTCTTGTGTTTCCATGTTTGACACTTGTAATCAACAAAATATACAACAATATCACTCCATCTTAGACGATTGTCTTCTTAAAATTGGAAGATATTATACGAAAACTTTTTTTTTTTAGAAAAAGGAGAGGCCGATCTCCATCTTAACCTTACTCTGCCCATTCCTCATAGACTATTGATCTGTGCAAGGAACTTAATCAGACAGAGTACGGGGGCAAACCGGTACAGTAGAAGGTGAATATTACTGATAAATCTTCCGGTTTAGGCCGGATTCGAACCAGCGCTATCTCTAACCCAAGCTCAAAGTCCTGACGCCTTAGACCACTCGGCCACCAGCTCGCCCATGGTGGCTGTATGATACTTTGTTTTTATAAACATACTAACCACTGTATTGTTAGCTTACCTCTCCCAGTCTCGGCTTTATCTACAATTGTATTTATATTTCAGATTGTACGGCAAGAACATCACTCTTGTTGCTAATGAAGTTGGACGAAAGCCTCCTACATTCTTGGATGCTTCAAGTATTGCTCAGCAAACCAAGGACATGAACTTCACTTCTGGAAAAATTGTTTACAATCGATTCAAGTAAATAATTTGGTCTGATAGTTTACATTATAGGTACAGTATAAAACTTGTTGCAAGTCATTATGAAGATAAACTAGAAATGTTTAGTTCAGTACAATTGTGTGTTTACTAGCATATTAACCTTAATAATACTAAATCTGCATTTGTTTTTGTATAACCTTTTGAAGATATCAAAATTTTGGACACAAATACTTTAAAATGCTTTTATTTAAGATGATGTTTTGGTCAACATTAATTTGATGAAGTTAGAGATTTTAAATATCTTAGCGTAATAATCAGGAATGACAACTCAGAAGAGACCCCAGATATATTGAATAAAATTAACCAAACCAATAGATGTAGCTTCGCTTGCAATAGACTTTTATCCTCAAAAATTGTATCCCGTAAAACCAAAATTAGAATATACCAATCAATTATAAGACCAGTACTTACCTATGGTGCCGAAATATGGGTTATTATTAAGATGATGGAAAGAAAACTCAAATTTTTAAAATAAATCCTTCGGAAAATCTATGGACCAATCAATGAAAATGGTCTATGACTTATCAAACATAACAGAGTTACGAGATCTATACAAAAATAGTGACACCTTCGCAATAAATAAAAAGCAGACGAATACGGTAGGCAGGACATATTCGAAGAAGAGAGTCTGAGTCTATCCTGAGGAAAATTGGAATAGGGGAGCCAGCAGGAAGAATACTAAGGGGAAGACCAAGACTACCATGGTGGGATCAAGTCCAAAATGATATTGCCACAATTAATACTAGTCTAAAAGAAGAAGAGCAAGATTACTGGAGAGGACGTGTTGCTGAGGCCAAATCCCTTTTTGGGAGTAAGTAATTAAGTAAACAGAATATGTATTTGTTAAAAATAATTATATTTGCAGTTAATCTGAATGGGTTGGTGAGAGGGTCATCACCACTGTACGTAACATTCTCTGGTCCTGTTACGTTGCTACTACTACCAGCTGACCTGCCAAAGTCATGACTTTGTCTTAAAATTATACGCTAGGGCCTGCTGCTATATTTGTTCAAAAAGCAATGTAATTTATAACAAATTAATCTTAATCGCTAAAAACTCTATTTACACAATTTAAAAGTGGAGAGCGAGACAGAAATAAAAGTGTCTAGAAAAATTTTCATCTGCCACTTCGATCAAATTGTATGTTTGGTTACCGTATGTTGAATGTTAAAAGTATGCTCTCAGTGTAAATCCTGCCTCCATCAAATGTCGCGCTAAGAGTGCTGGAATAAAACAACAAATGAGTTATGATAGGTAGAAAATGGTTTCACAGGTAGCGCAAGCAACCTTTTTCTATCTATCTCTCTTTATTCCTCTCTCTATCTCTCCAGCTCACACTGAAGTGACTAATACTTAAACTAATAGTACACCAAATAGTTGTCCGAGTGCATATTTGGAACGAATCACTGTAACCTGCATCTACAGAAAATAGTTTGGACAGTCTAGTTGTTTCTGTAGTCAATGGTTCTACTAATTTCAATAATAATGAAATATTCATTAAATCACTAATATAAAGCTGAACGGGGATCACTGACTGAATGCTTGAAAAATGTTTACCCACTTC
The DNA here is from genome assembly GCA_035578905.1 of Stictocephala bisonia. Lineage (NCBI taxonomy): Eukaryota > Metazoa > Arthropoda > Insecta > Hemiptera > Membracidae > Stictocephala > Stictocephala bisonia. The sequence goes on along the minus strand of JAQJVL010000019.1, from coordinate 4,901,230 downwards.
GGAGGACGTCAAATTGTGAAATTTGGACTGAAGGTAGATTGATCTAACCATGACGACCCCCAGATAAATTAAAACATTTTCACATTTCCAATTAGTAGGGATTGAATTTAAGGGTTGAAAATCACAATTTTCCCATAAGAATAACATGGGTGACTCAGCTGTACAAAACATGGTTTCGTTCCAACGGTTGTTGAAGGAAGAAAACAATTTGAGTAGCATCTATCATTCAACTTGGGTAGCACCCATGATTTAACTGGTTAGCACCCATGATTAACTTGGGTAGCACTCGTTATCAGCTTGGGTAATTACCCGTGATCAACTTGGTAGCATTCGTGATCAGCTTGGGTAGCATTAGTGGTTAACAATGGTAGCGACTCGTCATTAACTTGGATATCTACTGTGATCAGCTTTGGTAGCATACGTGATCAACTTAGTAGACGGGGTTATATAGGCGAAGCCCCCAACGTGCCCAACTAGTCTAAATAATAATGGATTACTTTCTTCATAACCGTATGATTGTTTGCTCATGATATTATTTTGCTCTGCAGGTCTGTGGTTTCTTATACTACAGCTGAGATCCCACTGTTTTCACCTGCTGCTGTTACTGCAGCTCCTAATTTTTGGATCTATGACTCTGTTGATGAGGAGGTTATCAAGAGCTACCTTGAGTTTTCAATGGTCTCCTTGCTCTACTACTGCATGAAGGAAGGAGCATGCAGCGAACAATCCTCTCGTATGACAGCTATGGACAATGCTAGCAAGAACGCAGGTAATTTTCTTTTTTTTATTAGAAAGGTAAGTTTTGTAATCAAAACAGATGTTTGTCATGCATTATCTTCATCACTTCCAATAATTTAGTATTTAAGAAAAACTTAAAAGTATTAAAATAAGCTCTGATCTGCAAAAAACATTTTGAGCTAGTTTAAGTTTGAAATGATGTCATAAACACAATTGTAGTTAATTTACTTAATATTAAGGATTAACTTACATGTAAAGGATTTTTTTCATTGTAATATTTACCATTATTCTTTCGAGTCTAGCGAGAATTGATTAATGGAATTATAAGAAATCTACAGCAAAATCACACTCAAAATTAATTTTACAAAATAAATAGTGACTATTTTGAGTAAAGTATTTGCAAAATAACTCCCAAAGTTTACCAGATGTTCTTACTGTTTGTAAAGTAAAATACTGCTAAGCTAATTGATAAAGAAGGGGTTCATCATTAGCATATATTTTTCTGTAAACAAATACAACCACTAGAAATTTTTATTTCTGAAAATAACTATCTAATCATTTCTAAGCTAATTAACATGTTCACTGCGCCATAATTTATTCTAATTGATTCTGATGGTGCGATGTAGTAAGATCTATTGGTCTTGTTTGTTGCATTTAGGACTGTACGATACTGGACTCTGATATTTCAATTGCAGACTATTGTTTGCGTGCCATAACCTTGAAATGAATAGTGTGATATTAACAATTTTCTGAACTAGAACACTGCTACCAATTTACTGCCAGATTAGGAATTGGAAATAAAACGAAAGTTCAAGACACTGAAATCCCGTACCACACAGAAATGAAGTGTAATGAGAATTATTTATTTAATTATAAAGTAGTCAAAACACGTGTTCTATGAGCGTTTTTACCTCAAATCTTTGTAGTATATTATCATTCACTTATATTTACACAACCAGTAACATTTGTTTTTACAATTGCATTACAGGGTGTTTAAAAAAGAATTACCCGATTTGAAATAGCTATATTTATTAGAAATAAGGGCTTTATCCAAACATATTGGACATTAAAATACTCACAAAAGAATAAAGTTTTCAAAAATGTAACATAAATGACCAATATGTCCTCCATTTTAAGCAAGGATGACATTTAGTCATCTAGCTCAGCTGTCTAGCTGAGTTTCTGATAGACACCTTATGCTCAGTTTAGGATGAATTCAGCTATAGATCCTATATAGAAAATCCTATATATTGTAGTGATAATCTCTACGAGAAAGATATTAAGTTAGCATATTATTCATATATGCAATCTCTTTTATCGTTTGGAATCATTGCTTGGGGTGGAGTTTATCAATCGACGATTCACCCTCTTAGCATCCTACAAAGAACTATTTTGAAAATTGGGTTTAAAAAGTGTAGGAAGTACCCTACTGTTGCACTTTATCAAGAGACTGGTATGTTAACAATTCGTCAATTGTATATGAAGTTTCTTTCACTCAACATATTTAAATAAATATTTTTCACCTATTACACACCCATATATTACGTGGTACTGTCAAAATATGGTATACCAGTGAAATTATTTAAGTCAACCAAAATAACAAATTCATTTTATGTTGCCCCGTTGTGTGTTGTTTGGCTCCCATCTCGGTCATTGAGTATTTTTCTTGTTCTAGATTTGTGTTTCCTTTAATCTTCTTTGATAAATTAATAAAATATTAATAATGTTTCTCTTCAATTATATCGATAATTTATTATTTAATTTTTTATTTGTAAATTCCAGTATCAGCACAAGCATTAAATTAAACTTCTATTTTAAATTTTAGTTTCCATCGTCAGCACACAGGCTTCCACCCATGCAGTGCTGGCCATTTCCCAACAGAAACTTGTTATTCTGTAAAATGTCATGTTTAGTATTTTTGTTATTTATTGCAACAACTTGATTAGTTTATTATTTTTGTGTTATTACATAAGAATGTTGTACTGTAAAATAGTAATGGGAAATAAAGATAATATTTTATTTCATATAAATTCTTTATCCAAACTTAACTAAAATTACTAACAACGTACTTTTCAAAAGAATTCAATATTTTGATGCCACACAAAATAAAGTTGTTATTACGAGACCTCAGGATCTTGTAATGCAATGAACGTGTTTAAATAGCAAGAAATTATCAGTGATGTACAATTAAGTTAAAAATTTCATATAATTTTGTTAAATGTTTAATAAAGGTTTTGAATTTAAACACGAATTTATTTAATTTTTTTTTTAACTTTGGACCTACAAGCCTATGCGTGAACTAAAACAAGTGAAGTACTGACCATTGGCTCAGTGGGGATTCGGACCTTGCCCTCCGCAGTCCGAAGCCTTAGCCACTGAGCCACCACACCGACATTGATTGAATCGGAGGGTTCTGATGTTATCGCTTGATTTTGTGTCAAGCAACTTGGAGCGTGGTTATTCCTGGGATGGGTGGCCGTCTGAGTGATCATGTCCTAGTAAAATTTTTACAAAGTTTAGGCTGCCTTGTCACTGGTTGTGGTTCAGACGTCACCCTTAAGCCTTTGATCCCCAGGTTAATTGTTAGAGAGGGCTCTTAGCTCTAACTTCACCTGATAAAATAAGACTTACTTCAACTTTATTTTCTTACATTTTTGTTCAGTAATAGTGTAAAACATTAATGTAAATCAAGTAATAGCCGTAAAAAAGAAGTTATAGGCCTACTTAGTTTTTAATTGTGATTTTACAAAACAAGACTGGAATCCAACCTGAGGATTTACACAATAGCCAGCTTTGTTGACATTAAAAATGAATTATGATTAAATTAAAATTAAATTGTGTGAGTGAGATCATATAAATTTAAATCTAGATCCTTAGCTGAACGTGATGATGCAAGGCTGCCAGGTCATTACTGGAGCTGGACGAGAACCCTTCCTTCATCGTCTCTCTCTCTCTCTCTCTCTCTCTCTCTCTCTCTCTCTCTCTCTCTCTCTCTCTCTCTCTCTCTCTCTCTCTCTCTCTCTCTCTCTCTCTCTCTCTCTCTCTCTCTCTCTCTCTCTCTCTCTCTCTCTCTCTCTCTCTCTCTCTCTCTCTCTCTCTCTCTCTCTCTCTCTCCTCTCTCTCTCTCTCTCTCTCTCTCTCTCTCTCTCTCTCTCTCCTCTCTCTCTCTCTCTCTCTCTCTCTCTCTCTCTCTCTCTCTCTCTCTCTCTCTCTCTCTCTCTCTCTCTCTCTCTCTCTCTCTCTCTCTCTCTCTCTCTCTCTCTCTCTCTCTCTCTCCTCTCTCTCTCTCTCTCTCCTCTCTCTCTCTCTCTCTCTCTCTCTCTCTCTCTCTCTCTCTCTCTCTCTCTCTCTCTCTCTCTCTCTCTCTCCTCTCTCTCTCTCTCTCTCTCTCTCTCTCTCTCTCTCTCTCTCTCTCTCTCTCTCTCTCTCTCTCTCTCTCTCTCTCTCTCTCTCTCTCTCTCTCTCTCTCTCTCTCTCTCTCTCTCTCTCTCTCTCTCTCTCTCTCTCTCTCTCTCTTCTCTCTCTCTCTCTCTCTCTCTCTCTCTCTCTCTCGTCTCTCTCTCTCTCTCTCTCTCTCTCTCTCTCTCTCTCTCTCTCTCTCTCTCTCTCTCTCTCTCTCTCTCTCTCTCTCTCTCTCTCTCTCTCTCTCTCTCTCTCTCTCTCTCTCTCTCTCTCTCTCTCTCTCTCTCTCTCTCTCTCTCTCTCTCTCTCTCTCTCTCTCTCTCTCTCTCTCTCTCTCTCTCTCTCTCTCTCTCTCTCTCTCTCTCTCTCTCTCTCTCTCTCTCTCTCTCTCTCTCTCTCTCTCTCTCTCTCTCTCTCTCTCTCTCTCTCTCTCTCTCTCTCTCTCTCTCTCTCTCTCTCTCTCTCTCTCTCTCTCTCTCTCTCTCTTCTCTCTCTCTCTCTCTCTCTCTCTCTCTCTCTCTCTCTCTCTCTCTCTCTCTCTCTCTCTCTCTCTCTCTCTCTCTCTCTCTCTCTCTCTCTCTCTCTCTCTCTCTCTCTCTCTCTCTCTCTCTCTCTCTCTCTCTCTCTCTCTCTCCTCTCTCTCTCTCTCTCTCTCTCTCTCTCTCTCTCTCTCTCTCTCTCTCTCTCTCTCTCTCTCTCTCTCTCTCTCTCTCTCTCTCTCTCTCTCTCTCTCTCTCTCTCTCTCTCTCTCTCTCTCTCTCTCTCTCTCTCTCTCTCTCTCTCTCTCTCTCTCTCTCTCTCTCTCTCTCTCTCTCTCTCTCTCTCTCTCTCTCTCTCTCTCTCTCTCTCTCTCTCTCTCTCTCTCTCTCTCTCTCTCTCTCTCTCTCTCTCTCTCTCTCTCTCTCTCTCTCTCTCTCTCTCTCTCTCTCTCTCTCTCTCTCTCTCTCTCTCTCTCTCTCTCTCTCTCTCTCTCTCTCTCTCTCTCTCTCTCTCTCTCTCTCTCTCTCTCTCTCTCTCTCTCTCTCTCTCTCTCTCTCTCTCTCTCTCTCTCTCCTCTCTCTCTCTCTCTCTCTCTCTCTCTCTCTCTCTCTCTCTCTCTCTCTCTCTCTCTCTCTCTCTCTCTCTCTCTCTCTCTCTCTCTCTCTCTCTCTCTCTCTCTCTCTCTCTCTCTCTCTCTTCTCTCTCTCTCTCTCTCTCTCTCTCTCTCTCTCTCTCTCTCTCTCTCTCTCTCTCTCTCTCTCTCTCTCTCTCTCTCTCTCTCTCTCTCTCTCTCTCTCTCTCTCTCTCTCTCTCTCTCTCTCTCTCTCTCTCTCTCTCTCTCTCTCCTCTCTCTCTCTCTCTCTCTCTCTCTCTCTCTCTCTCTCTCTCTCTCTCTCTCTCTCTCTCTCTCTCTCTCTCTCTCTCTCTCTCTCTCTCTCTCTCTCTCTCTCTCTCTCTCTCTCTCTCTCTCTCTCTCTCTCTCTCTCTCTCTCTCTCTCTCTCTCTCTCTCTCTCTCTCTCTCTCTCTCTCTCTCTCTCTCTCTCTCTCTCTCTCTCTCTCTCTCTCTCTCTCTCTCTCTCTCTCTCTCTCTCTCTCTCTCTCTCTCTCTCTCTCTCTCTCTCTCTCTCTCTCTCTCTCTCTCTCTCTCTCTCTCTCTCTCTCTCTCTCTCTCTCTCTCTCTCTCTCTCTCTCTCTCTCTCTCTCTCTCTCTCTCTCTCTCTCTCTCTCTCTCTCTCTCTCTCTCTCTCTCTCTCTCTCTCTCTCTCTCTCTCTCTCTCTCTCTCTCTCTCTCTCTCTCTCTCTCTCTCTCTCTCTCTCTCTCTCTCTCTCTCTCTCTCTCTCTCTCTCTCTCTCTCTCTCTCTCTCTCTCTCTCTCTCTCTCTCTCTCTCTCTCTCTCTCTCTCTCTCTCTCTCTCTCTCTCTCTCTCTCTCTCTCTCTCTCTCTCTCTCTCTCTCTCACCACTGCCTATTCAATCACTGTGACGTTTTGTTTCATTATATATGATTCTTGAATTGGTATTTTGTTATATTTTGTACCTTGTGTCTAAGGTTAGTTACTAAACATTATTAGTCTCTATTTCTATTTATTTGTATTGACTATGATGTTTAATGTTTAGGTGAGATGATTGAAAAATTGACCCTGACATTCAATCGTACTCGACAGGCAGTAATCACCCGAGAACTGATTGAAATCATTTCTGGGGCTGCAGCACTTGACTAAACACCGTCAGTTTTTCCCTTTTAGAGAGTTTGGTTATTGTGGCCTGGTATATTATTAACCTTGTTCAGTTGTTCTCAAGTTGCTTACTCTTTAAAATGATTTAGATTTTTAATTATTTGTTTGTCTTAATTGAAAATACTCATATTAATGTATTTTATTAGCTACCAGACTTTGACCCCTAAATAAGATCTACATAATATCTTGGTAGCTTTTAAAATGCTATTGGTTATGAGTTTCATAAATATATTTTAAAACCATAATATGTAAATCATAACTATACATAATATGAAATAGTACATATAATGGAAGAATACTTGATACATCCTGTTAACCTGTAAATTGTCTCGTTTTGTGTTGAAACTCCAGATGTTCATATCCTGATTGCACAATTGTATATGTGGCAATAAATTATTGTTTACCTTGTTTTAATTTATTTATCTTAATCCTGTTTACCTGGAGTGGTGTGGCCATTCATACCAAACATTGGACTGGTAGCCAATCTCCTGAGAGGCTCAAGAAGACAGTATGAGACAGTTTCAACTTTCTCAATCCTGAAATACGGTTTACAGAATTAACACCTCTATTATACTCAATTAGCAATAAATATTTTATTTTAGTGATAGTCAATTACAGTTTGTTCTATTAAAAGTATTTTTAATTCTTAGTAATTGTCTTGAAAAACATAACATGTCTTTTAAAACACATTTTTCACATTAATTCATGACCCACAGAACTGCTGTAAACATTTTATTATTATACATGATCAGTATTGTTTTACTTGACACAATATGCTCAAAATACAGTTTAAACAATATGGTAGATTGTTTAAAAACATAGAAAATCCAGTAAATTAAAATCGTTGGAATAAAAACATAAATAATATTGGACGAAAGCCTTCAGAGCTGTTAGACATGATATTACGTGATGTAATGCCTATTAATGCTAAAATACTGAGACACTTCCGGTGTTGAATCGGACAAGTGGTGTGAGGCATTGTACTATGGCCAGGTACATAGCTAAGGATCATTAGTTTGAATCCAGCTACAGCTGTTACATATTTCCGTGCAAAATTAATAGTGGCACGAGTCTGTGCCATAGTGGTATATAGGGCCTAACTTAACATATTTGCTGCGAGTGACGCCTTACATCGTCACGGCAGCCGGTGCACGCAAGCTGATGATGCCTTGCGTAATCATTAAGCAATCTGATCTGTTCTGTTTCAGTATGAGTCTAACATTGCACAGGTGACTGTTGTTCTTTCGTAGCGTGGTCCAAACATTGCACATAACTTAACTATGTCACAGTTTTGGCGTGGCATTTTTTATTTTGTGTTTGAAGTGTACTTTATGTACGTAAGTGTTTAGGGTGTATATTTCTTAATATTAGTGTTTTGCTTTTAACATGGCTGGACAATCTAGACTAGCTGTTATACGGTAGTAGTTGATCAAAATGAGACTACCAGTTAGTCAGTAGACAGTGATTTTAGAGTTCGATGATATAACGGGAGATTTAGATTTGTTTATTACGGCATCTGATGATGAATAAATAGACTGGAGTAGAATGAACTGGTGGATTGAAGGGGATTAAATATTATAACTACCTAACATATGAACTAAAAATATTGTATGAATTGCACGAGTATTAATTTTACTTGTCACTATGTTGAAATATGTAAGTGTGCGGCCATAGTACCGAGCTGGGTAAGGCAGTGCCGCTCCATGCGATACGGAACTACTTGCGCCGCAGCAGCAAATGTGTTAATAGACGGTTCCCGGTTTGGGGGGTGGAAGTCAACAGTATCAGTGCTTCTATTATAGTTGCATGGAACCATACCTGTTTAGCTTCTCTTTACTGAAAATAAGAGGACACTTTTTTTTAATCTAGCTATTTTTTTTTTTTTTAGACTACACAAGGGGAAAGGGACATTAAGGGGCATATAAATAGGCATTAGGATAACTGCACAGTTGTAAAAAAGTATAAAACAAAAATTAGGACATCAAAAAATCTCCTGCTCTGAATGGTTAAACTACCTATTCAGTTAAAATAAACATAATGAAGCCATAACAAAAAGTGTCATTATAAATTATGGAACGTGAATTTAACCTAACAACATTGTATTTTGTAATGAAAATGGAGAAAAATTATTATTGAATCTGACTATACCGTTTTTATGACTGGAATAAAACTAACCATAACTAACGGAGTAAACTATCAAACAACGTGTGTGTGATTCCTGCCCAGCATTATGAATGAAACAACAGGGCAGGTTTGGGTAAAAAGCGTTTCCTGCCTCACACATTCATACTTTGAGTGTGTGCTCCGGTATCAGTATCCAAAGTAACCTAGTGTAACAGCAAGAATGAAGACTACGCATGCCATAGCTGGGGTCGGGCACTGCACACTTTATCATAGCAACGTTTGATCGCTAACTGGTTAAAACTTGGTACAAGAGGTTTTCTGGCACTTGACTTATCATTATACTTCTACTATACAACTACCATATATACATACAAGGTGTTCTGTAAAAGTGTTCCAAACATTTAGGATGTTAGTTGTTCCTTTGGTCAAAATAAAACAAAAAAATCCTATAAAAATAGGTCCAAAAGTTCTTTAATCAGCTAGTTGCCATTTTGCTTTTAAAGGGCTATCTAAGAATAGCCTTTTTTGGGGTTTGACCGTAAAACTTAAAATTGTCCCATACTTGTTATTGTTCTAATAATATTCAAAAAGACCAATTTGATTCAGTCATAATTTTCAAAATAGTGGATGTTTTAATATTCAATTAACAGTTTTAAATCAGCCATTTTTTAGTACCACTTTTAACATGTTCACTGCTGAAAACGCACTTGTGCGTCAAGTTGAGCTTACGCGGTGTGTGTATGACGCACTTTATGCGTCAGCTAATTAATGGTTCATTATTGAATTTGATTGTTTTGCGTTCTATACATTTGTATTTAGAGGTTATATGACTTTTGAGGTGTATTCGTTTTTAAGTTTTACATTTATATTTTTATTAAATAATTTTCAGAAATGACTTGTAGTTTTAGCATGTCAAAGGACGTAATATTTACTCAGCAATGAACATGTTAACTCCAAAACTGGTACTTTATATAAGTTACTATAAGCGTAATGATTTATTTAATTTTTTATTACAAATCTAATGACACTATGTTTTTAAAATCGGATGAAAAACAAGTGAGATATAAGATTGTAGGTGTAAAAAGTTGTTGCCTGAAAGAACTGACGGGCTGATGGATATCAGCGCAACAGTTGTTGAAATGGTGAATCTGTTGGCTGTTTAAATATCTCATTAGTAATTAAGAATTTAGTAAATTGTGTTAGTCATATTTTATTAACAATGTTGAAGACAATTTACCACTTTGAGATAATATAGACTTTAAACAATGTCTTGACAGAATAATAATGTCAACATTATCTAATGCCCTAAGAATGTTATCAATCTGGACCCTACTGAACGCCCAGTGACACTTGAGGACATTGTCACCTATCATTCAATCTATTGACTGTCCTGTACATGGTATTCATTGGTCCTTGATAAAAAAAAAAAAAAAAAAAATTGAACTCTGTAGTTGCTTGTGGGTGAAAATTATAATTATTGAATAATTAATGCTGAAAGTGTCTATACTTTTTATATGTCTAGCATGAATATTCTCGTACATTTGTATGAGTACAAAGAATAGTGGCAACAAATAGTTTAAATAAGCAAGTCAGTCTTAAATTCTAAGCTAAGCTTACTATAATCTTCTATACATATAAAAGGCAAATACCACTGACTCACTCATCGCTGTAACTAAAAAAGTACTAAGCCTACGAGGCTGACATTTTGTAGAGTCAAAGGTCTTATGTTGTAGATGTGCAATAAGAAGGGATTTAGAAACATTCTTAGTAAAACGAAAATGGCAGCCTTTTTAATGCCAAACATTTTAAAATTACCATACTTTGCGCCCTCTAAAAGTAGACTTATAGATTTTTCTAGACTATGAAACTTTGTTATCTAGGAGAACAAACTGTTTTCAATCGGAAAATTAACAATTTAGTTTTAAATCATGCATAGCCAAATCATAGGACATGGCGAGAAACACAATATTTTATTGATTCAGAGTCAAATATAGTACTTTGTGCCCTCTAAAAGTAGACTTACAGATTTGTATAGACTTTGAAAATTTTTTATCTAAGAGAACAAGCTGATTTAAATTGGAAAATTTACAATTTAATTTGACCAAATGCATAGTCAATTCACATGACATGGCTAAATATGGTGAGAAACCAGATATTTCACTGATTCAGAGTCAACTAAAATAATATATATATATATATATATATATATATATATATATATACAGTGTGTCTTAAAAGTCCCACCCCCCCCCCCTATTAACTTTCTTATGAATACAGATAAAGTGATTTACTTCTGGGAATGTTTATATGACCAACTAAGGAGTTTTTTTATGTATGCAAATTTTTTACACCCCCTCTCTAAAGGGGGTAGTTTGGGGGTAAGTCAAAATTTTTAAATAGGAACCCCTATCAAATGACACATCATTTTAAAGGTAATATTAAAAGAAGAAGAATGGCGGAAACTAGAGGTCTCTAACATTAGTCTATCAAATTTGGTGGCAGTTTAAAGTTGGAATTATTTCATAAAACCCCCGCAGCTTGTTACATTTAAAATTGTTGTAAGGCAGATAAAACATTCACCCACCAGTTAGTTTTGAGAACTGATGACACCTAATAGTAAAACAAAAATCAACAAACACCAAAAACCACAAATAACATAGCATTTATTTGGTTTTGGTTTGTCTGACCAAAGTCCCAGGTTGCCCTACTGGACTTTGGTCAGACAAACCAAAACCAAATAAATGCTATGTTATTTGTGGTTTTTGGTGTTTGTTGATTCTTGTAATAACTTGCTTGACGATTAGGTGTCATCAGTTCTCAAAACTAACTGGTGGGTGAATGTTTTGTCTGCCTTACAACAATTTTAAATGTAACAAGCTGCGGGGGTTTTATGAAATAATTCCAACTTTAAACTGCCACCAAATTTGATAGACTAATGTTAGAGACCTCTAGTTTCCGCCATTCTTCTTCTTTTAATATTACCTTTAAAATGATGTGTCATTTGATAGGGGTTCCTATTTAAAAATTTTGACTTACCCCCAAACTACCCCCTTTTGAGAGGGGGTGTAAAAAATTTGCATACATAAAAAAACTCCTTAGTTGGTCATATAAACATTCCGAGAAGTAAATCACTTTATCTGTATTCATAAGAAAGTTAATAGGGGGGGTGGGACTTTTAAGACACCCTGTATATATATATATATATATATATATATATATATATATATATATATATATATATATATAAGCCATTTACCACTCATCACTATTTCTCCAAAACTATACGTCCAATTGACTTGGTATTTTGTACATAGGTTAATCGTGGCCCCTAGACGCTCACTAAGGTAGGAATTTCGTCTTAGACCTCAGAACTCTGTCCCACTGGCCTCAAAAATTCCCTTAGTATTCTTATGGAGCTATATTAATTGATTTATTTATTTGATTAAAAGCTGGAGTGTAGCGAGTTAATAAACAGTCTAAGAACGACTGTAGAAGTGCTTGGTGCAGAGAACAACTGCCTAAAACTCGAATTACAAAACTATGCTTGTAAGGAGTCAAAGCATAGCAGGAAGTCAAGAACAAAAACAAAGTTTGTGACACAAATTACTGCAAACCTGAGGCTTTGAAAAATGAAAATAAAATACCAAATAAATTCCGACCAAGGTCACCTAAAAAAGGACAAGGAAATCCAAATAGTAAACAAAAGCCAAATAAATCACAAAACTCCCGTAAAACACCTGTCCCAGTTTACAACTCCAATATCAAATCTATTCTCATAAACGGTGATAGTCACACTCGTCATGTCGCAAGACTAGTGGGTGATCGGATCGGCCCCAGAACGTCGGCGAGCGGGATTTATAAACCTGGCGCTCGGCTCCTCAACGTTGTTGACCTGGACCAAGCAGCAGTTCCACCAGGACCCGGACTTCACTGTGAGGAGCTGATCGCCGGCTCGAACGACGTTGCCGTCGGCGCGCAGCTGAACATCTACCGCCACTTAGAGAATATTATCACTGCCCGTTCAGTCACCACTGAATTTGGGGTTGCAACCCTACCACGACGTAAACGATCGTCTTGGTAAATGCTTTCATTGAGAAACTTTCTGGCCGACACAACATCCCGGTGCTGAACCTAGATAGGATGGACCGGAAGTATTTTACAAGAAACGGCCAACACCTCTCGATGCGGAGCAAGCGGCTGCTGGCGGATATGGTGGTGAGGAGCCTTTCAATTAATTGAGAGTCGACGGTCTGTCCCCCGAACATCTGTGACGAACCTCTCACCACCGCATATCCCCCATTCACGCTGCGGTACGACACATACGCCGAAGCCGTCACTAGCTCCCGGCCAGTTGTTTTGAAGCTCCCTACCCACGAAGATGTTCCATCTCCTTTTTTGACTGAGGCAAACATTTTAAAGTCAAGTGTTTTATCTTTTTAGGAACCCCCACACAAGTCAACGGGGAAAAATAAAATATTAATATTTTCCATCAGAACACACAGTAAGCAACTAACAAACTGGACGATCTTACCCTTTTATGCAAAGAACTCCATCCAGACGTACTGGTTCTGTCAGAAATTGGCTTCAGCAACAGTAATATAGAGTTATGTGAACTTGAAAACTACACACTAGCAAACAGCTTATGTCGAAACTCCCTCAAAGGGAGAGGTATCACAATATTTACAAAAAATAGTTACAAGTTTAGACCCTTCAAAATTCGACTGAAAAATATTTTGAAGTAACAACTATAAAGCTGATTACAGAGGCAAAAAAATTATTATTATTGGTTTATACAGGTCTCCTAGTGGCAATATAAATGATTTTTTCTAAATTAGAAACGCCACTCACAAACGTGATTACTAGCGGTCAATCTCATTTCAGTATTATAGATTTCAATATTGATACTCTTTATATTGAAAATAACTTGCAGATATCTTAAAATTATTAAGCCTTGGGTGGCTTGTGAACTCTCCCACAAGGCTTACAGTCGCGTCTCAATCGCCAATTGGTAACGTAATTACCAACATACCAACCACCGTAGTTGCAGCGGTCAACACAGCTGTCAGCGACTTGGAGGCCGTTATCAGCGCGCTCTGCCCAGAAAAGGAACCTCCTATCCGCCGTAAGCTAAGAGACACTAGGTTCGCAAATATAGCTCTTTTCAACTCTAATTAGCTACATAAAATTGGCAATTTCTAAATTACAGCAATTCCGTCGAAAATAATTTTGTTGCATTTGAACAATGTTTTTTGTATCACGTAAGTTTGTACTGCCCAATTAAAGAAATCAAATCGTGTATTCAGTCCAAAAGTATGCCTTGGATTACTCGTTGAATTTTGGTTTCGAGAGAGAAATTAAAGTTTTACTCCGAACTATTGAAATGTACAAATAATATTAACTTCAAATTGTTTGTGAAAAAAATACAAGAAAATATAGAATAAGGTGATAAAAGCTGTCAAGGCTTATGAAATCAGCAAAGATATTTAAAATTTACGGAATGTATCTAAAACGACCTGGAATTCTAAGAATAATAAAAATACAACCAAAGAGATAACTTTAAAGATTGGCGACGAGTTCATAACTGATGATACTCGAGTGGCGGATGAGTTCAACCAGTTCTTTTCTACTGTAGCTCAACAAGACTGCCCGTAGCGGGACAGTCGCTCACGACTGCTTTCTGTGGTCGAAGCCCACTAGCGTCCATGGCGTCAGCCCTTGTGACAGAAGTTGAATTGGCTTCTTTGATCCGTCACCTCCATCCAAAAATATCAATGATATCAACTATCTCTCGATGTGGCTCATTAAGAAATTCTATCAGCATATTTTAAGCCTATTAACAATTTTAGTCAACCTTTCCTTTTTAAATGGAGCTTTTCCAAATTCCCTTAAGGCAGCAAAATTAACTCCAATATTTTAAAAAGGATACCTACATTCGATTGACAATTTTAGGCCAATTTCCATTTTACCCGCGTTCAGTAAAATTTTCGAGAAACTTTTTTGTCACGAATGATTTATCGAAACACTTTTTTCGAAAAACACAAATTTCTTTCACCAAATCGGTTTAGTTTTAGGAAAGGTAAATCGACTACAGAAGCAGTTGTGAGCCTTGTCGACAAAATTGTCAGGGGTCTTGAAGGTCGCAGACACACACCTTAGGTGTAATACTGGACCTTTCTAAGGCTTTCGATTGCGTTGACCACAGTATACTACTTCAAACCCTTGAGACGTATGGTATCAGAGGTGTTTCACACCTGTGGTTGAAATCATTTTTGAACCATCTATTTCAGCAAGTTCAAATTTCAAATAAATAATTTTTGTAATGAATGAATGACAAAGATAGGGCCTTAGGTTAATTTTATTTGAACTATTTGACGTTTGCGATACAATGTATATCAAATTATCTATACAATAAAAGATTCATTATTATATTATTATTATTATTATCAGCTGTTAAATAAAAACAAATAGAATAAAACTGTGATAGGCTAAACTTTTAAAATTAAAAATAATTAAGTACAGTAATAAACTATACATAATATCAGCTGTTCTAAATTCGATACAGTGTAAACTGAAAGGTTGCTGCACATTTCAATTATTCAATCAAAACTCAATAATATTTAACTAGTTAACTCAATAATACAGCATACTTAACTAGCTGTACCCGCCAGCGAAGTTGTATTATTGTATTATTATTATTATTTTTGCATACTTAATTCTACTGACAAATTCATAATTGCTTCACTACCCATCATTCTCTGCTACATACAAACTCATTACATTTTTCTAGTGAGTAAGGCACCATATCTAAAATTATATTTTTGAAGCTCTTCTTAAATGTTAAGTTAAACTATTCATATCTTTTGGCTAAATTCTATACAGTTTAAAACCTGTATAAGTGTCTTGTTTGTAAAAAATTTCAATTTATGCTGACCAATTTAGATCTCTCTACGACCTCTGGCACTGTACTCATGACCGCCATGAGATGTGCCATCAAAATGCGTTTCCCTAACATACAATATAGTTTTAAATATGTAAAGACCGTAGTCATAATATTTAATTCTTTGAAGAATTTCCTTACAGAGTCCCTCTATTCCATCCAAGAACTATTCTAATAGTTTTTTTTAATAACATTATTTTATTAAGGTTTGCATTAGAGACAGCTGGATGTATGGAATCCCAAATGATATATTAGAGTGGATAAGGGCAAAGTAAATTCGTTTCAGAGTGAATTCGTCGGCCTTTTTAATGCATACATTCCTGAATTTAACCCTTTGCACTCGAATGGTACATAACTTCAGGTAACTGATCTTTGAACTGAAATTGAATTAAATGTAGTAATCTTTGATACAATTGATTAATTTTAGTTGTTTACAGGGAGTCAAAAACTGAAATGTATGAAGGAGTATACATTCATACATGTATATATGACAGAAATATACATCGTACATACATCGTATATACAGAGTAGAAAAATATATAGAAACGCTTTCACAACTTGTAACAGTGAAATATTGTACGTGATCATGGTTACAAAGAACATACTTTTTGAAGCCATTAGCGACATTTAATCTTTTCAGGGGGACGGCCACGAGGAGTTGAACAAAAATCTTCAATCTAGGTTGAACCTAGGTTCGAGTTTGGTATCAAATGAAAGGTGTATTCAAGATAAATTAATTTCCGCAAACCGGACTTCGAAAGGTTTATCCTTTCCAGAGTATCAGTTATTTGAATTTCAAAGTAACTAATTTGAACAATATTATTTTTCCGCTATTTAACGGTTTTAAGTAAATTATTCTGATCACAAATTATACTTTATGGAACACAATTATCAAACAAAATTTAAATATCAAATTATCTATGGAATAATAACGTTGTGAAAGCGTTTTAATATTTTTCCGCCCTGTATATTATTTATAAAAATATAATAAATCAAAAGCATTTGATAAACCTTGAAATGAAGAAACTAGCCTGAAATGACTGACTTTTCCTTACTGCCAGACCGAAATACAGGTGGAGACCATAACATAGAACAGTTTTATTGCAATTATCTGATAGTCCTTAATAATACACAAAATAGCTAGCACCAAACTGACAACCGGCACTTAACGCACGAAGTGAGCTATTTTGAATAAAAAATACTCCGGAAAAATAACTCAAACTGGTAAACAACTGAAGAGCCGACACAAATACGTGCAGACAGTAACAAAGCATTATCTCCACTCCTAACAATAATCTAACATTATGAATAATCTATCAATAACTTACAACAATACAAATTACAAAAAAAGTTGAGCTTAAGGTTCATAGATAAAATAGGGTTCTATAGGACTTAATATTCGTTTAGGGGTTCCTTTATAGTGCTAAAAAGCTGTTATACAGGGTCTATGCATTTTCAGATTCTATGAGTGGTTCTAAGCTAAAAATGAAGAATAATATTTTTTTCAATTTCTTTTGTATATTTTCAACTTTTTCAACTTTGTTTAGCAGCTAGACGCCATTTTGTTTTTCATAAAACAATTTATATCTTTGTTCTTATCTTTACGATTGTTACACAACTCGGTAAATGGGTTCATGTTAGAAGGTAGTTTTTGGTAAACAAATATTTTTAAATTATCTTGATTATTTTCAAAATTACGGCCATTTTGTTTTTATTTTAACAAATATCTAAAAAAACGCTGGTTTTCTAAAAATTGTGTAAAATACAAAACAGTTTTTAAATAACTTTACATTTCCGTTGATGCCTCATTTGTAAAAACCGGTTAAGAAATAACAATTTTATGAACTAACATTAATTCACATGCAAACTAAATGGCTAATGTGACAGTATTTGAACTATATGTGAATTAAGATTAGTTCATAAAATTGTTATACTTAACCGATCTTTACAAATGAGTTATCATTACAAAGATAAAGTTATTTAAAAACTGTTTTGTGTCTTACACAATTTTTATAAAACAAGCGGGTTTTTAGATATTTGTTAAAATATAAACAAAATGGCCGAAATTTTGAAAATAATCAAGATAATTAAAAAATTGTTTTTACAGTATCTAATACTACCTTCTAATATGAACTCATTTACCGAGTTTTGTAACAATCGTAAAGATAACAACAAAGATATAAACTGTTTTATGAAAAATCAAAAACAAAATTGAAAAAATATTATTCTTCATTTTAAGCATAGAACCTTACACAAAACTGAAAATGCATAGCCAGCCCAATCTTTTTGCAACACCCTGTATATTGAGTAGATGAGGTAAGAAACAACAGCCAGTGAGAGAACTTTGCCCCCCACTATAATCCAAATATCTGTTTCCAAGTGATTAATGATTTATTTGACTGTAAAAACTATGCATTAAGAGTGTGCAGAGACCGAAATTTGTGTTTGAGGTGTCATTTTAAACGTTATCATATTGTGCATTGAATTTGCTTTTGATATTTTGAATACGTACGCTTAGTTTTGAAAAATAGTTTAAAGTAAAAACTTCAGTCTAAATATTTTTTCTATAAAACTAATTAGGAATTTGTAAAGCAATTCCAATGTACAATTTCAGTCTTGATCAGATGGAATTTGTTTGGAAAAAATCCGTTAAAAAATAACTTTGTAATTTGCAAACGCGTGAACGGAGGTCCTGTTCGAAAATAACATTGTTCTTAAGGTAATAAAAGCAACAGCCTTGACCTTGTTCGACCGCCTCTTAAGAGATAATGACGTGCACGAAGCATTTTGCAACAATAGGCCTAAACATTAGACTTCTCCGGAGTAACAAGTGGACTGGACTATGAGCTGAAGGATCGAGCCGCAGTGCACTTGCTTGAGGAGGTCAAGGGCTAAACAAGGTAGGGGGGGGGGGGTTGGAAAGAGGAACGCTCCAGCAGTGTCCCGGAAGTGGCCCACAAGCAGGTGGGTTCCGAACCGAATCACCACGTTACAGCCGGGAAGACGAGGGGAGAGGGATGCTGGTTACAGCACCTGGAGCTAAACCCCCTTCTTGTTTTAAATAATAAAACTAGTATATAGGGGTTAAACCAGTTACACCCCTAGCGGCTGCAAGGGTCACGCTACAACCCTGTCACCCCGATCAATAGATACATAACCTATCTACACGAGGACGCTTCTAACCGACGTAAATATTCAATTCAAAATACTTTATTGCAAAAAACAATTTACAACAATTGTATCGCAATCGTCAATATTCTAACTAAAACTTACCATTCATTCTATACAATTTCACATACATACATACAACGTTTCAGTCACACTCTCATTCATAGCAAAGTTAGTAGCCACTCCACTTCCGGTATGAGTTATGCCAATTAGATGGTCTCCCAGTCATGTGCAAGAAACTCGTCCACCCTATAAAAAGCTTTTGATATCAAGAGCTTTTTATGACGAGCCTTGTATGTCTTGGGCACTTCAGCATATTTTAATTCGTTTGGCAAACTGTTGACTAAGCGAACACCTATATGAAAGGGGAGATGTTCGAAAACCACCGTTCTGTGTTGCCCAGTTCGGCAGTTTTCCGTGCCTCTGGTATTGTATGTCTGTGTATGTATGTGCCGCGTGTTAGTGCGTATCTTGATATACACAAAATGATGGTTTGTAATATGTAAACGCAAGGCAGTGTCGACAGTTGCAAGGTTTTGAAAGCGTTTCTGCACGAATCTCTGCTTTTTAATTTTGATATGATCCGGACTGCTTTTTTCTGCAGCCTTAAAATTCTCAAAAAATTATTGTTTAGACAGGTACCCCAGAGGACAACCCCACAAGTAAGGTGTGGATAGATAAGCCCATAATAAGCCGTTATCAGTACATGAGTTGGGCAGTATTTGGACAGTGATCTCAGAGCATAAATTCCAGAAGATAATTTAGATGAGACATTATTTGTTTGATCACTTCAAGTTAAACCTCGATCGAGGATAGGGAAGGACAACGCACTAGCACGACAAAATAGACTAACTGATGCAGTCGACTGCGTGAGCTATTTCAAAGGTCCAGTTTCAAAATTTCCGAGTCCCAAAATTTCTACGTCTCAAAATTCCAGAAGAACCCTAATTAACTCCCACTTACCAGACACGGTAGCCCGTAGTCTCAGAATTTCCGCGCCAGACCAACCCCATTATTGCCGCTCGACTGCGCTCCCCTGAAACAGGTATTAGATATCTAAATGGTGCTCAACATTTTAATTTTATTTTTAATTACGTTTTGAAATATAATATAACATGTCATATATTTTGGGCATATTAGTAATGATTATAATAGAGATATGTTACATTATTAATAGATGTAGCCTTTTGAATGCGTAATGCCTCAATAAAAATGATACATTTTGAACCTTTTTATCCCAAAATATAACGGATAAATATAAGATACAACAATCCTATTTCGTAAGCTTAAGCGGCTGGAGTCATTATTAACAACTAGTTCTTCTAGTTATTACAATATATATTGTAAATAGTCCTTTGACGCGGTTGACACCGGAAGAACTAGTTGTTAAAGATGCAACAATGATTAACGATGTTTCTTATGGGAGAAAAAATTCAAGATAGTAGATTCAGCACAGCCTACATCGGCACACTTTGACGCTTTTCTATACAAATTATTTTTATTTGTAAATGCAGTATTATTACGAGTACTTAAATATTAAGTAGTCATATTACTAATAAGATATATATTGTCTTGTAAGATCTGGGATATGCAAAAAGTGCCCCAACGACAAACTGGACCACTTCTGGTTTTGAATGTGACTGTACAAGTAAGTTGTACAGACATAGACCATAGACATTTACAATTATTTTCGGATCCTATACAGACTATTATTTTTATTTTACATGATAGGCCATGTAGTCAAGCATATCATTCAAACATTTAATTTCATCAACGGCTAGTGACCACAGGCGTCGAACCACCCCATATCCAACCCACCCTTAAACCTCTCGGAAATGTTGAGACTCATTATCTAAGTCATTAGGGCTGCATATTTGTTACGGAAATTTTGAGACTGTTTCTTGCTTATTTCATTCTCAGAAATATTGGGACTCGAACATTTTGGGACGACACGCTCTAACTTCTTGTTTGCGTGCTACCTCTGAGGGAAAGTCTTGTGTAGAAGGGGTGACCCACTGTACCGGGGATGGCTGCACTGGGCATTCGGACCAAGTCCTTAGTGAGTCCCTACGTCAACATCCTTGAGGGAGACACTGAGTTCCGGGCTCTTTTTGATTCTGACTCGGGTATCATTTCGTCCACCTTGTTCCAACTTTTTTCTGGCCGTGGTCTGCTGAAACACACGGAGGAGTCGTTTCTTGTTTGCTGGACTGCTTCGAATTCTCCTCTGCCCTTTCTTCTGAAGTGTTCCTTAAAGTTGAAGGTTCAATGCTTTTCATGGGTGTGGAGCTTTCTTGTTTCCAAGGACCTTAGTGTACCGATTATCCTCGCAGCGGATTTCATTTCCAAGAGTGGTCTGGGTCTGGATCTCTGGAATCAGCATGGGGTTTTCCGTTTTAATCGCAGGGTGCTGGTTCCTCTCGGCGACTGCCCTTCTGTTGCTTCTGCAGTCCGAGAGGTAGATTGTCTGGCGGAACCTTCTAAGGTGGATCCTGTTGGTCATCTTCCCCCTCAGCAGGTAGAAGCAATCAGTGAGTTGTGTACACGTGTCTCTGATGTGCTGATCTCCAAGCTAGGGGTTACTCGTCTGACACTTTGCCGGTGCGCTTCCAACCATACAAACCACCTCATTTTATTTTGCTTTAAAACCATATCAATCCCTACATTTATTTATCTTTATCTTTAAATTCGCCTTTCCTTTAGTTTTACCACTTCCTTTGTCTACCTTTGCCTTTACTACTTAGTGCCATATCCACAGGCATTAGGTAGGTTGGACAACAATAGCAATGTTTTGACAACATGATTAGGCCTGGACCGGCCTACCATTACTCTGTCTTTCTGTAACTGACTCCAACTGTCCATGGGGTCAAATATCCAGAGGAGGTCAAACCGCCAGTGTCAAGACCATATGGGAAACTGTGTGACTTACTATCAACGAGCCTCCAATAAGGAAAATAAAAATAAAAAAAAAAAAAAAAAAACACGTTACGAATTGTTTTCTGGAGCAGATCCCAGCGAAACAATTTATTATTGGTTCTGGGTCTGACAAAGGGTAGAGCAGCACGTACTCGGAGTATGCGGAACAAAAGCGCTTTGTCTGCGCCTTCTTGCCTGGCCGCGCCTCTCTCAAGCCCTCTTGACAACAATCTTTACGTCTTTTACGTTTTCAACAAATTCTGGCGTCTTTCTGTTAAGCATTTTGATTTCCGTTCTAAAACCACCATATTTGGGCCAATGACTAATTGATCTGTGTTTTATATAGCGTGGAAAAAATTATGGAAACGCTTTCACAAATTTTGTATGACTTCACTTGTAAAAGTGAAATCTTGTACATGATCATGGTTACAAAGAACACACTTGTTGACACCATTAGCGACATTTCATCTTTTCAGGGGGCCGGCCCACGAGGAGTTTAACGAAAATCTTCATTGTAAGCCGAGGTCAAGTTTAGTATCAAATGAAAGGTCTATTCAAGAGAAATTAATTGCTGCAAACCAGACTTCGAAAGGTTTATCCTTTCCAGAGTAGCGGTCATTTGAATTTCAAAGTAACTAATTTGAACAATATTATTTCTCCACTACTTAATGGTTTTAAGTAAATAATTTTGATCAAAAATTAAACTTTACGGAACACAATATTGAAAAAAACTTAAATTATCAAATTATCTATTGAAAACAATGACGTTGTTGTGAGAGCATTTCCATATTTTTTCCACCCTGTACAAGATACCGTACACAAATGTGTAGTTTTGTAATGTTGTATACTCATATGTGTAGTTTTCAGATAGAATGTACACATGAATGGAATGGTACACAATGTTACGCCGAATCAAGAAAACTGCCTACTATGTGCAATATGCGAAAATCGGCATGCGCATTGCCCAATTCGCGTATTAGGTAGTTTAGCTGCTTATTTCACAAACTCGGCAAATATTCCTTTGTCAATACACGAATTGTGTGGTTCTTTGCAACGTACCAGAGCACGTGCACGAACATTGTCACTGTTCTGCTGCTATGGTGTTGTCGTGTAGTTGAGATTTGTCAATACACGAATTGTGTGGTTCTTTGCAACGTACCAGAGCACGTGCACGAACACTGTCACTGTTCTGCTGCTATGGTGTTGTCGTGTAGTTGAGGTTATGTCATTGTTTTCGAATGTTTTGTTTACAGATTGTGTTGGTATAATTTAATTGAATATAAATAGTGATATAAAACGTGTAATTCAAAACTGTGATGCTTTGTGGACTGAGGAACATGAAACAGAAGTGATCAACATTCTTCAAGGCGACAGTAATGCTGAGCTGATACCCGTCAGTTTTATTATTATAGGGATAACTTTCAGATTATAAGCTTAGTTCGTGTTACCAAAGTAGCTAGGAAAAAAGATAATGGCAACTAAGGTTATTGTTTATTCTATAATCAAGAACCTAAACTGCGTGTGGCCACAAAGGAGAAAAGAAAATATTCATAAAGATTTCCGAACATTACACCAAAGACAGTAATCACATTTTTTATAAGTCAATGTGAAAGTTGTTCGGAAAAAAGTAACAATGATGTTATTGTTGTTAGACCGTTAAGGTAAACAGAGATAACAAGTAGCCTTAGTTGACCTCCAGAGCCTTTTTGGTGGAGTATCAGGAACACTTTAAAACATTTACATTGTTATTGCCTTTGAAGTAGAAAACTGCAACATAGGTTGCAAACGCCCTGCTCTCAATTTTTGTACATTTTGGTGCTGCACCTCATCTGCTGCTATCTGACAACGGTCGAGAATGTACGTCATCTATAATAAAAGAACTAGGTTTGTTGTGGCCAGATTTAATCCTGGTTAATGGAAGGCCCAGAAATCCACAGAGTCCGGGATCTGTGGAACCAGGCACCCACAGAGTCAGGGATCTGTGGAACCAGGCACCCACAGAGTCAGGGATCTGTGGAACCAGGAACCCACAGAGTCCGGGATCTGTGGAACTAGGCACCCACAGAGTCCGGGATCTGTGGGAAGGAATTATGCAAACGTAAAAGAATGTTAGTTGGATGCGAGACACTTCTTCTAAGGCCACCGGCTTGATATTAGTTCAGTATCATGTTATGAAAAAGTAAAAATGTCCACACACACACAAAAATGTCCATGAGGACATTTTTGGGCATAAAACCCGCATGGATTACAATCCAAAGTTCCAAGTTCCACAATAAATTGACAGCTGACACTTTTGAAGAAGATATGATCGTGACTTTACAAGAACCTCAAGAACAGCAAGTAACTAAGCCGGAAGCTGAGGGGAGATACTATCTGTGAAGTAGATATCTTATTGGAATTAGTGCTGATAGCGCTAAGGCAGAGAGAATCGAGAGAATCCTGCTAATAAATATTGAACAGTAGCTGCAAAAACATTCTAAATCAAACTGAGGAGACAGTTGAGCGTTTTATTAACGAATTGGGAGTTCTAAATGTGGGGACAATGTTCTTGTTAGAGTAAGTGAGTACTATGCCAGAGATAGAGGGGACCCTTCAAATCTCATTGGAATTGTTCCTGAAAAAAAGAAGGTAATGTAAAATAGGTACAAAACATGAACTCATTCAACACTGGCTTGAAAGGGACAGTTTATCATTGATTGTCCGTCATTGATGCATGATCAGTAAGTAAACTAGTGCGCTTGGGATCTGTTGGTACTGGACGACGGTAAGTAAACTAGTGCGCTTGGGATCTGTTGGTACTGGACGACGGTAAGTAAACTAGTGCGCTTGATATCTGTTGGTACTGGACGACGGTAAGTAAACTAGTGCGTTTGGGATCTGTTGGTACTGGACGACGGTAAGTAAACTAGTGCGCTTGGGATCTGTTGGTACTGGACGACGGTAAGTAAACTGGTGCGCTTGGGATCTGTTGGTACTGGACGACGGTAAGTAAACTAGTGCGCTTGGGATCTGTTGGTACTGGACGACGGTAAGTAAACTAGTGCGCTTGGGATCTGTTGGTACTGGACGACGGTTCATTTAAGAAAGACTTCAAGAGAGTGAACGTTATTAGTGTTTTAAGAATGGTTTCGTGCAACTCAGCTTGTCACTTTGACAAAAATGTAAGAACCATGACTAAATTTAACATTAGAGCGTAGAAACAATAATTGTTTATCTGAATAGTTTTGTCTTTTTTATTTTTTAAATTGTTTGAATATGTCTTACGTAGTATTTTATTCATATAATGTTTAAAAATCATCATTTCACATTCGTCTACTTTACAAATTTAAACTCAACGAAGACTTAATATGAGAGTTAATATAAAAAAAGTTTACAAATTAGTAATTTTTTGTCCGAACAATTTTGTTAGTCATTTTAAAAATATAATTTATAACTAAATTTAATTAGTACAATAATACAATAAAAGTGTAGTTTTAATTTTGATGTTATTTTACACCTTATGCAATGTTGATACATTCTTACAAATTCATTATTTCACATTTGTCAAGTCAGAATGAAGCTTAAAAATTAACAAGAGTTTTAATATAAGAGAGCTGTAGCAAAACGTAAACCATTTAGGCTATTTTTAGTAAAATATACAGTTTAGATAAGTAAGAAAATATACAGTTTAGATAAGTAAGAAAATATACAGTTTAGATAAGTAAGAAAATCATATCGAATATAGAAATATAATTACTATAACTTGGTGCCACGTGTTGATACACGATCAGTCTCATCATCCATGGATTTTTCGCAATATATGCAAAAATAACACCAAGGATAGCTAAATTCATTTGACATTATTTATTTCCTGTAAAATACAATACTGTACATAGGAATAGTCAACTTAAATACTAGATATCTTATCCTAAATTTCTTACGAACTAATTTATGTATGTGCTAACAAGCCATGCTATTAGTGGTTTTATATCACAATTTAAGAACTCCTCTAAAGTGTAAAACGCGTTAATTAACACATGTCTCTTGACTGATCTTAAAAAATAGTTGACAAATTCAATAATATTATTACTCGTGCATATTTTATTAATTATTTTACAAGTCATGGAGTGCGTTGATTTTTCGAATTTACAACTGTTGTGTAGAGGATATTCTAGAAAGTTATGCCTGGTGTTATTCTTAAATTTGTTTTTATTTTTTAGAAAATATTTACATATTTCGTAAATATAAAGGATTGGAAGGGTCATAATTTCTCCCACTAAAAATAAAGGCCTACAATGAGATCGGAATGTTTTCTTAAATAATATCCTTATAGCAGATTTTTTTTAATTTTGAAGATTCTATTAAGGTTTTCAAATGTTGTGCTGCCCCAAACAACTATTCCATAAGCGATTAAACTTTGAAAATTTGAGAAATAAACTGTTCTAATTGTATTTTCTAATACTTAAGTTGACAAGATTTTTAAAGAGAAACAAACAGAATTAAGTCTGTTTGCTAAGTAATTAATGTGTGTATTATAATTTAATTTAGAATCTATATGTACGCCCAGAAATTTAGTGGAAGGTTGAGTCGTTACATTTGTAATATGAGGAAGTTGTAAATTGTGTTTTGAAAAGTTAATTATTTGCGTTTTTTAAAAATTTAATTTCAGTCCGTTTGCACCAAACCATTTGTTGAGGCCTTCTATGCACTCACTAACTCTGGTGGAGAGACAAGTGAATTTTCGCACCTCGCTAGGGCCGACGTGTCATCTACATATTGACAGATATCAATCAATTTTAATTTCAAAGAAGAAGGGAGGTCAGCCATGAAAATAATGAACATAATTGGTCCATAGATGGAACTTTGAGGACATCCCGTACTATTCCGTTCCCAGGGAGAGTGATATTTTCCTTTTTTATCCTCTACATGTATTCTTTGAAATCTATCGTGAAATCAGGATGTAAAAAGATTTTTTGCAACACCACGAATACCATACCTATCCATCTTTTCAATTAAAATAACTCTGTTCATTGTATCAAAGGCTTTCGTCAAATCGCAAAAGATCCCAGCTGGACAGTCTATTTTCGAAGCCATTATGAACTAAGTCTGTAAAATTACATATCGCGTCAACTGTCGATAGATTTTCTCGAAATCCGTATTTTTCATTGTTAAATATATTATGTTTTGTGAGAAAGGGAACTAATCGGTTTAGGATCAAACGTTCGAGTATATTAGAAAAAATGGGCTATATGGATATCGGACGAAAATAATCAAGGTCTGAATCATTTTTCTTTCTAATCGGCTTTATAACTGAATATTTCATTAATTTAGGAAGTACTCCTAGTGACAGCGAATAGTTAAAAATGTAAGTTAGGTGTGGTGTTACGATGTCTGCTATATGTTTAATAAGGAACATTGGAATTTCATCCCAACTTTTTTTATTTGACTGGTGACACCAATCACTTCATTTTCTAGAATAGAAAACAAGAAGAATGTTTCCTCTACTAGATTATGATAGTCAGCGCAGGCTTTCATTGCAACATTTAGATTTGGTGTCAATTTCAACCTATCTTTAACGCTCACAAAGTGGCCGTTTAATAAATTTGCTGCTTCAGCCCCATACTTGATCAACTGATAAAAATCATCAAACTATGGATCTTATAATTAACGACTGCGCATTACGTTCTTTTGAGGGCTATTAGTTGGTATTCATTCAGTCGAAGAAGCAGGTGTTGAATGGTTACGAAACGTGGACTTAGCTCTGTGACGAGAGATCAATATAAACACTTAGACAAAAGTAATTTGTACTGTAGATTTTTTTTTTTATCTAGATATTTTTTATTTGTCTAATTTTTTAATCTTTTATTAGTTTGGTAGCTGGCATATGAAAGCCATACGAGTATATTAGAAAAAATACTCGTATACGGGGTGGAAACAAATATGGAAACGCTTTCACAACTACGTTATTTTTTTCCCTAGATAATTTGGTAGTTTTATATTTTTTTAACTGGAATTCAGTGGACCGTTACCCTGAAAAGATGAAATGTCGCTAATGGAATCAAAAAGTATGTTCTTTGTAACCATGATGATGTACAAGATTTCATTTTCACAACAGCGTTATTTTTTCCCATAGATAATTTGATAGTTAAATTTTAAAAATAATTGTGTTTCAAATAAAGTATACTTTTTTATCAAAATAATTTACTTAAAATCGTTAAATAGTGGAGATATAGGCCTATTATTTTTCAAATTAGTTACTTTGAAATTCAAATGACCGCTACTCTGGAAAGGATAAACCTTTCGAAGTCCGGTTTGCGGCAATTAATTTTTCTTGAATAGACCTTTCATTTGATACCAAACTCGACCTAGGCTTACGTTGAAGATTTTCGTTCAACTCCTCTTGAGCCGTTCCCCTGAAAAGATGAAATGTCGCTAATGGCGTCAAAAAGTACGTTCTTTATAACCATGATGATTTAACTTTTACAAGATTTAACTTTAACAAGTGAAGTAATACAAAAGTTGTGAAAGTGTTTCCATATTTTTTTCCACTCTGTATAGTACTGTATATGACTTATTATGTTACTATGGTTTAATTTTTTTTTTTTTTTAGTAGTATTCAGTACCAGCTATCAATATTATTACTCAATTAGTTATGTTTTCTTTTATTATTTATTTAATATTTAGTCATTACCATTGCCACACAATTGTAGGTTAGGGCAATTGTAATAGATATAAGTTCGACAACAACGAAACAGCTGATATTTATATGAACAGCTGACAGACCAGTATTATGCAAGGTTTTCTTCAAACAATTCATTCCAACAATGTAGTTTCTATTTCTGAAGCCAGGGCATTAAATATTCAAAAATATACTGTGTCACGACTAAATATCTGTCTTAATAGTTTACTTATATCGCACTAAGTGCTATTTTATCATACAAAATATATTTAATTGTGAAACTACGTTGAAAAAGGAACTAACAAATGTTTTTAAAATTAGTAGTAGAAACTTGGTTCTTAAATAATAGTCTTGGGCTAGTTATATTTATTTCTCTAAGATATTCAGCCTTTATGATAACTAATATGTATGAATTTAAGCATGTATCCTAACATTACAGATGAAAACATGGTTGTTATTTCAGTTGTTCAATATATAAAGTTGCCGTTTCTAACTATTTCAGTGTCCATGGATTAGAAACGGCTAATATTACGGGGAAAATTCAAAGGATAAAAAAGTTTTAAAATTACAATTTCTATCAAAAACAATCATTAAATACATAGCGTTCCATAAGAAGAAATAAATTGTCCACCATTTTGAAAAATGGTGGCTTTTTTGAAAACCACTTAAATTAATGAGGAAAAAGTAGGTGAAATTCCCTATTTAAAGTTTGTTGTATCTCTACAAGTTTAAAAGATCCCAATGGTGCCACTCTTAAAAAAATCACCCTGTATAATGACTGAAGAAAAATGTATGTATTAAAATCGACAATAGGCTACTTTGAATCCAAACGTCAAACTGTAGGCAGTACAATATTTTTATAACAAACTTATTTGGTTATACATTGTTTTAATTTATTATGAATTTATTTAATAAATTTGACAGTAGATCAGCTCTTTCATTGGATCGAAAGTTGTTTCAATTCTAACAAAATTTGTTATGGCTCATACAACAATTAATTTAAGTATTCCTCATTTTTATTGTAATATATTTTATAATTTATTGTGGTATATATTTCCAATTATTGTGGAAATATTTTATCTAGAAAAGCTTTGATAACTTGAACCTGGAATGATATAAAACATATTCGAGCTATTAAGAATTTTGACTAGTTGAGAATCAATTTATCGAGGTTCGACTATAGTGCTGTGCATAAAATAAAACACGAAACCTCTGGGGAAAAAGTCATCCCTAATAATCTTTATCCACTTCGGACATAATTTATGAGGCAAAATAAATAAAAATTTATTAGTTCTGTACGATCACACTGGATATATCCATGACAAAGTAAAAAAAGGAATGCGAGGAGTCGAGAGCGATGAACCGAAGCGAGCGAAGCGAATCGAAGAGTGGTTAGAGGAGAGAATGCTGCTACCTCGCGGCCATTCTGCAGCGCAATTGTCCTGATTAAACCTCGAACGGACCATAATGCACTTAGCAACTTGCATACACTGAATTACTGCCTTAGACTATTCGGTAGGCAAAATAAGTGTTCGATCTAAAATTTGTCAGCTCCTTTGTTTAGATTTTCAGGTGTAGTTTTTGGCAGTTTTATTCACAAATCATCCCCACTTGCTGTATTTATGGATAATAAATAAATGGAAACATTCAAATATTTCCTGTTATGAGTTGTAAGCTATTTTTGAGGGAACTCAAACTATGGGTATCCGAACGAAATTCCCAAAATTTAGCATTTACCATTTTTTTTTTTTTTGCATTTTTATACCACCCAATTGAAAAAGGACCGCCATTGAATAGTAGAAATGGTGAAAGATATGCGACACACAATTTGCTATTGCTGAGCTTTACGAAGAAATTTTTGAATCCAGTTGGAATATTTGAACTAAAATGGTATTTTTTATTATATTTGAGAGATGTTTATAATAGTCAAGGTTAAGAGTCCGAGGATGTCGGCCATGTTGGTTTTAATCCCATAAGAGCAATGTTATTTTCGAACCGGATATACGATCTCGCGTATCCAAATTAAACAGTTATTTTTAAATGGATTTTTTCAAACAAATTGCATTTGATTAGGATTGAAATTGCGCGTTGGAATTGCTTTGTGAATTTCTAATTAGTATTATAGAAAAAATATAAAAAATAGGCTATTTAGTTTGAATTTTGTATTTTTACCTATTTTTCAAAATTAGGCGTATGTATTCAAAATATCAAAAGCATACCCACTGCGTAATAAGATAACGTTCAAAGTGACACCTCAAACACAACTTTTGGTCAATAAATTTACAAAAATAGGATTCGTAAATATCATTGTTCTTATCGGATTAAAACCAACATGGCCGACAGCTTCTGCAGACTCTTAAAACACTTTTGATCAAGTTTTTAATTTGAGTCCAGATTACTTTATTAATTAAGTCACTGTACTTTTGGTCTTTCACATGTTATTTTAAGTTTGTATATTTTTATTTAAAAAATATTTAGTTGGAGGTTTTTATTTTCACCTATTTTTCAAAACTAGGCGTATTTATTCAAAATATTCCAATGCGCAATATGATAAAGTTTAAAATGACACATCGTACACAAATGTTGGTCAATAAATAATGCATACATATGGATTTGCAAATAACATTGTTCTTATGGGATTAAAACAAACATGGCCGACAGCCTCTGCAGATTTCATAATGTGCCTTGCTCTCCACACACAAACGTGAATAAGACTAAGAACCTCATTTGTGTAGCTAGGTTGTTAAACTACTGTTAAGGAGGGCTTGCACATCAGAACATTGATTCGGAATTATACATAATTTGAGGTAGATGTTACTATCCAAAATTTGAAGGAAAGACGCACCTTGTATAAATGGTGTTTGTGAAAACGTAAATATAAAGCGTAAAACCGCTACTCCGTGATCAGCAATATCTCATTGATTCGCTATTTGATCTATCTACGCCTGAAGAGACTGATGAAAGTAAAAACGACGCAGTAGTGCACTTCTAACTCCTAGAAAATCGTGTGTTATTATAATCTCAGGGCTCACCAAGACGTGTCACACTACCAGCTCGCAAGAGAGTCCCAGGGCTTACTTTTGGTTAAGGTACGAAACTTTATGATGCTAATGATTCAAAATTCCTATAATAGTAACTGGCGAGGAGTTAAATCTATCAAAAATATCAACCTGGATAATAAAGTTTTGATAAAACTGAAAAATAATTACGCTATATATTTCACTACGCTATATATATATTTCAGGGATCTGTGTACAGTCGAGTGTCAGCAGGTGGTGAGTGGACACATCAAGGACCTCAGGGATCTGTGTACAGTCGAGTGTCAGCAGGTAGTGGGTGGACACGTCCAAGGACCTTAGGGATCGAACGCTGTCGACTGGCGCGGCCTTCAACACCAGAATCAATCGAAAGTGTGACTAAACCAATTACATAATTTCCTTTTATTGTCCAAGCTGCTCTGGACAAATGCTACTCTTTCGAAAATTGATCAGTCTTTCAAAAAACACTTCATCTAGACATGGTCTGAACCCAAGAATATGGTGGCTGCCACCTCACGAGGCCATGGTGAAGCTGGTTCCGAGGTCATCACATCGAGAAACAACATTTTCAAAACTTATTAGGAAAGTATTTCTTTATTACCAAACTTTTTATACATGTATTATTTTTTATTTTGAGTTAAATTTGTTTAAACATTTTATAAACAAGCTTAAGCGATTTACTATCATTTCCCAATATTTTGGATAAAATATTATTTAAGTTCTAATTTACAGTTAAAATAATTTTCATTTGATTTTTTTTTTTAGAGTATATATTCTAAACATTTTTAGAAAATATATTTCAAAACTAATATTTTGTGAAAGTGAATTAATTACATAGCTTATTTCATTTTTAGAATTCTATAATCAAATGAATCACCTCTTTATGCGTATGGGTGAATGGTGGGTAGTCACCCCCGTACGTGTATGTGTGGGTGGGTGGGTAGTCAACCTTAATATTCATTTCCGATATTTGCAATATAAGTAACTGCTATGCTTTCATTGTAATGTATTTGCATATTTTGTTGTGTTGTACGTTATTGAAAATAAATAAATATTAGTTTTATTATCAGGAAAACATCAACAGATTCCCGAATTACAAAATATAAATTATGAGATGTAATAACTTTTTATATCTATTTTATATAAAGAAAGGAAAATGCTAGAATTTTTGGGAAATTTGGCAAGGAAAAGTTTAAACTCTACCTTCGAACTTTAGTGATGTGATTTGTGATCTCAGAATTTTGATTCTTATATCTGTGACTGTTTGAAAAGTAGACTTTCAAATCTGGTGGCCGTTTCCCAAAGTGCCAGTCACCGCTGGGAAGTCGACAGACATGCAATTTTACCGTCAACAGGCCATAACATGCTGTTTTACTAGTATTCCAACTATATGGTTCGTGTTATTACAATAATAAGTTATAGTGAACATTGTATGATTATTAAAGGTCCAATCTAGTGGACCATCAGTTAATATTATGAGTTTTTTTTATTTAAAGTCGTCAACAATGACATGTAAAGTTTCACAAATTTAACAGTCACAAATTTATTAAAATACTCAATTATTACTAAAACTAACTTATGATCCACTAGAAAAGTTCTTCGCCTATCAAATGACACTTCAATTTTTATGACTCGCTCGAAATTACGGACTGAATCGTTGAAATAGAAACGCATGTTTTAGGCGTTTTTGTTGAATATTAAGAAACACTTATTTCTACATATTGAATATTGAGATATTATACATCTATTTTTTTTCGTTTTTTTTCATTTAATTATTTTCAGGTTGGCCCAAAATAAGTTAAGTAAAATGTTAAATAATGAAGTTTTAAATAAAATGCAAGTGAATATTGGAAGAGTAGATATACATAAAAATACACTTTTTTATGTGTATCTACTAATTACTACTAACTAATTATAACATTTTCAAATATATATTGAAAAAAATACACAAACTAAAAATAACATGTAAAAGACCAAAAGTACAGTGATCTAATTAATAAAGTAATATGGACTCAAATTAAAAACTTAATCAAAAGTGTTTTAAGAGTCTACAGAGGCTATCGGCCATGTTAGTTTTAATCCCACAAGAACAAATTTTATTTGCGAATCCATATGTTTTCGTTATTTATTGACCAAAAGTTGTGTTTGAGGTGTCATTTTAAACGTTATCTTATTACGCATTGGGTTTGCTTTTGATATTTTGAATGCATACGCCTATTTTTGAAAAATAGGTGAAAATTAAAGGTTCAAACTAAATATTGTTTATATTTTTGTCTATAAAACTAATAAGGAATTTACAAAGCAATTCCAACGCGCAATTTCATTCTTGATCAAATGCAATATTTTTGGAAAAATCCGTTTAAAAATAACTGTTTGGTTTGGATACGCGTGGTCGTATGTCCGGTCCGAAAATAACATTGCTCTTATGGGATTAAAACCAACTTGGCCCACAGCCTCTGCAGAGTCTTAAATCTTGCCTTGAATACCTTGGGGGATACGCATGGTAATCTGTTGGAACACAACTTTCTGAGGGACGGTGTTCATAAACAAGTGTCCCGTATTGTCGAGTTTGGTAATGTGCTTAGTAATAACAAATTAATATAATAATAACATGTTATTTATAGAACCACAGTTTATTTGCGTTATTGTTAGCCTTGATGTTTCCTTTTCTTTTTACAGTTTATTACATGTTGTTGTTTTTGTTGAAACTTAGTACCGTTGTTTATTTTAACTGTTTACATTTGATCGTATCATATAAAGATTATATGCTTAACCACTTCTGTTTCTTTTGCTGGCTGTCAGTGTTAAAATCAAATCAAATAAAAAATCATTTTTATTCCAGTTCAATTGAACAAAAAAATACAAAATTACAAAAGAATATCTCTTGCATAGACTATTGGTCTGTGTACAAGAGAGAGCTCCTCCAAGGCTCGTGTGATAGTAATTACTAACAATGGTATTCTAGAGATATTTACATTTGAAAAATTATATCTTAATTATTTTGAATTATTTAATTCTAAGAAAGTAACGTTTATAATAATTAAAAGTTGTTAAATTATAGACCAAATGTGATCACCAAAATATCCAGGCTAATTAAGAGCTTAAGTATTCTAAAAAAAAAAAAAAATAATTAATAGGAAAAACCTAAAAAGACTGCAAACATTTAGATGACTATGTTAATGAATTTATATGTGACAGACAAAAAATAATAATTGTTACATGTATTGATATTTATTCTTATAGTTATACCATCTTGAGAAGACCTTTTTATGAAGAAATGGATATTTCCATTGATATGTCAAATACAATAGCAGTATGTATGCCAGCTAGTGTCGCAGCTCTCGATACAAGAGCTTTGAAGTTTCTACAAGTTCCATCTAGGGATAACAACAATATATCGTAAATATCTATAAATATATTTCGATATATCGATATATTAGTATCGATATTTTCTTTCGATAGTATCGGCCGTATCGATATATTGGTCCGATATATCATATCACTAAATATTTACATTATTCTCTCTCCTCAAAATCATCACGATTCGAAAAAAAAACACAGTTGATTTGCTCTTATGCGTACAAAACATGCATTGAAATAATAAATTAACTTTATTTAGTATTTTTAAGTCAGGTAAACGCACTAAAATGTAGTTTATTGAATTTATTTGCTTAATTTTTAGTGTTTATAAGAAGCCTATTGGCTTTTTAAATGTGAAAAACAAAAATAACAATGTTGTTTCATTATTCTTTTATAATTAACATAATAATGAAAGTTATAATTATTCTTATTTTGAATGTTTTTCATTCAACCCCACAGACCACTACTTGTCTCGTGTAGGCCCTATATGAATGTACTAATTTTTACATTCTGTAGGCTATTATAAATAGTGACAGCAAAACATGAATGTATTTTTGGTCGTGACATAAGAGTTAGTGCATAATTTTAAACAGATAAATCATTTACAATTAGATATATGGGTTACCCGATATATCGATATTTTGCTGTCAATGTCATCGTTTGATCGATATTTGGTTTGCGGTATATCGATAATTCTATATATCGATACGTTGAAAATATTTGCCATCCCTATTCACAATGACATTTTGATTTTCAATAAGCTACTATAACCTAATGAAATATTTCTATGACGACTCCTGTACTCAATTTCTCCGGTTGGGATCGAACGGGTAATCCTTATTTGCTCTCTACAATTGAAATACTTTTACTGTATTGTAATATTCCTGCGATAAATAAATCCTTAGCTCTCAAAATTAAAAACTGTTTTATTACACAATGATACACAACTCTTGCTACTTGCTCTTTTTAATAGTTTTGAATCCACATGCTCCGCCATATGGCGAATATATTTAAGCAAATATAAAACAAGAATAATCATAATTGGTGAAAAATACCTTGAAATATTAACAATCAACATAAAACGTGAGGTAATAAGAGGTAATCAATCAATTAATTAATTTATATTACAATAAAAACCAACTAATGGAAAGTTACGCTTAACTTATACAAAAGGTGGAGAAAGAAAGGACATATTGAAAAAGGTTTATAAATTATGTTAACTATAAGGGTATGACGTTTGTTGTGTACATGGTTGCCAAATTTTCGATTACAAATA
The DNA here is from genome assembly GCA_035578905.1 of Stictocephala bisonia. NCBI lineage: Eukaryota > Metazoa > Arthropoda > Insecta > Hemiptera > Membracidae > Stictocephala > Stictocephala bisonia. The sequence continues at coordinate 4,865,397 of JAQJVL010000019.1, read as the reverse complement.
GAAGACGATAGATACTATAGACCTCTCAAAAACTACCTTCAACCCACGCGCCCCCCGGTCGGTACCGCGCGACACTAGCACATTTGTTTTTAATTAGCTACACGGAAAACAGTTTGTTTTACAAAAAAAAAAGCTTAAAACAAAACTTTTAGATCATCTCATTATCTACAAACTTCCCACTGACGAAACTTCGTGAACTCAAAAGTAAAAAAATACCCGCATTTTGAAATTTTGTTGTCATTGTAATATTTATCTTTTTCTGTTTAGTTATTATATCAAGTATTATTCGTTTATTTTGTCTTAAAACGATACCATTGTGAAGTAAATTTAATTCTTAATAAAAATATAGCAAAAGTCTCATCTTAAACCTTCGGAAAATGGTTCAAAAGACAGTGGGAAGGAAAGTCTACAAGATCTGTGAAGCGGATCTAACGATATAATCGAAAGAAAAATTACGATTTTCGGGTAACCGATATGTCCAATTGTAAAGGATTTATCTGTTTAAAACTATACTCTAACTCTTATGTCATGACCAAAAATACACTCAAGTTTTTCTGTCACTATTTACAACATCCTTCAGAATGTAAAAATTAAATAAATTTATCTACACGAAACAAGTTGTGGTCTGTGGGGTTCAATGAAAAAAATTCAAAATAAGATTAATCAAACCTTTTAATATTATGTTAATTATAAAATAATAATGTAATATCATTGTTATTTTTGTTTTTCATATTTAAAAATACCATCAGGCTTCTTAGAAACACTAAACTTCCACCCACTCGACATAAATTAACTACATTTTAGTGCATTGACCTCACATAAAAAAACTAAATAAAGTTGTTTATTTTATTATTTCAATGCGTGTTCTGTACGCATAAGAGGCAATTTAAATGTTTTATTTGAATCGTGTTAATTTTGAGGAGAGAGAATAAATATCGACAGTAATATATCAATACATCAAAACAAATTTATCGATATTTCCGATCTATCGATATAGGCCTATCGTTGCCATCTCTAAGAGTAAAACAATAGACTATGATATGAAAGTAAATAATATCTTGACAAAGTCAATAAAATATTAAGTAATTCCAGTATCGGTTAAAAATTAAGAAATTAACAAAAATGCCACATAGTCTATCCCTACATATTACATCTTGGTGCAGTATATTTTAAGAAGACTAATGTAATAGGTATATATCACATTATGTAAATATATACCTATCATTTGTAATAGTATATATCTACATTTACCTATATATAGTAAATATATTAAGTAGGCCATTATGTAAATAGCCTACTTAATAGATAAATTACATAAGAAATTAATAATTTCTAGGATGAACATATAAAAAGAAAAATTAAATACTGCAAATAAAATTAACAAACTTGTTCGTACCAATGAGATAAATAAAATGTTAATTGTATTTATATCTTTGAATAATTTACCCAGTCTAGATATAAATAGGCTACAAACCTTATAAGCTCTATTATTTTAGTTCGAAAATTACAATGACTACTACCATTCTTTAATCTACTCTGTTTAAAACTATGTCATTCATATTACTTTAAAATAAAATAAAAAATCATTTTCTAGAACTGACAAGGGACATATATTACTAACATCTAACTAATGTAGTAACGGTATGCCTATATATACAATAATATAGTAATTTTATACAAAACTTTATGCAACCCAATGGCTATCATTTTTTTTTAAGGTTTTAACAAGTCTTCTCTTAAAATAATGACGAATTTAAGCGTAATTCATTTTTACAAAACATACTTATTTCTTCTTACGTGTTTATATATTGTATAAATTAAATCGTACTAAAAAATGGTACACGTAAAGGAGTAGGCCTGTGATACATTTGTCTCACAATGTTCGCAGTTGATTCTGTTACTTCTATTACACGCAGATAGCAATTGTCTTCTTAGATCTTCTTGCTTCGGAAAATTGAAATACTTAACTCCTACGAGAGAGGATATGGATCTTGGCGAGTTGTTACACCCACACACTGTACAAAGGAACACAGCGAAGAACTAAATGGATTATAGGAATTATAGGCCAAGACCGAAAAGTCAGGAGCGTGGGAGACGAGCATGCGTTTTTCGGTGGACAGCGAAACAAACTGACAGACACAATCCCTTGGTGCAATCGATTTTCGGTGAGTTAATTATTTTCCAATTTTATAGTCAAAATTAGTTATTGTACCTTCTGTTGAGACCGGATTAATAAAAAAAAAAAAAAAAAAAAAAAAAAAAAACACTAATTTTTTACCACTGCATTAGAACTTTTGGCCTTATGAAGTGGTAGTCCTATATTTAACTGATTTTTAATTAACTACAAGAATTCGGAAATCTTTATTGATTGACAGTACTGCACACATTTTAAACATATAAATATATAAATCAAACAAATTTACAATCAAATAGATATTACTGCACTTAATATTTAAATAATTATAGAACATTCACTTTTGCGTTCAATTAATAGCTTAATATAAATATTAAAAAAACACTTTTTTTTTATTTACATTGAAACAGTCGTCACACAATCAGGTATTCCCTGTACATGACAAAAACTCCCCAACGCTGTAATGTCACCGCTCGAGAAGAAGCTCCTTCACCTTATTGCTGAAGATCCCAATATCAGCTTCGCATTTCAGACGCTCAGGCAGCGCATTGTAGAGTCTGATTCCATTTAACTGCAAATGGTTTAAAAAAATCTTGTCTGTGTTTAGGAACGACAATGTTACTTCTTATCCTAAGATTGTAGCAATGAGGAGTTTAGGAAGAATTAAATAATGACAAGTTCTTGTGGACGTATTTGACAGTGTTACGAATGTTGAAGGGAGTGTTAAAATATAATGTTGCTTGAAAAGAGATTTACAGGAAAAACGGCGTGACTTTTTTAATATAGCTCGAATAGCTCGCCTTTGAAGCAAGATACTTTTCCATCTTGCTTTGACGAACTAGAATAGGAACTGGAAGTTGGTTGTAATTTGTTACTTAATGGTCTGCAGGGGCTGTCGACTATGTTGGTTTTAATCCCATAAATACAACGTTATTTGCGAATCCATAATTTTTCGTTATTTATTGACCAAAAGTTGTGTATCAAGTGTCATTTTAAACGTTATTATATTGCGCATTACGTTTGCTTTTGATATTTTGAATACATACGCTTAGTTTTTAAAAATAGATGAAAACAAAAATTCAAACAAAATATTTTTTAATTTTGTTCTATAAAACTAATTAGGAATTTGCAAAGCAATTTCAACGTGCAATTTCATTCTTGATCAATTGCAAATTGTTTGGAAAAAATCGTTTAATAATAACTGTTTAATTTGGATACGCGTGATCGTATGTCCGATTCGAAAATAACATTGTTCTTATGGGATTAAAACCAACATGGACGACAGCCTCTGCAGACTCTTAAAATTTGTGGTCAAAGGCAAGGGGTGCTTAGTAATTAAAATTCGCGCATATCATTTAAATGTAGTCTACATCCAAAATAATTTCAAAACTCGCTTAAGGGAAAAATCACCTTATTCCAGGTATTATGACAAGACAATTTTCGGAATCGTTCCACAGGATGAAATAATGAGGTTATTGCGCGTGCGACATGGTTCGGACGCCATTTTGCGATGTGGTTGTGGCGGGGGTGGGGGCGGGGCGAGTGGCGGGGGCCGCGGGCAGCCGACCGGCCAGTCACCAGTCGACCTCTGTAGTACCGCCACCTTCGACAGACTGAGGTGAGTGCTGACCGGGCCACAGAGGAGGGTGTGCGGAGATTGTCTCACCTTGCCTCTCACCCTCCACTTGGCCTTCCTTCCTGCCGCCCTCCAGTGTTTCCGTTTCCGTTATGTAGTCCTGATATGTGTATGTGATTTTCTTATTGTGTGACGCTCTAATTTGGATACTAATTGTCAATTTTAAAAATAAGTGAGCTTCTGGAAATATTTAATTTTATTACTAAACAAATCTTAAAATCAATTATAAAGTTTTAAATTTTATATCTATAGTAAAATTATTCTATAGGGTGTTTCTTTTTAACGCAACCCTATTTACAAGTACAGAAAATGGAGGTTTAAGATCATTACAAGTTCATAGGTTGGTAGCCCTGGTTCCTCACCTTCTTTGCTATCAGCTGATTTACATTGTTGCATTGTTGTTTACTTTATTTAGGTTTCGTGCAATTTCAGTAAGTTGATGGTAGAAAATGGTTATGAGCAAACTTTGGAAAATACGTCCAGAAATTTACTAAAGAGAGCATAACGTTGTATAAATGGTAATGGTAATTTATTTGAACACAAAACATCAAAAATATGTCATTAAAATGATGTAAATAGTAGTAATAAATGTTAATAATAGTAAAATGTATAATACACATATGTTTTGTCTTTAATTTCAAATCATGAGTTGCGTTTTAAAAGAAACACCCTGTATATTTAAAAAAAAATTGGGTTTTTGATATATTTGTAAATTACTACTCTTTATTTACATATTAAACAAATTGGATCTATTTATTTATTTCATAATTTTTTTACTTATCAGACACCCATATGAAATTCTTCTGATAAGACACTTTGAAAGCATTTTAGATTCTTATAGGCCTATAAGAAGTTAATCTGTTTTAATTGAACATGTGAACTGCCTAAGACTGAACTCAGCATGGTCAACGTGTTTATTCACGTTAAGTTTGCAACTTATACATGAAAACATGAAATAGCTTTGCATGATTAAGTTTTGCTCCAAAATTAAAAATATTTTAAAACAAAACAGGTACAAGCAAGAATATGAAATGTGTAGATTATGTTGGAAACTGAACCATTAAATCCATTATATGATAACTTGTTATACGCCCTTGTCGTTGGAGAGGCTATAGATAAGAGGCTAAGGGATGACTTGCCACGCCAACGGTCCGGGTTCGGTTCTCGATTAGACAAGACAATTTTTATCCTGCCGTTCCCGTGGTTCGGAAGTCACGTAAAGCCGTTGGTCTCCAGGTTAAGTGTTAGAGAGGGCTTCTTAGCTCTAACTTAACCTGGTAAAATAAAACGAACTTTCTTTTTTTTATATATAACATACTGATATGACTTTTGTATTCTGTATAATATATAAGCTACTGTATTACAGCTTTATTTAAAATTAATAAATAGTAGCTGACAAAAACCGATATATGACTGTATATAGTTAACTCCGTTATTCGAAATAAAAAATAATTAAATAAATCATTCTGGAAGTATGAACTGGTAAAAACAACCCACTTGTGAATTTCGGCTGAAAAAATTTAGTAAACCCTCGATTTAACGGACCCCGATTGAACGGACTTCGGATTTAACGGACAGCTTTCAACTGCATTACACTATCTACGATTTAATATATCACGGAATTAAGCTTATTAAAGAATTTTTATAGAACACTTGTAATTTATAAAATGTGTAGGTAAATCACCATTATAAAATTTTTATTTCTATATTTTATTAATCTTTGAGTTAACAATTAGCTGGCATCATCACAGTTAGTTTTTATTAAGATGTGGCAGAACAGCTGGGCTGAATTATTTATCCTGAGTTAACGGACAATCGGCTTAAACGGACTAGAGCCTGTCCCATCCGTTAAATCGAGGGTTTACTTAATTTTTTTCAGGCAAAATTAAGTAAACTGTAGGTCCTAAATTTTGAGGTTAACGAGTTGAACTTTTGTTAAGCTTCGTATTAACCATTTCCAATCGTTTTTCACAGTTAAATTAGGGCCTACTAATTTAAAGTCATTGTTTGGCTTGGATGTAGAAATACAATATTCATATTTCACAACAAACACCATCTTGTAGTTTTCATGATTACTATCTAGCGCATTTGTGTTAGCATTAATATTATAGAGGACATGGCTGACATGATGTCATGTAAGATATATACGTAAATAGCTTAGCCTAGAGGAAATCGTTTGTCTACCATGCTAACGAGACGTGCAGGGAATATGTTCATGATCTGGCAGGCATGTCCCCGTTAAGTGCACAATTCCCTCAGCAATCACAGATCGAAGGACCCAACCATGATGATAGAAAATGATGGCAAATATAGTCAACAGTTCTAGAACCATTGCAAATACTCCAAGGATTAACAATCATTTAAAAAAATCATTATTGTATTGTCAGGATATTTCCAGATAGCCAGGTTTCATGGAGGTCTAGCGAAAGACTGGGACTATCTCCAGAGTTTCTAGCCTCTAATGTTACATTACATGATGTTTGGGAGGTCGCGGGCCGTTCCCCTCTCGGAAAACGCCAAAAAACACTCGGTTCGTAATAAAAAACGTATCGTAACACTTGAAATGTCATTTGAAACTATAAGATATAGGCCTACTCTAATGGAACATACATTGATATTTGTAAAAAATTGAGTAGAGTCTACAGTATTTTAATACTTTTTCACGGATAAATATTGTAAAACATTACATGTTATTCTTCATGATTTTACAGTAAAAACCCATAATATCAACTTATGGTTCACTAGAATGGGCCTTTAATAATCACACAGTGTTCACTATAACTCATAATTTTAACTTATGGTTCACTAGAATGGGCCTTTAATAATCACACAGTGTTCACTATAACTCATAATTTCAACTTATGGTTCACTAGAATGGGCCTTTAATAATCACACAGTGTTCACTATAACTCATAATTTCAACTTATGGTTCACTAGAATGGACCTTTAATAATCACACAGTGTTCACTATAACTCATAATATCAACTTATGGTTCACTAGAATGGGCCTTTAATAATCACACAGTGTTCACTATAACTCATAATATCAACTTATGGTTCACTAGAATGGGCCTTTAATAATCACACAGTGTTCACTATAACTCATAATATCAACTCATTGTCCACTAGAATGGGTTTTTAATAATCATACAGTGTTCACTATAACTCATAATAATAATAAACACAAACCGTACAGTTGAAATAGAACAGCATGTTTAAGTCCGCATACTAATGTCATGGTTAAAGATAGTAAACAGGATTAAAGTCTCTTAAAGTACGTGTTCATCATTTTCTAGAAATATTTCATCCAGTATTATGTTACAGGAAAATGTATTTCTATTGGTTTTTGTCTTCTCTATTCTTTTGATATCTCTTTAGAAGTTATCAAGTGAGTAAAGTTTTTCAATTATAATGCATTAAGCCTAATGCATTATAGTGTAAATAGTGCCATGCCTCTTTTTACCTGTTATCATGGTTAGAGTATTTAATTTCTTGGCCACATGTATTACTATCATTCACTTCGGAATGAGTTAGTATTGGCCACATAATACACGTCTATTTTTCATTAGTTTAGTTAGTTATAAAAGTTGTAAAATTCAGTTTTTTATTCAGAAACATATAACATTTATCTGTAAATTTATTTCCATTGTTAGGTGTAAAACAATTAAAAAGTGAATGTTTTAAGAAAAAAATAGATTTATTCAAAATAGGATAGAATGTACATGTACTTTACATTGATTAAACTTGTATAACTATTTGTTTTACAATATAAAATGTAACTATTATCGATTTCAAAAATATTAATTTTTTAGTAAAAATATTTAGTAGTTAACATTCCTTTTCACCCATATCTTGACGATCGGCGTCTTAAGAATATATAAATAAATAAATAATAAAACATAGTTTGCGTACGTAAATACACTTTGTAAATAACATAAACTACATGTTTGTTGTTTGTGTTACATGACATTTAAATTAACAATATATAAATGAATAAATAATAAAACATAGTTTGCGTACGTAAATAGGCCTACACTTTGTAAATAACATAAACTACATGTTTGTTGTTTGTGTTACATGACATTTAAATTTTTATTAATCTATGTTAGAACATAGGGATTTTATAATTTTATTACCTAGCATAAATGCATCTGTGGGAAAATGGGAAAATACGCGGATAATCTTTTTCAATTTTATCAATAAATATCATTGTTTAACATCAAATTCTACAAGTTGCACAAATTACAGACGTTTAAGGATTAATACGTCTAAACCATTTTTACCATACATAATGATGAAGTTTTTAATTAACTTATTTAATAAAAAAAGTAATTACTAGGCCTAGTAGATGCTAGGTTGTTTTTATTCCAACCCTATTGTGAATTAGGGTTAATAGTAAAATTGTAGTTTTATTTAATTTATCACCTCATATTATATTTTTTATATCTTAGACTTCACAGTTACATCTAACCATGGATTAAAAGTGTGAGAAGATACGGTCAAATGCAGGGTGGAAAAAATGTGGAAACGCTTACAAAACAACGTTATTTTTTCCATAGATAATTTGATAATTTAATTTTTTTTAATAATTGTGTTCCATAAAGTATAATTTTTTATCAGAATATTGTTCTTAAAACTGTTAAATAGTGGAGAAATGAAAGGTCATTATTATTAAATAATATTGTTCAAATTAGTTACTTTGAAATTCAAATGACCGCTACTCTGGAAAGGATAAACCTTTTCAAGTCCGGGTTGTAGCAATTAGTTTCTCTTAAATAGACATTTCATTTGACACCAAACTTGGCTTAGACTCGGCCGTCCCCCTGAAAAGATGAAATATCGCTAATGGCGTCAAAAAGTATTTTCTTTATAACCATGATCATGTACAAGATTTCACTTTTACAAGTGAAGTCATACAAAAGCTGTGAAAGAATTTTCATATTTTTGTTCCACCTTGTAGGCCTATAGTTATAACATGTAATTATAACTATATAACGATCGCTATTTATAGTAGTAACCTTGTCACCAGTAGTCAGTTAGAGACCCAGCCGAATGTATATAAAACAACTACTTAATATTAATTTCATTAATAATTATGTGTTATTATTATTATTAATACAACTAAACGAATATTCTCATACGAGATGTTACCAAAAGAAACATAAAAATATGCGAGTGAATCATTTAAGATAAGGAAACATTTGATGCTTTAGTTTCAAAAACTGTTAATAGTTATTTATAGTTCATTATTTAATGTATTTTAATAAAAGTTCATTGTGTAGATTGCCATTTGTGATAATAAATATAACGTAAATTAATACTAAACACAGTACAGAATAAACTATTTATAATGGCGTTAAATTGGATAAAAGATTTTCAGCTTCAAAAACAAGCCCAGATTTAGTGTTTTTACAGTACAGTTATAGGCAAAAACTGGGGGGACCTTTGGGAGAGGGTCAGTTTGTCCTTACGCGAAAGGATTTTAGGACACGCAGGACAAACTGACCCACCGATAACCTGTACCACTACGGAATGTGATCCAGTTTGTCTGTTCACGAAAGGACAACCAGGGCCATCTTGGAATGCTTCACACTGCGGACAAAGTGTCCCAACGACAATCTTTCCCAAATAAACTGGCTCGGTTTTTCGTTGGGACACTTTGTCGCGTCCTCAGTCCGCTGACGGTCAAATTGTATGGCTACTAGGCCTGTAGGGCTGTCGACTTCCCACCTGTGACTTGTCGGTGTGGGAAGCGGCCACCTTAAAAATGACTCATGCCTGTGGAAAGGCTAGGTCCATGGGATGGAGGTGCAACGAACCCCTGAGGTCAAATCAACCCTACTCTCAATATGTCAATGTCGCGGAGCTTTGATACCGTTCGGGCGAGGCGTTTGAAGGCGTCGTTAACGGCGGCACGTTCAGACGATATAAAATAAACGTCAATTAAAAATCGCTGATAAACATTTATGGTTGGAAACAGTTTTATTTGGTTTGCATGAATCAAGCCGTTGCCAACAGTACCAATTTATACTAAATACCAGTTATCCAGCGGAATAAAAGTTAACCCACAAAAATAACAAGAACTTAAAAAAGAATTGAATTACAATTTTGAAACTTCTAGGTAACGTTTGAAAACTATTGAAAAATATTTGGTAAACGTTTCATTTACATCAAACGTCAATTCAATTTTTTATGTTTTTTTTTTAAGTTGATGGTTCGTTAGAAATTGCGAAAAAACTGTACTTTTCATAAACAGTTTCGCTAGTAAAGAATTGTTAATGAGCTATGAAAATTAATTGACATACATGGCTTAACGCATAATTAAACTATCTATAATAATAAAAAAAGAAAATGTACTTATAATTATTCGTCTAGGTACAGTGTCTTTGTACACTCGGGTCTACATACTTCTGAAGTGGAGAGTAATCGTTCGTTACACTACAATACTAATTGTATGGATGAAGGCCTACTTGTGTGATGGGGAATAAGCCAACAAAGTGTATAGAAACACACTAATGTTGAAATCTAAAAATATTCCAAAGCAAAATAAACAAGTATATCACATTTTAATATTTTTAATCGGAGATAAAACAAACAAACGTTAAATAACAATGACAAAAATAGAAATTAAAATGTTAACAAACAATTTGTAGAAAAAGGCCGACTAGATTTGCATGTGGTAAACCGAATATAACTCTTTCCGTCAAGGCATAGACTAAATTAATAAGAAAGAACCTCCAAAGAAAGCCTAATAGTGCACAATCAAATGTATACCTTGTAAATGTATAAAAATGTAAGAGTATAATGTAATTGCTGTATAATATTATTCTTTTTTCGTGAAAATAAATGATAATCTTATCTCATTGAATTTCATGTACGATACACAACTTATATTCTTCCTTTTTTAAAGTTGATGTCGTGGCTAGACTCAAATGATTTGTACTCTATGGACTAGTCGCCCATGAGTAGGACGAATAATTGATGAAATAAAGGACTTTTTAAGAGAACAATCTAAAACTCAGTAATTAGCCTAAACAAGATTAGCATAACATTTAAATATCATGAACTGACTTAATTAATTCATACATAACCTATTAAGACCGTATCTGTATCAATTATAAAGTTTTTTACTTATTTGACTCTAAAAATGGTAAGTTTATTTTAAGTTATATTACTATACAATATAAATTGTATTATTCAGTCATACTCTATGATATAGCCTACGTCGGAGTACCTACTATTTTTGTCATATACCTAGGTAAATAAATTAAATCTCGTATCAACTGAATTAGTTCCTTGCCAAGTTTCGATCGTGTTGAGGTATGATTTCTGATGTTTAAGATGCGTTGCAGCACTAAAGAATGTAATTTCCCACTTGGTCCAAAACATAACATGACATTTCTGAGTGCTTAAGCGTGTCTACACTACATTGTATATTAAACTGTCCAATCCGAATAACGAAATTGAACACAAACAGCTGATTGCAAGAGTCGCACGAAACTGGACACTAACAGCTGATCGCACTAGTCGTACAAAACTAGATAGTAACAGTTGATCGCACCAGCCGTACAAAACTGGACATTAACAGCTAATTGCACGAGTCGTACGAAACTGGACAACAGCGAGTCGTAGGAAGTGATATGCCATCAGATGGTGGAATTAAAATTAAAATTGAAATGCATTTGGTTTAATATTGAATTATCTTTTTTACTGAATCAATAGAGATGTGTGATATGTAGAATATAATGTGGCATTAATTAATTTAATAGAATGTAGATACATTATTTTTATCTGTGTCGTTTAAAATCTATAAGAACATTCATAAGGGATCATTCATTTAAAAGAAACTTGTTTAGTAAATAAACTTTAAAATATCAGCCCACGCATTAAAAAACATTTTACCTAAGAAAATTTTATACTTATTTAGAAATATGTTGATGATACAACTTTTTAATATTTTCGTTGTTGCATTTGAATATTCACGCATGTGCTCTAATTCTAGCGTTCTTTTTTTAAAAATTACTTAAACAGTCTGCAGATGCTGTCGGTCATGTTGGTTTTAATCCGATAAGAACAATGTTATTTGGGAATCCATATTTTTTCATTACTTATTGACCAAAAGTTGTGTATGAGGTGTCATTTTAAACGTTATCATATTGCGCATTGGGTTTGCTTTTAATATTTTGAATACATACGCCTAGTTTTGAAAAATATGTGAAATAAAAAGTTCAAACAAAATATTTTTTATATAAAACTAATTACGAATTGACAAAGCAATTCCTACGCGCAATTTCATTCTTGATCAAATGCAAATTGTTTGGAAAAATTCCTTTAAAAATTACTGTTCAGTTTGAATACGCGTGATCGTATGTCCGGTTCAAAAATAACACTGTTCTTATGGGATTAAAACCAACATGGCCGACAGCCTCTGTAGACTATTAATTCCATTTAAATATACTGTTAAGTGTAGTGTTTCTAATTCTAGTGTTCTATTTTAAATTGATTAAGTGTTACGACTGTATCCACTTGAATATTTACGTCATTGTTTTAATTTTAGTGTGTTCTATGTATTTTAAAACAGGCACACTTTACATGTTATTGGTATTGTTTTGGTCAGCCAAGCATGTTGAAATCTGCCCGTTTAAAATATTTATTTTAATAAATAATAATCTTCTATTCAAATAAACAATAACTTCCAAAATTAAAACGTTTTTTTGCTTGGTTTAAATGCCATACACTTTGGAAAATGTTCATATTTTTATAATACATCATTTATTTTTATTTATATTTAAAATTTTACTTTAGATTCCTTGCACTGGATACAATTTTAATATAGGCCTAGGCTATATTTGAATTAATATTTTTTCTAATTTTTTCATTTGTACACTTTTGATACACGAAGGAAATTTGAAGTTAAATTGTTACTTTTCCAGAAACTTTATCTCAGTAATAAGTAATGAAATTAACAATAATGTTTAAATAGTCTATTAGCTGCGTTCGGCTGTTCTAGTTGCTAAAAACAAACAATGAGTTAGTACCGAGTGTATTGTAAATTAATGTCAATAAATTATATTGACCATTCATTCCCTTTATATATTTGAGGTTTTAATTTTAACATTCAAAAATATTGACGCTGAGGCCAAAATAGGAAATTTCCATTCATACAATACAAGGCATGGGGAGGCACTATGTTACCCAAATCATAGGACATCAAAATTTGAAAAATGCCCAGCTTATATGGGATTACATTTTTTTAACAAATTGCCACTAAAAATTAAAAAAGAAAACAACATTTCAAAATTTAAAGATTTAGTAAAGTCCTTTCTTCTTTCGCATGCCTTCTACAGTGTAAAGGATTATCTTAATATGGAAAGTGCCAAGTTTTGATTGTTTTAAATTATTTTAATTTACATATAACAGTTTTATCCATTTGGCAACATTATTCAATGAATGCTTAAATATATGTTTTGAGTGTTCAAAGTTATTACTATTTTATACATTCGTCTACCTCACATGTCTGTAGTACAAGATTATTAAATATTAATTAATTGATACAGTATTATATTAGTAGTAGTTATAGTTAATTTGACAAGACACAAAATTTGTACAAATAAAATTTATAATTGTAACAAATATTATGTGTTAATAAAGTATTTGATTTGATTTGAATTAAAGCTCTATGATATTATATGAAATGTATACTTACAAATATATACAAACTTCACTCATTAGTGTCGGCCCAGAAGTTACGTGTACCCAAGTTGAAAGGTTGTTACTAAGACGGCTACGAAAAATCCAATCACACAACTTTTTACCTCGTTTAGCTGTACTTTATTATTTATTAATTTTTATTAAATGTGTTTGTAATTTGTATCCTATTTGCAATAAAAAAAGTATTGGAATTTTGACTAGTTGTCACTGTCCATGAACTTTTTTTGCATAAATCGATAAGATATTTTTATGAAAAAAAGTTAAAATGCTAAAAAGTATAAAACTTATAGAACATATTTCTTTCAACCAAGTATTAAAATATAAGTAAATGTTATACACTACGGGGTTTTAAGTAATAAAAGTGTAAAGTTGATGCAAACTAAAAACTAATTAAAATTACAATACCTTTTTGTTGCAACTAGGATAAAAATAATGAAAACGTTTAATAAAATTAAAAAATAAATATAAGACAACGTACAATTAAATGAGGAAAATAATGGTGTGATTGAATTTGTATAGGCTTCTTAGTTTCTTAGTAAACAACCTTTAAACTGGGGTACACATAACTTATGGGCCCCCCTATTGAAGTTTTCCTGATTTCGTTCCAAATGCACCAAATAATTTAACTTTAATAATGCAAAATTATAAAACATTTGCTTTGCAAAATGCTGCATGCTTGCAAATTTTGCAAAATGCAAAATTATAAATGGCTAGGCACAGTGGACTTTCTCCGAAAGAGTCTCTGAAGCACATTCAATTCCTGAGGTACATTCAATTCCTGAAGCACATTCAATTCCTAAAGCACATTCAATCCTGAAGCACATTAAATTCCTGTTAGAGAGCTAAAACTTAACACCTTTCAATTCACTGAAGTTCTACAATGCGTCAATAATTTCACTCAAAATCAGCAAAAATCACAACGTAATTTTTTTAAGAGTTTATAATTTCGCACAGTTCCTACTAGGTCCGCGTGTACATTATTGGCAAAAAAGGCCTAAATAAATAAATAAATAAAAATAAGTAACCTTTCTTAACATGTTTATCAACTGACGTCTTCATTTCTACTAAAGCCAAAGCCTTATGAGCAATCTGAAATCGATCCAAGGTAAAAAGAGGGTGCAAGCCGAATGCTCCATAATCCAGGTGACCCCTGCAGGTAAAAACAGGCAGACCTCTGAGAGACATGCACCCCAACCGATTTAAGAATAGGTATAATCAATAGTTCTGTGAAGGCTTTATTTGTTGTTAAGAACTGTACTATACCTAGTTTGGTATTTTCAAGACTGGTTACATCAAATCAAAAACCATAAAAAAATAAATAAATAAAAAAACAGAGATACAGTAATACAAGAATTAGTAGAATAACATTCCCCCTTAAAGACTATTCGCCTGTCAGCGGGGAAAGAGCCCTAAATCCTCAGTCTCTTAATAGTGTCTTATAAAGAAAATAATGGTTAATATAAAATATTTCAAATTATTTTTGGGTTAAACAAAGTCAATTTACAAAGGAACAGACAAATATTACTTTATGTTAAGTTTTCAAACAAAAAGCTATTCTACATGTCATCAAAATATTCGGGGGGGGGGGGGGATATGATATGCGCCTCATATTTAAAATGTAAAAACTAATAGTAGGCTAGTTAGAATGAACTCGACTCGTCTTTTCAAGATTAACCAAGATTGGTTAAATCCAGTATGGTTACCCTAAATTTTTATTTTTAAGAGTAGTTTAATGCAGTAGCTTATGTTAACCCTATATTCTCATTTTTAAGTTTGGTTGAATGCAATAGGCCTATGTTAACCTCAGATTTGTATTTTCAAAATTGGTTACGTGCATTAAGTTAACCCTAGATTTGTATTTTCAAGATTGGTTAAGTGCATTAAGTTAACCCTAGATTTGTATTTTCAAGATTGGTTAAGTGCAGTACGTTAATCATAAATTTGTATTTTTAAGATTGGTTAGATGTAGTACAATGACCCTAGATTTGTTGAGTAAGTTATGGTTACATTCTCATTCAAACAAGCATTTCAGGTACCCAAACCCCTAGGTCTTTTTGTACCCAAACCCTAGACTTACACTAGCCATGAGGTCAGTACTACCATGTAACTAACCGCTTGGACCTAGATCTGAGGCTGAGGACTCGACTATGTTTGGGGGTGTTTTCCACTACTAGATCATGGCCTTTTTGTACCCAAAACCTAGACTTACACTAGCCATGAGGTCAGTACTACCATGTAACTAACTGCTTGGACCTAGATTTGAGGCTGAGGACTCGACCATGTTTGGGGGTGTTTTCCACTACAAGATCATGGCCTTTTTGTACCCAAAACCTAGACTTACACTAGCCATGAGGTCAGTACTACCATGTAACTAACCGCTTGGACCTAGATCTGAGGCTGAGGACTCGACTATGTTTGGGGGTGTTTTCCACTACAAGATCATGGCCTTTTTGTACCCAAAACCTAGACTTACACTAGCCATGAGGTCAGTACTACCATGTAACTAACCGCTTGGACCTAGATCTGAGGCTGAGGACTCGACCATGTTTGGGGGTGTTTTCCACTACTAGATCATGGCCTTTTTGTACCCAAAACCTAGACTTACACTAGCCATGAGGTCAGTACGTCAGTACTACCATGTAACTAACCGCTTGGACCTAGATCTGAGGCTGAGGACTCGACTATGTTTGGGGGTGTTTTCCACTACTAGATCATGGTCTTTTTGTACCCAAAACCTAGACTTACACTAGCCATGAGGTCAGTACTACCATGTAACTAACCGCTTAGACCTAGATCTATGGCTAATGATTGGATCATCCTTTACTGGAATGAACATGAATATTTAGTACACTTACATTTATGATGTTATCGTTGTTCATTTTGATTCCGCGTCGTGGTGACATGCCAAGACTCATCTCACCAGTATAGATACACAAATATCCAACTTTTTGCCTACCCCAGTGATTTGCTCTCTAAACCGGCACAAAACCTATTGCAACACCCTCTAGGGGCAAAACTCCTCAGATTTATCATCAAAAGACTCAACATTTGAGAACAATTTATGTTGTTTATTAACAACTTACACTTTTGTATTAGTTTGTCATTTTGGTATCAAACTACACGAACCAAACCATACAAGGTGGCCGTTGCACACACTGCTAAGCCACTGCTGGGAAGTCGACAACTACAATATTACTATCACTGGGATAAAACATGCTTTTATAATAAATTGTAACGTTAGTGATTTTCATCTTTATGAATTATAGTGAGTGATCATTAAATATCCAATCTAGTGGACAATAATTTGTTGTTGTGATTTTTAAAAATTTAAAATTGTCAAGAATTACATTTCAGTTTTACATCTTTAACTGTAGAACAATTATAAAAAATACTCAATTTTTACAAAAATTAACTTATGGTTTACTAGAACACTTCTTCAACTATCAAATGATCATTCAAGTGTTACGATACGATCATTATTATAGACTGAATCCTTGAAATAGAAAGCCGTGTAATTGGCATTTTTCGTGAAGCGAAACCTCCTTAGATAGTTTTTATTTAGTTCTTAGAATCGCTTCAATAGGAATTCATGTATTAATTTTTTATAATGCCATTTAAATCCGGGACTCGGGAAGTCCTCCTACTGGGTGTCAGTCGCACCTAGGTATTGATAATGCCAGATATATCGGGGACACAGGGAGTCCTCCCACTAGCTGTCAGTCGAGCCTAGGCATTGAAACCCCCCAAAACCCGTCAACTCTATCTAGCAGTTATTGTTGGCACCGTCTCGGCTACTTTCCACAATTACTAGTTCGTCACCGACTTGGCCGCTTTCCACCGATTCTCTCCACTTTCCCCAACCGAGGAAATCCGGAGAAGAAATCGGAATTGAGGAAAAGTACTGTTACCAGCGAGAAGCTGCTACTCAGAGTTACGTTGTTACAGTCCTGGCAGATGACCAAGAAGGAGATACAATTGAAAGTGTAATGCCTTATTTCCACACAACATTCACAAGTTACAATATATATGCTGTGAATAAATAAATTACATCTAAGATTCAATTTACGTAATGTGCAAAAATATCTATATCGGTCTACACAACTTATTAACACTTTAAAAATGAAAACTTCACTCGCCAATTTACATAGAACTGCAGGCCTGTGCTTGAGCTTTATTCAACGAGTGAAATACCGACCGTTAGCTCAGTTGGGACTCAAACCTTGGACAATGCAGTCCACAGTCCAAAGCCTTAGCCACTGAGCCACCGCACTGGCAGTTATATTTGATATAAGAACTACAATTTATAAAAAAATGCAATATCTAGTTTTAATCGTCGTAAAGTTTATTTGAAATATTTGTTTGTTTGAAGCTTTTTGTTTTCTAGAACAGCATGACGTATTTAGCTAATAATGGATTAAATATATGACGTTGCAGAGAAACAACGTATTGGAAGTAGGTTTAGTGAATTAATTTGTTTAAATTTTAGTGTGCATAAGAAGTCTAAAGGCATTTTATAATGTGAAAAACAAAAATAACAATGTTATTACATTATTTTTATATAATTAACATAATAATTAAAGGTATGATTATTCTTCCTTTGATTTTTTCCATTCAACCCCACAGACCACAACTTGTTTCGTGTAGATAAAAATATATTTTATTGTTACATTCAGTCGGCTATTCTAAATAGTAACAGCAAAACATGAGTGTATTTTTGGTCATAACATTAGATTTAGTGCATAATTTTAAACAGATAAATCATTTACAATTTGATATATCTTTTCTTTTGATATTATCGTTAGATCGATATTTGGTTTGCGATAAATCCATAATTTGATATATCGAAAATATTTTCCATCCCTAATTATGACAGTACAACAAAAAGTTACACTACCTGAGGCAGTCGTCTGCGGAAGTGTGGTATTTACATCGACGTATACTACTCTAACGTTAGAGTACAGTAGTATACATCGACGGGTATTTCAAAGACGTTCAAGCAGGAGCGAGAAGTGGGAGTTGGGTTACTTCCGGGCAACACGTATCTATTCTCCGTAAGATCGATATTAAATGTTACCCAACCGAGGAGGAATATTACATTGTTAATCCTTGTCTATTAACAGATTTTAACAATTTAAATTTTGACAAATTCTTGAATAAATGCTTAACGTTGATGGTTTTTTTTGTTTTCCCTATTAGCTGGTATTGATTGTTATTTCAACTAATTACAAACATTGAAGTAAAAAAATAAAACTCGCTTAGCATCAACATTATATATTTCAGTACCTTCAAAATTATATATAAAACACAATTTTATCGGAAAAATAGGTAAACAGTCGGATTATCCGTTTACCATGGATGTTAAAGAGAATATATTCAAGGTGACTGACTACTCCCCCCCCCCAAATCTACATAGAGGCCAATTCGCTTCACGAAAAACACCAAAAACACGGCTTTCTATTTCAAGGATTCGGACCATAAAAATGATCGTAACGTAACACTTGAAGTGCCATTTCGTACGTGAAGAACCCTTATAGAGGACCATGATTAGCTTTTTGTAAACAATTGAGTATTTTTCTATTGTTTTACTGTTAAATGTGTGAAACTTAACTGTAATTCTTGACGTTTTTAAATTTAAAAACTCATAAATTTTATGGTCCACTAGATTGGACCTAGATAATCACGCAGTGTTCATTATAACGTAATACAATAATAAACACGAATTCTACAATTGAAACAGAAAAGCATGCCCGCTTACGGTTTCCATACGTCCGTATTTTGTACGGTCGGTTTGTATTTTACATTCTGTGTCCGTGTCCGTACTATGCAAAGGAAAAACCGGTCAATTTCCAAAGGCATCATAAATAATAGTTCTTTTATTTAAAAAAGTAATCTTTTCAGAAAATTATGACTGGTTTCAGCCTTCAGTCAGTACAACTACAGTAGTAAAAGTGATGACTGAACATTTTCAAGAAGATTTATAACAATTTATTGAATTCTGCCACCTTAATTTAAACTTAATGAGCGAATTATTTTGTAAAGTAAAAAATAATAATTGTTAATATTTATTGATCTGAAATCTTAATTAAATTAAAATATATTTGTAGTAAAATATTATATATCAAAAAGTCGATCGTATATTATTTTCCCAATTTAACAACCCAAATTGCATATTATAATATTCATCACTCAGTAAAATCCCCCCCTCCCACCAGAATCTAAGTATTTTTGGTGTCCGTATTTTACTATAAAAATGTATGGCAACCATAACTATAGGGCTATCGACTTCCCAGTGGTGGCTTGGCCGTTTGGGAAACGGCCACTTAAGTTTGATGAATCGGGCCATCAACCAATGTCGTACGTAACAAAATATCACAATTCTCTTGGAATTGATGGTTAGACCAGTCACTTGGTTCTCACTACCACGCGACTTGACTTGGACCTTTAGAGGACAAAGAAAGCCGACATGATCTATACAGTAATGTTTCATAGCAGGTTGTTTGTTCAATGAATTATGTAGATACAAAATGTGTATGTGTGGGTGGGAGGGGGACTGGTGCTGGTCGACACGAAGCCATCCATCAACCTATCGACAAGCCTTTGGTGGCGAGAAAGCAAAGGCACCATCAATATGGGGAATTCCCCTGTCAGCCGAACAATACACCTTTGTAAGGTGTAAGGAGGGGGTTCCACCTTTCTCACCTCTCTTAATCAAACATTATTATTTATGCACTCAGATTATTTCTTCAGACTTACAATACTTACGTCCAGTTATCGACGTCACTCCTGACGCCGTCAGCACACCCCGAGGGGGGAGGGATCGAAGCTAGGAGTCCTTACGAACAGCTCCACTGTCAGTTCTTTAAGGCCCGTTTACAAGCTATGATAAATCCTAGCGATGTGATTGTAACAATTTATTGCTCTAATAAATCGAAAGAAGGAGAACCGTTTACATGCAACGATTTCTTGTACGATATATTCATTGTATGTCGTGGTTTTGTCATGGAGGAAGTATTATTATGGTCAGTTTTTGTCGTTAGTTTAGCGATAGAATTGAAAAAGTTGATAAGACCTTGAAGAAAGAGAGCCGCCAGTGTCTGCTGATGAAAGAACATTTTCTCTTACCAAATTATTGAAAGCATTGCGAAACGATGAACCTAGTGTCTGGCGTAATTACCTAATATAGGCCTATAGGAACTCTCGAGAAATTTGAACTGCCATTAAATTTGAAAAATTCAATCAAAACATCATAAGAAAAAAAAAAAAAAATGCAACTGCAAACAAAACAAATAACAAGGCTAGTTACGTTTAATAGTCAGAGGAAACTGAGTCAAATCATAGCAATGAGTTGGTGCGCTGCTTCACACGTTCCAACTTGTTGCTACGATTGCCAGAAATGTATGCCGGCCGGCTCCAACCTTACCATTCAATTCCAATAAATTGGTGCACTAGTTTACACGTTCCAACTTGTTGCTACGATTGCCAGAAATGTATGCCGGCCGGCTCCAACCTTACCATTCAATTCCAATAAATTGGTGCACTAGTTTACACGTTCCAACTTGTTGCTACGATTGCCAGAAATGTATGCCGGCCGGCTACAACCTTCCCATCCAATTCCAATAAATTGGTGCACTAGTTTACACGTTCCAACTTGTTGCTACGATTGCCAGAAATGTATGCCGGCCGGCTACAACCTTCCCATCCAATTCCAATAAATTGATGTACTGGTTTACACGCTCCAACGTGTTGCTACGATTGCCAGAAATGTATGCCGGCCGGCTACAACCTTCCCATCCAATTCCAATAAATTGGTGCACTAGTTTACACGTTCCAACTTGTTGCTACGATTGCCAGAAATGTATGCCGGCCGGCTCCAACCTTCCCATCC
This sequence comes from Stictocephala bisonia, assembly GCA_035578905.1. Classification (NCBI taxonomy): domain Eukaryota; kingdom Metazoa; phylum Arthropoda; class Insecta; order Hemiptera; family Membracidae; genus Stictocephala; species Stictocephala bisonia. The sequence goes on along the minus strand of JAQJVL010000019.1, from coordinate 4,844,031 downwards.
AATTCCAATAAATTGGTGCACTAGTTTACACGTTCCAACTTGTTGCTACGATTGCCAGAAATGTATGCCGGCCGGCTACAACCTTCCCATCCAATTCCAATAAATTGGTGCACTAGTTTACACGTTCCAACTTGTTGCTACGATTGCCAGAAATGTATGCCGGCCGGCTCCAACCTTCCCATCCAATTCCAATAAATTGATGTACTGGTTTACACGTTCCAACTTGTTGCTACGATTGCCAGAAATGTATGCCGGCCGGCTACAACCTTCCCATCCAATTCCAATAAATTGATGTACACGTTCCAACTTGTTGCTACGATTGCCAGAAATGTATGCCGGCCGGCTACAACCTTCCCATCCAATTCCAATAAATTGGTGCACTAGTTTACACGTTCCAACTTGTTGCTGCGATTGCCAGAAATGCATGCCGGCCGGCTCCAACCTTCCCATCCTATTCCAATATATCGCTACGATGGACCATTTACACTCTATGATAAATCGTAACGATTATATCGTTACGATGAATTGTTAGCATTTTTCGTAGCGTGTAAATGGGCGTCTAGAGCACTTTTGGTTACTACCCGAATTTTACGATTTAAAACCCTCAAATGGTTACCCGTCGGTTTTCCGACGTTGATGTGATGTGCAGGTCTGGTAGGTTATGCGTTGGTTTTCCGATGACTAGACGTAGTTGTAAATAAACAACAGCAGCTGGCTTATTTGTAGCGTAGACATCGCATATAATATATCGTTCCACTCCAATGTTCCTAATCTATCGCTGTAGACGATTTATTTCGTTATCTTTGTATACTTCCTCTAATTCTTCTACAAAATGTAGTTGCTCATACAACAATGCAATGACATTTTTTACCGGTGCAATTATTAGGTTTTATAGATATGTATTATACATAAATGTACATATGGGGTTATGTATTCTGAAATAATTTGAAATTATCTATAATTTGGCTATTTTTGAACTTTAGATAAAGTGTTTATGTAATTTGTAGAGGGGGTGCAACATTTTGAAAACGTTTTTATTAAAAAAAAATTCTTGTTGTCTTTGAAACTTTTATTTACAAATTTTTATCAAATCAACTACAATATTTTATTCCTTATTCTCTATTTCATGCTAAACAAGGAAATATGCTACTTGATATTTCTTTATTGTAAATTATATTTTTATGATTTTTATAATAATCACTGCAACACTAGCAAAACAGGCGTAACCGCAACGAATGTTATAGTGAACCATTAGAGGGTTAAATGCAATGGTTAAGGCTTTGTGCTCCCCCCCCCCCACTGAACACTGAAGTAAGGTCATGCCCCCTTCCAATATGTGGTCAATACTTCCAATTGGAATATTAAATGCTTGGTTAGGTTTAGAAGAAGCTTGTTAATGAGTTAAACTTCAGTTTAATTTTACCAAAATCATTTCCTATTGCTAAAAATAACTTAATTTTGACAATTATTAATAAAATACAATCCTTTATTAGTTTTTGTAATCAGAAAATCATGAAAATACAAGTTTATTTGAGGCCATCAATAAGAGGCAGTTTGTCACGTAAATGAGAGGGCTGGCGCTGTTTATCATTGACAAGTTTTAGAGGAATATTTGTAAAAGAAATATGTTTGAAGATATATAAAATCATAGAATTTAGTAAATATTTTTATTTTTTCAATTTACTCACGCCTCCTCTGAAATTTTCCTACGCCTTCCCCCAAGGGGGGCTCCTCTGGTTAAGAACCACTTATTTAAATGTTGACAAATTCACGAAATGCTTGATGACTATTTTCTAGTTTTTCCAAATTGCTAGTGTTTTACTTCAAACTAATTTTGTATCGCAAAAAATAATAATAATAAATACAACTTTGAAATAAGTTAAGCTACCAACATTTTCAATTAGGCTTTCAACACCTACCAAATGATTAATCAGAAAAATTTTCGTTGGGAAAATTCTATGACTTGTAATGAAAATATATAGCCTAACGAATTGTAGATTAATATCTACATATAACTAATGTTTCGCTATTCAACTGTTTATGAAATATTTTAAAAGTGAAATAAACTATTTACAATCATACAAATTGCAATACAAAACAAAAGGTAAACACCACTAGTTATTTTATAAATAACACATTTGACACATCACGTGTTGTACTTCGTTATATGGTCTTACGTATCTGTAGACGACTTGTATGTGATACAATATTATTTAATGTTACTCTATGTTACTGTTAATATATTGCTGATGACAAAAGTAAAATATCACGATATATAGATCTAATTACCATGTTGACAATGCTATTAAGTTAATAATATTAAAATAATAGTAATAAAAAACAACAACAATAACAATTCGCGACTATCACATATCTCCTTGGTAATATTGTTTTGGGCATTTCTAGCTTTCATTTTGTAAATTGCCAACGCCTCCCAAGTTTCCCGCAAAAATAGTGTGCCGCCAGGAATTCGCCCACAACAAGAGTCGCGAATTGTATGCACCCGAATTTGAAGGCTGTTTTCTAAGCAATTAAAAGGCCTACGATAAATCTAATCACACCATTGTTTTCCTCAATTACTTGTACGTTATAACATATGAATTTTAAAATACTATTAAAAGTTATAATAATTTTTATCCTAGTTGGAACAAAAAAGTACCGGAATTTTAACTAGTTTTCACTGTCATCAAGTATACATCGTTATTACAAAAAAAATTATTAAATGTTTTATGATTTATCGCTTTCATATTTTAATACCTGGTTGATAGAAATGTTTTCTATAAATTTTATAAATTACAGAATTTTAACTTTTCGAGAAAATAGTTCTTATCAATTTCCTGAAAAATTGTTTTTATGGCTTTTAGAGGTCGTACAATTAAATACTTGGTCTTGTTGTAATTATTATTACATATATAGTTACGATACATTACTTTCGTATTGTAAATAAATACGGTGTTTTTGAATCGATTTAAATAATTATAAAATCACTGCATTTACTTACACATACGAAAGTAATGTATTTTAACTATACATGTCATAAGGATTACAACAAGACCAAATAATTAATTTTACGACCTCTAGAGGCCAAAAACACGATATTTCAGGGAATTGAGAAGAACTTTTTTTCTCGATAATTTAACATTTTAAAATTTATAAAACTTATATAAAACAATCATATTGACAACTTATTAAAAACTAAATGAGATTAATTTACGGTTTTGTGAGTGATAACGGTATGAACTTGATGTACTAAAGTATGAAAACTACTTAAAGTTTCCGTACTTTTTTTGTTCCAGCTAAGATAAAAATTACTAAAACTTTAAATACTATTTTAAAATGCACATGTCATAACGTAAAATTAAATGAAGAAAACAAAGGTGTGATTATATTTATCGTATTCGTTTTGGTTACTTAGAAAATAAGACTTGAGTGCACGTAAATTCCGCGCCGACAGGTGGCTTTTTAATTGGGACCTTTTTTTTTTAGTTTTATTCAACAACAGCATCGGCCAAATCATACATAATAAAAAAAGATGGCAAAAAAGAATAATGCAGTTCATAATGCAAAGGTAATAAGATTAACGAATTATACCTAAACAAAAAAAGATTAAAGAAAAATATATATAAAAAAATAGTAAATTCAACAAACAACAGGCCTTACATGTACAATATTATCGCAATGTATTGATGATACGTAAATCTGAAACGATAAATCCACCAAACAGTTAATTAACAATATGCAGAAAGTTAGATTAAATACATTAAGAATTAACAACAATAAATATAATACTAAAGCAATAAATCAAGAACAAAGAGTAATATTGAAATTAGACGGCCACCAGAGAAGTAGGGCCTACAAGGGCAGTTACTGGCTTCTGGCACACTTCGCGCAGATAAGTCTTTCACTTTCTTTTTAGAGTGCAGAGGCTGTCGGCCATGTTGGTTTTAATCCCACAAGATCAAATTTTATTCCCGAACCCATATTTTTTCGTTATTTACTAACCGAAATTTGTGTTTGAGGTGTCATTTTAAACGTTATCATATTGCGCATTGGGTTTGCTTTTCATATTTTAAATAAATACGCCTAGTTTTGAAAAATAGTTGAAAACAAAAACTTCAAACTAAATATTTTGTACACTTTTTTCTATAAATCCAATTAGGAATTGGCAAAGCAATTCCAACGTACAATTTCATTCTTGATCAGATGAAATTTGTTTGGAAAAAATTCGTTTGGAAATAATTTTTAAATTTAGATACGCGTGATTGTATGTCCGGTTCGAAATTAACATTGTTCTAATGGGATTAAAACCAACATGGCTGACAACCTCCGACAGCCTCTGCAGACTCTTAAGCTATTATTGTATTTATTTTGTTGCATTATTATATGTATAGGGTATTTGTTCTGTTTGTTGTTACTATTTATAACTTTGTTCTGTATTATTAATACAGTACGTTTAATGAATTAAGATAAAGTTTCGTCAATATATTTATTATAAAGGTGTTTAAATTGGGAAATAAAATAAATGAAGGAACTAGATGACACTGAGACACCCCTGGTCTCCACGCGAATATGTCGAGTCCCCAGGGGTGGGGAATAGATCTATGATAACCGACTACTCCAATGGCAAAAGTCTGCAATCGTAGTCGCCATATTGGATGTATTCCTAAACGAGCAATGTAAACTGTGGTACAGCACTGTTACCTAAAAACACGATGTGTAGAAAAACTATAATTTTTACATATTTTGAAAGATCGTAAAAGTTGCTATAGGTTCACTTTTATGATTTTGATTGTTCATTTGTTTTTGAATAAAAATCATAAACTAATGAACTAAAATTCCCTTTTTTATTTTATTTATCACAGATAATTTTTTTCTTTTTAATTAAAATGTGGTTCCACTAATAACTTTTATGTCTTTCAAAACAATGTAAAATTTATAATTCTCCAACAAATCATTAACTCGCAGTGCTGTACCGTACAGTCAGGAACTTCTCTGATGACGATTACCTCTTAAGTTTATGTAACACGCAAGTACTTTTATTTATAATTCTCCAACAAATCGTTAACTCGCAGTGGTACCGTACAGTCAGGCACTTCTCTGATGACGATTACCTCTTAGAGTTAGTAACACGCAAGTACTTTATTTATAATTCTCCAACAAATCATTAACTCGCAGTGCTGTACCGTACAGTCAGGCACTGCTCTGATGACGATTACCTCTTAAGTTTATGTAACACGCAAGTACTTTTATTTATAATTCTCCAACAAATCGTTAACTCGCAGTGCTGTACCGTACAGTCAGGCACTACTCTGATGACGATTACCTCTTAAGTTTATGTAACACGCAAGTACTTTTATTTATAATTCTCCAACAAATCGTTAACTCGCAGTGCTGTACCGTACAGTCAGGCACTGCTCTGATGACGATTACCTCTTAAGTTTATGTAACACGCAAGTACTTTTATTTATAATTCTCCAACAAATCGTTAACTCGCAGTGCTGTACCGTACAGTCAGGCACTGCTCTGATGACGATTACCTCTTAAGTTTATGTAACACGCAAGTACTTTTATTTATAATTCTCCAACAAATCGTTAACTCGCAGTGCTGTACCGTACAGTCAGGCACTGCTCTGATGACGATTACCTCTTAAGTTTATGTAACACGCAAGTACTTTTATTTATAATTCTCCAACAAATCGTTAACTCGCAGTGCTGTACCGTACAGTCAGGCACTGCTCTGATGACGATTACCTCTTAAGTTTATGTAACACGCAAGTACTTTTATTTATAATTCTCCAACAAATCGTTAACTCGCAGTGCTGTACCGTACAGTCAGGCACTTCTCTGATGACGATTACCTCTTAAGTTTATGTAACACGCAAGTACTTTTATTTATAATTCTCCAACAAATCGTTAACTCGCAGTGCTGTACCGTACAGTCAGGCACTGCTCTGATGACGATTACCTCTTAAGTTTATGTAACACGCAAGTACTTTTATTTCATGTATGGATGCATTAGTTACAAAAAGGTCGAATAACATCGTAATTATTCCAATAAATATTGAAGGACATCGCACGTCAACCTATCTGAAACCTGCAGAAGCAAACTTAATAATTTGGTTTTGTTGTATATACTTGATGAAATAAATTGGGTTTAAAAAAATAACACATTTTTTAATTATTCCATAAATGTTTAGTTAAAAAAGCGCTTTCGCCGGTTAAGGCATCATCAGTTGAATGTAAACAGAAAAAACATATGTTTAAAACAATATAAATTAAAATATGATAAAATATAGACATTTTTAAAGAATTTAAAACTTAAATGAAGTAGTAGAAAGTAATTTTAAATAATATATTAACTTGGAAAATATGATTTACAATTAATTATTTTATGTCCAATTTCTTCTTTAACTAAATGTAAGTATATATCACTAACATTTATAGATGGTTGTGATATACCTTGTTCTTTTATAACAGACATGCAGGCACTTTCAATTTGATTCATTTTGGTCCATGATGATTCTTTAAATATAATACTAGACGAGTCAAATTTGATATCATGATTTTCACTTAGAGCGTATTCTACTAATTTTGATTTTTCTTTATTTTGTGTTTTGTAATTATATATGTGTTATTTGACCCTCGTACTTATAGGTCTAGAGGTTTGGCCAATGTAAGTTTTATTACATTCACAATCAATTTTGTAAATTATATTTTTAGATTCTTGAATTTTGTTTTTAGGTTTTAATGTTGTTAAATGACTACGAAGGTTATTGGTTGAACTAAAAGAAGTACGGATGTTAAGTTTTGAGTTAATTTTTCTAATTTTTTTTGAAACGCCTTTTATATATGGAATTGTAATTGTAGTTGGAGACTTGGTATTTTCATTGTGTCTTCTAGGTTAAATTTTATTTTTTAATTTCGCTTTTTCAATTATTTTTGTAGGATAGTTATTATTAATAATTTTCTGGTATCTTGTTCTGCATTTAATTCATCTTCATCATTTGTTACTCTCGTAAAATTATCTATTTTCTTGAATAAACTTTGAATCATTCCAATCTTCACATGTTGAGTGTGATTTGAAAAATAATTGATATATTGTCCACTAAACGTTTTTTATGGTATAGTGATGTAATAAGTTTATTTTCTGTTGATTTAGTAACTAACACATCTAGAAAAGGAATTTGTCCATTATTTTAATTTTCTGATGTAAATTTTATAGTTGGTCTCAAGTTATTTATATGATTTAAAATATATATATAAACATCCAAATTAATTATTTAATTAATGTTTATATTTATATATCAGCGTTCATTATTTTATCGATTGATTTTGTAATGTTAACAAAGTATAATATATTTTGGAAAGACCCTGGATCATATGTATTTTGTGCGATAAAATGTATGTAATTATTAAATAAAATGTTTTATAACAATACAAGTTAATGAAATATATTACTTTATCCATTCTATAAAACGTCAAGATAGTAAATACAGACACATACTGAAAAGAGCTCACAAATTTCTGTCGTTAAAATAAAAGTTATTTATTTATTTGGTATTGGCCTATTTCTCTCTTTACCTTACTTCTTAAATTATTTGAAACTGTGAAAATGATAAACTTATTATTTATTAATAATTTTGTAGTATCTTGTTACATAAAAAAATAAAATTATGTAAAAGTTATTTTTTTAGTGTTACAGGTTGTTCTTTGGTTGTTACCAGATTTTGAACTCAAATTCCGTTTGAAAATAGTATAAGAATATTTGTTTACATAAACTCGATGTATAGAAAAAAAATCAATGGATGATTGATGGTTATCGACCATCGAGTCCAATGTATATCGTTTACGAAACATCGATCATCGATTAGCGCGTAATCGAAACTGATTCGATATATTCCTTTTTCGAATATTTATAATATAAGACGTGAATTCAAGAAACGATTTAACTAAATTAGCTAAACTAAACCGTTTATAATTTGTGAGTATAAGTTATAAAGTTTATAAAGTTGGTCAATAGTTGCAAAATTTAATTAACTTATATCTCCTGGTTATGGGGGAATAGCCTATTATTGATGGATACCGTAGGGGATTCGTTCAGGAATCATTGGTTGATATTGAGGGTTGTTTGTTTGATGAACGTTTTATTTTTAGATCCTGAGCGTGGTTCGTTCAGGAGTCATTGGTGAATATTCAGGGTTGATTGTTTGATGATTATTTTATTTTTATATTCTGAGGGTGGTTCGTTCAGTAAGTATTGGTGGATATTGAGGGTTGGCTGTTTGATGAAAGTTTTATTTTTAGATACTGAGGGTGGTTCGTTCAGTAAGTATTGGTGGATATTGAGGGTTGGCTGTTTGATGAAAGTTTTATTTTTAGATACTGAGGGTGGTTCCTTCAGTAAGTATTGGTGGATATTGAGGGTTGGTTGTTTGATGAACGTTTTATTTTTAGATCCTGAGGGTGGTTCGTTCACTAAGTATTGGTGGATATTGAGGGTTTGTTATGCGATAGATATATTATTTTATGAAATTAACGTGGTTTGTTTAGGAAGTATTGGTGGATACTGTGTGTTGGATATGCAATAGAAACATTATATTTGCTGTCATTGAGAGTGATTTGATCAGTAGAAGTTATTTGTCAAATGGAATATGAGGGGATATTAATATATCAATGATACGGTGTGCATGTTTTTTACTTATTTACTGAATAAGTTAATAGGCATATAAGTTACGTCATGGGATGGAAAAAGGGAATGAAATATTGTTTTTAATAACCAGGGTGAGGTATTTTGAGTAGTGAGTGACATAGTTAAACACTCAGACCTGTGGAGGCTGAAAGAACCACCACCAGACGAGCGTCTAGGCCTCGCTCGGCGACCTCGGTTGCAGTGACTGATGGACCGCCGCATTGTGAGAGAGGGGTGCCTGGAATGGGTTGGCTGAATGCAGGCTAATCGACCCTCCCGATAAAAAACGAGCCAAGCGACCGAGGCACAATGAATCCACTTTTTTTGCTGAATTAGACACAGATTAGCAACCGGCTCCCTTCCCTAAATATATCTATATTCTTTAGAAATCACGCCACCAAACCGGAAGAGGTAGCGACACTCTTTTATTCCACGAGGAATTTGGAATTTGTGTTAAACCGTGTTGTTCTCCAGACAAAAAGCGTGACCCTTCGGGTCTGTAGTTTCCTGCAATCCGGAAACCGTTAGGTGTATGTCGGGACATTGTTCTAGTTCCTGGGTGTCTGGCGGTGGCCTGGTGTAGGGCGAAGGGATAGAACCACCGGGTCTCAGGAACAGTACCGAAACGGTTAGTAAGAAGCATCGATTTAATTTTAGAAGTAGCACACCGAAGTATTTTAGATGTAGAATTTTAGAAGTAGCAAACCGTAGTATTTTAATAAATTATCGGCAACAGGTGTTTTTATAGACATAACGAAAAACATTTTTCTTGTCGAAAAACAAATTATTGACTACAATGAGAGCAAAGCTTTATTCCCGAAAGAAGATATTTTAAATATTAGAGTAACAAATATCTTTGACGGTTAAAAAAATAATTATTTGTGTATGGACATTGTAGGATTACGTAGTGTGTCTGACCAACGTCATAAAATATGAAATTAAACTGGCCTACAATAGTTTTCAATCTAACAAACTGCTAACTACATCGATGATATTAATGGAGAAAATAAATATTGACACACTCTTCTCAGCGATTTCCAATGGAACCACCTCCACTGGAACTACTTCCACTGGAACCACCCCCACTTGAACCACTTACAAAACTAATTGGGTCTTCTTCATCCAAAGGCAATCTTGTAACACCATTGCTCTAACTCGGAACTGAGCGACATAGACCTTCCAACCAATAGAGATACTCACATATCGAACGAACGAGTTATACAATCCTAGTTATATTCTACAGCTTTTGATATCACAGGAACGTTTCTGGAATTGTTTGCCCGTGTCCTTTAATATATATGGAGTAAATATTATGGAAACAAATCACAGCCCCTGATAAGATGAAATATGCTTGTATACCCTACTTGTCGAAACAAATAAAATCTCCGGGCAGTGAAAAGAAAATTTGTTCGGCTTTACAAATTCATCGATCAAGCTCAGAAAAGTGTTTGCATCCAGTTTTAACAACCTTGTATCCCCAAATCACACTACACATTTTTTTTTAAAATAATGAACTAAAATAAAGGATTATTTCCGTTAATTCATAACCACTACGTTTTATTTTTGTTTCCGTTAATTCACGACCACTTGATAAAAATTTTATTGTTCTAAAAAAATTTACCCACTTATGTTTACGTTCACTGTGGAATTTACTATCCGATATCGCTGGCCATATCTTATCGCTTTCCAAGAATTTACACACGGAGAGTGAATTCGGTGGTAAGTCAATCATTGGATTTACCAGTTTCTGATCAACTTTAGTAACCACCTAACTTAACCTGACCTAACCTAACCTAACCTAACCGTAATTGCAATAAAAAAGTAGTGGTAGTGAAATAACCGTAAAAGTAGTGGTAGTGAATTAACGGAAAAGATCAAAAATAAATAAAAGAAAGAAAACCTATTAAAAAATTTCCTCACGAACGATATTTAGTGTTTCCATATGCTACTGAACTATGATAATTTTAATATATTTCTTGATTCCTAAGTTCGTGGAAATGGAAAGCTCGAACCGATGAACCTCTACTTCTCAAATATCTTGTTACACAAAAAGATAAACCCTGAATTATAAGGAAATAAATTTAAAAATGATGCTAAACACAACATAGGGCTAAAAGTAGTAGAATCAAGTTATTTCAAACTAATGGCCAAATAAAACGTAGATTACAACCAAAGAAGTATTTTTCCAAGTTCAGTCAATTAATTTGGATATCTAGGAAATTTTTGATTATAACTAATGGTTTTTGTTTTACAAATATACAGGCCTACGGATTGTAAATAATTCTTAAACAGAAGTAATTTATTTCACATTTTTAAGAATTATTTATTGCCGATAACAATGGTAAAAAACCTTGCAAGACCTTTTTCATTCCTTTCTCCGAAAGCGGAAATGCCAGTTTTATAAAATCCTTGAATGCGTTATGCATCAATGTATGTTATTCGTTGTAGGAAAGAGGATAAATTATAATAGTTATTTTCTTTCTAATTTTTATTGCTAACAACAGTGATAAGACTCTTAACGGATATTTTTACCTATTATTGCTCATAAAAACCCTTTGGTGTATTATGAATTTAAATTTATAAACTGAAATTATTTAAAATACTACATTAAAATAAGTTTTTCTTAAAAAAGTTATCGGGTTATACTTGAAGGGTGTAAATATGCTATGGAACGTAATGTAACTTAAGTCAAAATTATTTGAGGTAAACTCTACAAAATCTCAAACTTTGATTACAAATTAATTTTTTTAATCCTAATTAATAGGCTACATATCACACTTAAAAAATAATGTATTATTTTTTGTTTGTAATCTGAAGCCATTTACAAAATCAAATATTTATTAACAACCTAAACATTTATTGAAAATATAAATTATATAGTTGATCACATGTTATTAACAACATTAAACAAACAGATGATTTAAGATGAAATTTGTTAGCAACACACTATATAGTTACTACAATATTTATTTATCGATGTGAATTTGTCTTATGTATGTGTGTGAATTTTTGTATCTTATTGTTTTATTTTATAAAAGAAATAGCACCCTTGACAATTTAGAGATAATATTTTTTATTTGTGCATCCCAAGATAACTTGCTGTCTAAGAAAAGCCCCAAAAGCCTGACTGGTTTATTTTGAAAAGGGATTTGTTTAAGACTAAATACTATTTCTTCAGTCTTGTCCACATTAACACTTAAATTATTTGACTCAAACCATAAGTTTGATCTTAATATTATCTCACTGAGTCTGTTGTGGGCAATTTGTATATCACGATCGATTTCATAAAAGGTCGTGTCGTCTGCATATAACATGGTATTTTTTTACATATAAGATGGTAAGTCATTAATAGCAATCAAGAACAAAAGTGGTCCCAAAATTGACCCCTGAGGGACACCCAATGTAACTCTCTTGAGACAGGACTTTCTACTACCAACAACCACCATTTGTTGTCTGCCTTTCAAATAAGATTCGAAAACTTTAAGGACAGTATTTTTTACACCATAAAATTCCAATTTCAGGATGATAATACTATGGGGAATGCTGTCAAAGGCTTTGCTTAGGTCTATTAATGCGGAACATACTACCTTCTTACCCTCAAAGGCCAACAAAATTTCATCAACTAGTGACTCCACTAGGTCAGTTAGGGGCACGTTGTAGGTTCTAAATATTCTATAGGACCGTCATAAAGGTTTTTTTTAGTTTTTCCTTTAGTTATGTTTATGTGTCATTTTATGTTCATTACTTATTATAATTAGTAAGCATTTGTTTACTATACTGTACTCTATGAGGATTTTATTATGTACTTTAATATTTTATGATTTTGTTTTCCTATTGAATATTTATTTATGTGTTTAACACATATTGTGTGGAGGCGAGGAGATTAATAATGTATGATATTTTGTACTATGGTATGTGCAATAGAACCTGCAATAAATATTATTATTATACATTTTTATGAAAACTGTTTAATCACTTAATAATTTTCTTTTTCATTTAAGGACATTTAAAAATATAATTTATTAAATCATCCGTTTGTTTACTGTTTTCAACAAAATGAGAACGACTGTATGTTTTCAAATATTGTTTATGTTGTTAACAACTATTTGTGTTTGAAAATGGCTTAACTGAAATATAACATATGAAACAAAGTTATGCGTAGGCTAATAATTAAGGTAAAAATACGAACTACAAAGTATACATTAATTTGTGTACATATTAAAGTATAAATTATAACCTTTATAATATCATAGCGCATTCAACATCCACGGAAGTACAGTAGTAAGTTACATACAGTCGTTGTCCAGTGAAGCTGGAGAGCAGATGGGGCAAAGGGGAAATGGGACCACCCCCAGCACATCGATTGGCAAGGGGTGAATGAGAGGGTCAAATAAATACCAACAGCTGAAGGGCTGAAAAAGTGGCACCAGGCGCAAGAACTGTTAACTGCAGTAAAAATGGTTGCAGAACCTTTATTACAACTTCTACTGTCGACGCAGAAATTATGTGTACCCTAGTTTGAAGGTTGTTTACTAAGAAACTAACAAGCCTATGAACAATCCAATCACACAATCGTTTTCCTTGTTTAATTATACATTATTACATATGAATCTTAAAATTTTATTAGAAGTTTTAATAATTTTTATCCTATTTGGAACAAGAAAAATACAAGAATTTTAACTGATTTTCACAGGACATCAAATTTACATCGTTATTACCAAAAAGCCCACGTATGTTTGCATTTATATTTTAATACCTGGTTAATAAGAATGTTTTCTATATGTTTTATGAATTTTAGAATTTTAACTTAACGAGAAAAAAATTTTCAACTCTCTGAAATATTACTGTCTATGCTAATAGAGGTCGTAAAATAAATTACTTGGTCTGGTTGTATCCTTATGATATTTTTAGTTACAGTACATTACTTTCATATGTGTAAGTAAATGTGGTGATTTTAAATCAATTTAAAATAACTTCAAATTGATAAATATAAATTGATTTTAATTAATATAAAACCACTGCATTTGTTGCGTAACTATACATGTCATAAGGATTACAACAATACCAATTAATTAAATTTTCGATTTCTGGGAATTGATAAGAACTTTTTTTCTCAAAAAGTTAAAATTCTAAAATTCATAAAACTTACAGAAAACATTCCTATCAATCAGGTATAAATATATAAATGCGATATATTGATGGGTTTCCGGGTAATCATGGTGTACATTTATGTACTTGTACAGTGAAAACTAGTTAAGCTCCGGTACTTCATCGTTTTCAACTAGGATAAAAAAATAATAAAACTTGTAATCAAAATAAAAATGTATATGTCATAACGCACATTAGATTTTACAAAATATTATGTATTTTGATGTAGTAGAATTGAAAAATAGAACATTTCAAAAAATCAACTCGAAGAGTTTCTTTAAAACATGTTAGTTATATAGCATCTCATTAAGTCAATAGATTACAAAACCCATTTCAAAAAAATGTCACAGTAACCATTGTGTTTAACGGAACATTTTCAAATCCCAAAATATAATAAACAGGTTGATTCGCGAAAGGACGCACATAATAAATAAATAATAATTGATACAAAACCAAGAAAATTGTTCTTGTATAAACATAAAGTTCTAAAAATCTTTCGTTTATCTAATATACATTTTATTTTTTCACAAAATAATTTATGTGTGTGGAGCGGCTAAACGGAAATATTTGAAACTCAGCAATTTGGCATTCAGTAATGAAGTTAGGGTAGCCTATAATTAACTTTATTTGAACAGTTTAAAATATTGTCTTGTGGTTTCCAAAGCCTTATCTTTAAAAGTAACAAATATACGGAATAATTACAAGACAACAACAATAATACAATAGTAAACTATAAGTTGCAAAAAATTAGCAAATTGTTATTCCCTAAACATTCTTTGTGTAACGTTTGTAAAGATCGGAACTGTGGGAATTTAGCAAAATTAGCATGTATTTTAGTAAACAGACTAAACTTATTTATGAACAGATCTTAACGCTCGTTACATCAATGTTCAGAATATTAAAACTGGCAACGTTTTCTTACCTAGTGTTTTTATACATTAATTAGTTATTGAGATAATTAAATTTGAATAATAAATACGGCCGCTATTTTCAAATTAAGTAAATTTATATTTATACTCCTAAGACTCGTTACCATTGTAGTAATTGTCTGCTGTTTACCTAGCGTGGGCCGATGTAAAGATCAGACAAGGATTAGTGAACCCTTTTTGGCTGGTGCGCCCGTTGTTACATGTTTGGATGATTTTAAATTTTCTTTTTAAATAGTATTTACAGTTTTAATACAATGGTTAACAATTTGCGTAGTTTACTTCATGATTAAATTTTCTATGTCAAAAATATTCTTTGGATTTTGTTTGTTTTATATATACTTTTTGATACAGTCATTATATGCAACATATATTCCAGATACTTATTTCCATCACTCTCAATATCTTTTGGATGTTTTGATACATTTTTCAAATATCAACCAAAGCCAATTCTATTTCTTTTTGTATAATTATGTTTCAAACCCATAAAAATATCATTCTCATTATTTCTAATGTATATTAGACATTTTTTACGAAGAGCTTCCTAATTATTAAAACAGGCAATTCAGTATTATATAGTAAATTCGTTTATAAGTAGGCGTGTAACTGTGTGCGTGACTTTTGTTTGTTTATAGTTGTATTAACCATGTTCCAAAATTAAGAATGTCTCCATTGAGTAAAACATTGAATACTGAATACCGAGGTTGGTGAGTGAATCGTAATTTTTTTCATAGTAAGAAAGACATTTTGTGGTTAGTATTATTTTTGTAAATCGTGACCCTTAAACAATTGCAATTTTTCTGAAAAAAAAACCTGCCACGCTGTATTATTTAGTATTTATTTTGCTTTAATTTAATTCATCAATCATCTGTTCTTTGCTGCCAATCATATCAAGTCAGCTGTTCTGTTAATGCTTTTAGAAATGATTTGCTTTAACCCCGCGATCCTCACCTCACCATAGTCAAGGTCATGGACACATCTATACCCCTCCAGCAAGGATAATGTTGATGTTTTTAGAATGATTTTAATCATTCTCTACGCGACGGCCAGGAGCTCAAGGAGTACCAAAGAGGCTCCATCCCAGACCTGACAACTAAAAAAAAAAAAACATGTAAACAAAAATGTTTATCAATTTAGTGAAGTAACTTTTTCTCAACAGTGAGAATTGTTACGAGCTATTAATATCAATACTTAAATATGTAATAATTTTTACTCTATACATGCTGATTGATTTTATTCTAATTTATTATTGATAAAGGGGCCACGAGCGTTGGCCGTTGGCACCACTTGGCCCTTGTAATATGAGCGCAACTTTGTTGTTCAAACTCAGGTATTCCTATTTTTTTTCGCCCAGTAGATGTGTAGTTCTGTCTTTAATAAGTATTATTTGATAATTATAAAATTTTCATTTAGTAAACGATTTGTAAATACCCGTGAAATATGTTATTACTAACCATACGGAAAATGTTTGGATGGTCTTTGTCATGTCACAGTTTTCTTAGGTATGGTTATACCACAATATAATTGAAATAAAAACAAAAAATAAAAAAAATTGAAACGTACGGCTTCACCGATGGTAAAATTAAATTTTTAAAATCATTTCTTTCAAACCGTCATCAGAGGGTTTTATCTAACAGTAAATTCTCTCAGTCCCTGAGGTACCATTTGGCGTACCACAGGGTTCGGTACTGGGACCGTTTTTGTTTTTAGTAATGGTAAATTACTTAGATAAGAATGTAGCGTCTGAAGTAGTCATGTTTACAGATGATGTTACTTTCCATTTTTCTGACAAGTCA
This sequence comes from Stictocephala bisonia, assembly GCA_035578905.1. Taxonomy (NCBI): domain Eukaryota; kingdom Metazoa; phylum Arthropoda; class Insecta; order Hemiptera; family Membracidae; genus Stictocephala; species Stictocephala bisonia. The sequence continues at coordinate 4,827,472 of JAQJVL010000019.1, read as the reverse complement.
CTTGAAAATTTACATATTTTTCTGAGTCACAGTATTAATTAGGCAACTAATTGGTATTGTTTCAACCAGTTCTTACTTAATTCAGATAAAACTCAAATTATAAATTTCTTACTCAAAATAGAGCTCCTTGGTATTCATATAGACACCATACTTAACTGTCATGACCACATTGATGCTTCTTGTAAGAAGCTGGATAGAGTTGTTTATCTCATCAGATATCTAAGGGACTGTTTACCTCGATCATATTTGAGAAGCATAAACTTTTAATTTTTTTTATGGCATTTTGTATTATGGCTTATTATTTTTGGGGAATTCTTCAGGGCTTGATAAAGTTTTACTTCTTCAAAAGAAAACAATTAGAATAATAACTTTCTCTCCTTTCACTGAGCCACGCAAACCATTATTTGTAAGGGAAAAAATGTTAACTGTTGTGAATCAATATATTTTAGATTATCTCATTCATACCAAGAGCATGTCTAACGGCTCCTTCTCAATTCATTCGTACAACATTAGAAATGAACATGAGATCCATGTTCAAAACAATAGACTTAGCCTTACACACTCATCCTATAAATCTGCATAGTTATGTTAATAGGCACCTCACAGTGCCAAGAATGCCACACAAAATAAGTTAAAACTGTATTGTGGAACTGGTTGGTAAGGAATCCAATGTATGACATAAGGGATTATTTTGATTTCAATATGTCAGCACTCAGATTTTAACTTAAAGTCCTAAAATGTTGGTAAATTTAACTAATGTTTACGACATGTCAGTGTATTTAAATTATGCGTTTTATGACGTAATCTATTGTACTGTTGTATTTAATGATCAAATTAAGCAATCAATCGTAATGTTTATCATTATATTCAGTTATTTATCAGTCCAACGCATTTAAATAAATTTAGATTTTAGAAAAGAAAAAAAACTAAACCTAAATCAGTTTAAACGTAATTGTTAGTTAAAATTGTTTAACCTAACCACAGAACAATTGTTCTGAACAGAACTATAGACTAAAACCTAAAACTTCGTATTGATTGTACCCATCAGTCGGAAGTCAGCTGATCTACTTGAGTCGTCCCATATTTTTTAGAGTAAGTGAAGCACTTGCCACACATAATACAGGGTTTATTTTAAAATGCAACCCATGATTTGAAATGGGTTGAATTTAAATACAACACTGTACATACAATTAAAAATACATATATAGCTAATACAATGGGTTCAGAATACTGTTCGAAAGCATCTTGACATAAAACAAACGATTTTGTTTTAAAACACGATAAACACTCCCTAGTCTTTGCGCAAAACCATGTTTCTAACCTCAACTTAACTGACATTGAACGACACCCAAATAAAGTGAACAACAATGCAACAATGTAAATAAGCTGATAGACAAAGAGGAAGAAGAACCAGGGCTACCAACCTATGAACTTTTAATTATCTTAAACCTTTAATTTACAGTACAAGTAAACGTCACACCACACAAATTTATTACAATATAAGCACAAAATGCACAAATATATTACGATACAAGTACAAAATGCACGAATATTATGGTACTTCTTAAACCTTTATTTTCTGTACTTGTAAATAGGGTTGCGTTTTAAAATAATCACCCTTGAACAATAAAATTAGCACCCACAAGTGCTGTGATAGTTTTGAAAGAAAATTAAAATTACATGTATTACATGTTAACATTCAATTTAATTGTAAACTGATATTGTACATTTTATGAAATACTAATCTGTCATGTTAATTGTATAAGTGTTCAAGTGCATATAAAGAATGGAGATTCATGAAGTTTGCAAGGAAGTGTTGGTGCTGATAAACATAACCAACTGGCCTAGCCTCCACAACTCTAACAACTGAATTAAAAGATAGGTATTATCCACTTAAGGCGACTAACGTATTACATAGATATCAGGTAAGTCAATTTTTAAAACCAGTACAGTGTGTTTATAAATATAATATATTTTTGCTAAATGATTCTTAAGAGGGTTACGTATGCGGACTTGCTCACGAGCATGTCCACATCAGCATGCTCACGAGCAAGTCCTCGCGTGTAATAGAGGTTTGTTGACGTGGACAAGCTGATGTGGACTTATCCGTTCGATCGGTTTGATATTTGGGACTTCCCTACGAGCATGTCCCCGATGCTAAAGGAGGTTGAGCATGCACTTTTGGCTGCAGGCAATTTTATTTTCGATTATTGTTTGGACCACTTAGTTGAACATAAAAACACATTTTGTCACCCTCAGTGTGGTTGAAAACCTGGTAGGGGGGGGGGCATCGTGAAAGTAACAGTTCAAGAAACCATCTGTATTTCAATAACGGTAACAGATATAGGTTTAGAAAAAACACCATTTGATTTGGAAAAATACGTTCTTTGAAAATGGTTTTGATAAAAATTGCGCTAGCTCTGTTGGTTTAAGAATAAAAAATATTATGACAAAACTACACATTTTTCATATATTTGTTAATTTTAACACCAAGATACTCTTCAATTTCAGTTATGACTGCAAAATAATAACTTAAACAAAAATATCATGTTCCTGTGTTAAAAAAACTCGCATTACTGTTCTTGCAAAGATAAGTGTAAAAACATTTTTGGTCAGAGGTAACGGGGACGAGGAATCTCAGATGTAACATTAACAGGTGGAAGAATGATGAAATAGACATTAGAACATTTGTAGTCTAACTGAATAATTTTATAATGAACTAAATAAGTTTTTTTTTAAATTCACGTATACTCAAATACTAACAACCACGGGATGTATTATCTACTTCAAAGTAAAGAATATTCACTACAAATATATCAACAAAAATGCTAAAAGTAGGAGGCATAAAAGAATAAAACAAAAAGGGTAAGTTATATATTTTATAATAATCAATATATTATGTTGTTTTTAGTGCAGGGTTCCGTTTGTTAGTTTCAAAATACCAAATAAATTACCGTGTGTTTCTGAACGGTAGATGCTAAGTAGGCCTACTGCACCAGCTTAATGCACGATGAACGTGAAGTAGTCTAAATTATATGTAATTAAGTTACGGTAATTTACTTATATACATATGAAAAATACTGTTGGTTGTTAAATATAGCTAGAAAGATGTTTAAGTTATTATTTTCAAGTCATAACTGAAATTAAAGAGTGTCTTGGTGTTAAAATGAACAAAAATTTGAAAAATACGTATAGTTTTGTTATGAAATATTTTGTTATTTTTAAACCAACAAAGATAGCGCAATTTTTATAAAAGCCTTTTGTAAAGAACACATTTTTCCAAATCAAATGGTATTTTGTTCTAAACCTATATCTATTACCGTTATTGAAATAAGATATGGTTTCTTGAACTGTTACTTTCACGATGTCCCCCCCCCCCCACCAGGTTGTCGACCACACTGGGGGGCGACAACATGTGTTTTTATGTTCACCTAAGTGGTACAAACAATAATCAAAAATAAAATTGCCTGCAGCCAAAAGTGCATGCTCAATCCCCCTAGGTTCCTAAACCTTGTCTGTCAGCAAGTTCACGCCAACATATCGCACGGCGAATCCTTCAACCCTGACGGTGCCGCGCTTACAAAGGTTTCAAGAAAACTTTATTGGCAAATTTATCCAAATATTACATAGAATGTTTTTATAAATGAAAGACAAGCTGGGATTTAAATGCGCTGTTTGAATAGCGTGTTACTAAGATTGAGAGAAGAGAAGTTGACTGTTTAGAACTGACGGAGTGCTGGTACCACCTTCCCGTGTTTGGGAAGCCATGCATGGCCGACCATATCTAAAGATCCAATCAAACTGATTTGTCACAGAGCTATTGTGTATCGCGGGAGCGGACCATGGCACAGTCACCGACACAGTTGCTGACTACCTGATACACAGCTGTGTCGAGCTGCCAACACATTTACCCCAGAACAGTGGCAAAGTACGGCGGTATGATTTATTAAGATTTTGAAAGAAAATTCACCTTAAATTCATTACGAGAGAAAACTAAGAAGAAATAAATGGTTCCAAAGAATCGGCACAGACTTTCCCCCATGTTAAACACTAAAAAATAAAACTTTGAAAATTACCAGTTTGATTCTCAAATACGTTTTTTTGACATAACTCAAAACTAGTTAAGTTAGAAACATGCTGTTTTTACTAAAATCTTTTAAATTGTAATTCACGTCTTTTTTGAAAATTTAATCAAAATCGTTAAGGCCGTTTAGAGAAAATTCTATTTTTGTATGTTTTATGTCCATAGACTTAAAAAAATTAAATTAAAAAAAGTGAAAAATAGTATGGAATTATTGGCTAAATACACATACATATCAAATTTAATACAAATTGATCCATCCGTTTGGTCTCCAGTGAACTGCACATACACACAGACAGACTCACATTCGGAGAGACACCAAAGTTTTTTTTCCCGAAAAACTACTTTTTTGGGTTCAGGGGAGCCTAAACTGGATTTTTAGATCAACTTGTACAAAAACTCTTTTTGGACTATCACAATACTTTCTCTATGCTAACGTATATGGGAGAAAGTAAAACTAAACGATGGAAATCTAACAAAAGATAAATAATTTTCAAGCTGTGAACTACTTAAAATAGTTAAATTTATTTTATTTAGGCGAAGAGTTGTCTTACTGCCGAGAAAATAAATGGTTTTAGTTATTTTTTTTTATTATTGTTCAGAAAATTACATGTTTAACTCGGAAGCAAGGTGGAGGTTGATCACGGACATTACTAACCCACGTTTACCAACAAGCTCTTACAACAATATTTTTCATTTATAATTTGTTTGTTTTATCTTAGAGTACCTCTCTTGTATCCCGTCAGCCCCGTATGGATTTGGGAGCGTCCACGTCCCTCCTCTATATAGACTAGGGTGGAAATAAATACAGTATATGAATTGCATACTTGGTTAACTGGTCACTAGCTTTTTCCAAAACTCCACATTGAAGTCAAAATTAAAATTTGGCCGTTTACTGTTAGTCTTCTGTGTAAACGCAGTTAGGCGTTGCAAACCTGTGTTAACAACAAAATGTCTACGACAAAACATAAAAAGTATGTTCCAGGTTGATCTTCATCTATCGTTGCAAACCTGTGTTAACAACAAAATGTCTACGACAAAACACAAGAAACATGCTCCAAGTTGATCTTCACCTAGCGTTGCAAACATGCATTAACAACAAAATGTCTACGACAAAACATAAAAACCATGGTCCAAGTTGATCTCCACCTAGCGTTGCAAACCTGCATTAACAACAAAATGTCTACGACAAAACATAAAAACCATGCTCCAAGTTGATCTTCACCTAGCGTTGCAAACCTGCATTAACAACAAAATGTCTACGACAAAACATAAAAACCATGGTCCAAGTTGATCTCCACCTAGAATTGCAAACGGTTTGAGGAGTTTACAACACAAATTTAGTTTCTATCAGCTATGGTATCATTTTTAATACACAAACAATACACAAGGAATCATTTTGTACCGTGCTGTGACGACCAAACGACTATCGCGTGCCTTCTTGTACCTGTCGACATTTTTTTTTAATATTGCTAAATGAGAGGTTAATCTATTTTTTAGCCTTGCATTGCCCATTCCTCATAAACTATTGATCTCTGCGGGGAAATTATTCAGAGTAGGGAGAAAACCAGTAGAGTACAGAGTGAATATTACTAAAAGGCATTTTCGGAATACTAAACTAAAAAAGTAAATATTTCGCCTGATTCTATTTTTTCTATGTTTAGCATTTCTTCCATTTATGGTTTACTAACCATTTACTTTGTTCTGACCAAGTCCTAAATGCTTTGTGACGAGTATTTTTTTTATTATCATTGTACAGTATACTAACAGTGATTCCTGGGATAAGATCCTGTCACTTACATTCTGTAAAAAATGCGTTATTTTTGATAAATTGTCTGAAGATTTTTATGTTGAATTGTTTTCAATATTGTTTTGACAGGAATGTAATTCAAAGATCCATTACATGGTCACCAGACTAGTTGAAAAACGCACGTCTTATCCATAGAGATGAGGTATGTTTGTAAACTGCAGAAGGGCATAGGGATAGCAACGATATATCGGAAATATCGATAAATACGTTTCGATGTATCGATATATTAGCATCGACATTTTCTTTCAATAATACCGGCTATATCGATATTTTGCTCCGATATATCATATCACTAAATATTGGCGTTATTCTCTCTACTCAAAATCATCACGATTCGAAAAAAATACATTTAAATTGCCTCTTATGCGTACAAAATATGCATTGAAATAATAAAGTAACTTTAATACGTTTTTTTATGTGAGGTTAACGCACTAAAATGTAGTTTATTGTAGACCAGTGTGTGGAACTGGTAAATAAAGTTGTGTGCGAGTTGGCAACGCTGACTAAATTTTGATTTTTTTAATTCAAATCCACAGATCACAACTTGTTTCGTGTAGATCAGTGTATTTAAGTTTTACATTCAGTAGGCTACTATAAATAGTAACAGCAAAACAAGAGTGTATTTTTGGTCATGGCATAATAATAAGTTTATAATTTAAACAGATAAATAATTTACAATCCGATATATCGGTTACCCGATATATCAATAGTTTTGATTTGATATTATCGTTAGATCGATATTAGGTTTGCGATATATCGATAATCCAATATGTCGATATATTGAAAATGTTTGCCATCCCTACAGTCATTTTGACTTTGTAAAAAAAATATAAATTAGTTGAGAAAATAAAGACATGTATTATTATATGATTATTTTAATTTTTCAAAAATGTGTTTCAGAATAAGAAGGAGAGAATGACTCTGAATGCTTTTGATTGTTGCTCAGAAAGCCGTGGTCTTAGCTGGCTTCTCAGCAATAATCAAATCCACTGCAGAGTTCGCTACTACCCTACCTACAAAAGTGCACGGCGACGAGTTACTCCAACAGATAGTAACGACTTCTGGTTTACCGTACCGTAGTCAAGTTGTTAATTTAATTAGAATAAGCGATATGCCAATAATTAAGTATAGGAGCAAATATCTGTTAGTAAATAAGTAAAAAATGAAGAAATAAAAAAATGAGTTGATGAGGTCATAATGAGTCACAGAAAAAATTAATCTTATATTGATTTATACAGGGTAGAACAAAATTATGGAAACTCTTTTACAACAACATTATTTTTCCATACATAATTTTATTATTTATTCTTTTAACAATTGTGTTGCATAAAGTATAATTTTTTTATCAGAATAATTTATTTAAAACCGTTAAATAGTGGAGAAATAATGTTGTTCAAATTGGTTACTTTGAAATTCAAATGACCGCTACTCTGGAAAGGATGAACCCTTCGAAGTCCGGTTTGCGGCAATTAATTTCTCTTCAATAGACGTTTCATTTGATACCAAACTCGACCTAGGCTTAAGTTGAAGATTTTCGTTCAACTCCTCTTGGGCCGTTCCCCTGAAAATATGAAATGTCGCTAATGGCGTCAAAAGTATGTTCTTTGTAACCATGATCATGTACAAAATTTCACTTTTTATAAGTGAATTCAAACAAACGTTGTGAAAGAATTTCCATTTTTTTCATCCTGTCTATTTATTATTAATACTTAAGATATTTAATTACTATTGTAATATTTATTTCTTCCTTAATTCTGACTATGGTACTGAAATTAGCTCCACAAAGGCTCTGTTTGAAAAATAAAAAAAACAAAATAAGGCCAACAATGTATACTACTAGTCTATTGTATTCCCTAGTTCATATTAAACTCAAACACAAACAACAGCACATAATTGTATGTAAGTATTTGTCAAAGTCGTACTCAATAATCACTCTTCAGTAAATATAATATTGTTAGATAGAGAAAATTAAAATCACTGTTAGCTTTAAAAGTATACTAGGGGACATCCCTGCACGCTTCACGTGCCACTCCCGACTCTCGCTACGGCATGTGACTTTTGACTATAAATAAGTAGATTAACTGTATAACGTAAAATCACAATATTAAATTTATTTACAGTATCTCACTCATACTACTTGCGTTGCTACCTATGTATTAGTGTAGGTAGTATATTAAATAGGTTAAGTAACACAATGGTGTTACTTAACCTATTTCAAACGTGTTCATTTAATTTGTGTTTGTTTGACATCTAAAGATTAAACTCTTAATGCATCAGTGGGATAATGTCAAACATACAAAATAAACATGTTTATTTATTTACAAAACAACTGTTATTAATTTACTAAAATCAACCCCCATTGTTATTCTAATGGAAAGATTGAAATTTTGAGGGGATTTTTGAACCCCTTAGGAATGGAGTTTCGAAATTCCTTTCTTAGTGAGTCCCTTCGATACTAAAGATTCCTTTAACATTTCGTGTAAATCCGTTTTTATTTATTTTTTTTGTTTGAGATTTCATGATGAGTGAGTCTATGGTATTTGGCTTTTATATATATATAGATAAAGACCCCAATTTGCTAGGGTTAGCTATGTCATATGACGAGTTACAAGTGGGGAAGCCTGCTGACCAGGGTGAGTCGGGTCGAAAGGTGATGGGGTAATTTTAGAGGAATTTTTTTAGCGGATGGGGTACTAACAAGAGTTTTTTTAGTAAAACATTTGTTAGTATTACTATTTGAGAAACAATAATTACTAATTATTGATTACCATAACTGTCTTCAGAATTTTTTTACAAACGCAAATATATTCTATCAAATTGAATACGTAGTCAGGAATTAAGAATCCTTGTCTTTCAGCGCAATAGCATTTTTCATATTAAAAAAAATCTTATTCCTCATGGCAAACGCCATTTACAAATTAGATTTTACTCACGTACATGCATGCACGCACGCACGCATATACACCCACACACACATACACATATACATATTACATGCAAGATAGTAAGATAATGCAATAAAATAAATAATAAGTACATAACAGTATAAAATAGTACAGTAATAATGAACAAAATTGAAATAATAATATATATATATATAAAAAAATAAAAAACGGTAAAATACAAATTTAATAACAACCATACCCATAACATAAGATGAACAAAACCGCTATTAAAACTAAACAGAAAATAACGGTAAAACAATAATTTAATAACAACTACACCCATTACACAAGATGAACAGCTAACTGCTATGAAACTACCAATACAATAAAACAACCAAAAATGAAAATAAATATCAAAACAGGGATAGAAGCAAACAACAATCTTGTGTAATAACCCATATAAACAACAATTCCAAACATAAAATACCATAACTACAAATGTGGTATGTAAGTTGATTTTTTCAAAAGAGCAAAATGCATTTTTAAAATATTTTTTCAGCACATTTTTGAATCTATTCAAACTAGCTTTTTAATGGAATCAGTCATTTATTAAATACTTTTGCACCTTGTATGTACTTTTGTGTGTATTTATTGTTATGCATGATTGGTTAAATTAAAACCTTAGGTTAATTAATTTTAATACTGACGTTTGCGATACAATATTTTTTTATATTGCTGATGCAATAGAGGATTTATTATTATTATTATTACTACCTCTAGAAATGTGTCTATATTAGGTTTTACAGAGTAAGTTAGAAAATTAAAATATTTTACGAATATGGAGTTCAATCCAGCAGAAAAATTCAAACATTGCTCGCTTTTTGGTTATGATGGCACTATCCATAGCCAAAGAGGATTATTATGTACTAAAATATATATGTACATATATAAATCTATTATAATTTATTGTTTGGTTTCTGTTATCTACACTAGGATTTGCTACCAAAGTGTACTCTATATATTATGCCATTATTGTTGCCTTTTATAACTTACTGTCAGTGCAGAAATTATGTGCATGCAAGATTGAAGGCAATTTACTAAATAACTAAGAGACCTATGAAAACTCCAATCACAACGTTTTCCTCATTTAATTTTGCGTAATAAAATATGCATTATTAAGTTTTAATATAAGTTTTAATATTTTTTATCCTAGTTGGGACAAATAAAGTACCAAAATTTTAACTGTACATGAAATTAACACAGTTATTACTAAAAATACCGTTATTGTATCGCATATATATTTTAAATACGTGCTCGAAAAGAATGTTTTCTATAAGTTTTATAAATTTTAGAATTTTATTTTGTCAAGAAAAACAGTTCCTAACAATTCCCTGAAACATTGCTTTCTTGGCTTTTCGAGGTCAGAAAATTAATCACTTGGTCTTGTTGTAATCCTTATGACATGTTTAGTTACGATACATTACTTTCATATGTGTAAGTAAATGAAGGGATTTTATATTGATTGAAATCAATTTAACGTTATTTTAAATTGATTTAAATCGATTTAGATTAACCGCATTCGCTTACACATTTACGAAATGTGTCTTAACTAATAGGAGATAGCAAGCTCGACTGTGCTCATGTCTTTTTTAGAAAGTCTTTAACAACAAATTCCCTCCATCTTTATTTATCTAGTTGTACTGGCATTTTTTAGTAAAACGCATTTCATTATAAGAGCAAAATACTACCCATCGCTACTCTGACTCAACGAATAATCGTTTTATTGCAGTGAAAAGTGTTCATAAAAACGGTTTTTAGTGTAGCCCACCTTCGCAGTATTTTTCATTAACACTATAAAAACTAACGTTTTTTGTTTAAATAATATTTGTTATTCATACAAATAAAAAATGCTCTTTATTTCTTCAGTTTTGTAGTAGGTTTTAAACGAACAAAAATAAATAAATAAATAAAATTTGAGTTATAATACGTCATAAAAATTCTATCGTTAAAAAAAATTAAAATAAAAAATATTATGACTTAAAAAAATTATTGGAACATGATTATTCCCAAGAATGTTAATTTGAAAAAAATGGTTTAAACGTATTATAAAATAACTTGCACGTTCACTACTAACTTGGGAAATAACCCGTATTAACTTGCACGTTCACTTCATTTCCCAGTTACTAAGAACTAGGAGGACCTGTGGGCTTAAGAGTCTACAGAAGCTGTCGGCCATGTTTGTTGTAATCCAATGTTATTTGCGAATCGATATTTTCCGTTATTTATCGATCAAAAGTTGTGTATGAGGTGTCGTTTTAAACACCATCATATTGCGCATTGGGTTTGCTTATGGTATTTTGATTACATACGTCTAGTTTTGAAAAATATGAGAAAATAAAAACGTCAAACTAAACATTTTTTATATTTTCTTCTATAAAACTAATTAGGAGTTCGCAAAGCAATTCCAACGTACAATACCATTCTTGATCAAATGCAATTTATTTGGAAAAAATCCGTTTAGAAATAACTATTTAATTTGGATACGCGTGATTGTATGTATTGTTCGAAAATAACTTTGTTCTTATGGGATTAAAACCCATAAAACATAAAATGAATGTTGATCAAGACCATTCCTTTGAGAGTCTTTTTTTCCAATTTTGGGAATAATCTGGGTAATAGCACATATCTGTCTATATTCTGTGGTAATAGTTTCTTAATGTTATATGACAAAGAAAGCCCAAATTCGCATCTTTAGGATGACGAATTTATAATTATAATTTTAATGAAAGAACTACTTGAAAGGTGACTAACAGCTGATGTAAAGATATTGCAATAGAAAAAAACATCTACCGTCTAGTTTCACAACTGGTACACCTTTGTAGTATATTGAATCATTGTTGATGTTGGTTTGTTTAAAAAAATTATTGTTATATAAATTAATGTGATGTATTGTAATAGTTACAGAATATGAACTGTTATGTAATTTTACAAGTCTTTGCTCGGCGTATGTGACAATGAAATAAATAAATAAATGTTGCATGTTTTGTGATAATTATTAATTTTGTCGCAATTCATTTTATTACAATTTCATTTATAGTAAAAGGTACTAAACTTGGTCATAATACAGGGCGTTTCTGTTAAAACGTAACCCATGATTTGAGATATAAATGACAAACAAAAGTTGTAACTTATTTATAACTCATTTTATTATTAGTAACATTTATTACTACTATTTACATGCTTTACTGACATTTTTGTTAAGGTTTGGTGTTCAAATAAACCAGCATTGGCATTTATACAACGTTCTGCCCTCTTTAGTAAATTTATGGACACATTTTTCAAAGTTTGCTCAAAACCATGTTTTTAACCTCAGCTTAATGAAATTGCACGAAATCCAAATAAAGTGAACAACAATGCCACAATCAGCTGATAGCCAAGGAAGAAGAATAAACAGGGCTACCAACTTATGAAATTGTAATTATCTTAAACCTTAAATTTCAGTACTTGTAAGAAGGGTTGAGTTTTAAAAGAAACACCATTTGTTGCATTATTCGAGTCATTTGGATATATTTACATACTACGTGAATAATCAGTTTTGTATTCATTTTTTATGTGTCATAGCGGTTGTTCTTATAATCGTTATTAAAATGTAGTCTTTAATTAGATTAAAATTATTGTTTGACATTTATTCTACACATCAAATAAATAAAATTTAATTCTACATACTCTTTTTGTTGGTAGTTGGGGGGGGGGGGGTATCCGTATCGAATAGGCGTACGCCACGGTTCATCTGGCTTGAACAATGAATGCCTCGCTGACCTCCATCGTATTTTTATCCTGCAACTTTTCCCAGTTGGCTGACTTTGACGCCAGATGTTGCTCAAAAGTCAATATGAAAAAATCTTATTAACGTTCTTTTCACTTTGGAGGTCCACATTTTAAAAATAAATATTCTTACCGAGTTTCAGTTTTTTATCTCAAACAGTTTTTGAGATATTTATTTTTTTGTCAAAATCACATTCAGACAGAAAACAAATCGAGATAGGACACATATGTTATATTGTTTTGTAAAGAACAAATTTGTAAATAGATTTTAATCATAGCTATTTTTAAAGCAAGATGTTAATTTTGTATTTAATTTATTGAGATATTGAACTTGGTTTTCGTATGTGTATATGTGATTTTGACATCAATCATCTCAAAAACTATTCAAGATTAAATAATTAAACTCAATAAGAATATTTATCTAAATAAGATACATTTTATAGAAGATTTTGGTTTTCCTCAGAAACCCCGTTTCAAAATGGCAACAATTAAAAGATTTCATTTCTATACATCTAATTTTTAATTATCAGTATTTTGAAACGGATTTGTTCAGGAAAACAAGAAAATTTCCGTAAAGTGTGTCCTATTTAGATAAATATTCTTACCGAGTTTCAGTGTTTTATCAAAATCTTTGTTGAGTTATTTAATTTTGTGTAAAAATTACACACACATACACACATACAGACAGAAAACCAATCGAGTTAGGACACATGTTAACCATATTAATTTTTTTAATGTTAATAACATTGACAATACATTCATTCAAAAAAGCCTTCCATAAATGACTTGAAAATAAAAACAAAATATGAATAACTATTTAAATCATTTATGAATTTTAAATCAGATTTTATTTGAATCAAATATAAACTATTACGAACCATTTAAACAAAAAATCTTAGTAAATACGATATAGAATTTAATAAATTATATAACTGTATTTTGTGTTTTAATGCTAACTAATTTTATAACCAGGGTTACCAACCTATGAACTTGTAATTATCTTAAACCTTTAGTTTCTGTACTTGTAAGTAGGGTTTCGTTTTAAAAATAACTGAAGTTACTTTGTATGTACAAGGTGAAAACAATATGGAAACGTTTTCACAACTTTTTATGATTTCACTTGTGATAGTCAAATCTTGTACATGATCATGGTTACAAAGAACACACTTTTGACGCCATTAGCGACATTTCTTCTTTTCAGGGGGACGACCCACGAGGAGTTGAACGAAAATCTTCAACGTAAGGCTAGGTCGAGGTTGGTATCAAATGAAAGGTATATTCAAGAGAAATTAACTGCCGCAAACCGGACTTTGAAAGGTTTATCCTTTCCAGAGTAGCGGTCATTTGAATTTCAAAGTAACTAATTTGAACATATATTATTTCTCCAATAGTTAACTAGTTAACAACATTAGTTAAATAGTTAACAGTTTGAAGTAAATTATTCTTTATGGAACACAACTAATAAAAATATCTAATTATCAAATTATTTACGGAAAAAATAACGTTGTTGTGAAAGCGTTTCCATATTTTTTCCCACCCTGTATAAACTAGGCAATGGAATTGAACCACTGAACAGGTTAGAATTTTACAGTAATCTGTTAAGACATTATATTTTAAGGGCGTACCAAACAGGAAACATTTTATTTTCCTGTTTGGGTTTTTTATTTTTTTTAAAGATTTTGCAACTTATATTAGCCTAATTGTTTTATTTAACTAGATCAGCTAGGATTCTACAAAATATTGAACTATACAAGTTTTTATACAACGTAGAAAATGTTTACATTTTTTGCCTAGTAAATGTGATATTAGTTATGTAGTGAACAGTTTACCAACATTAAATTTACAATTGTGATTGTCAGATAGTATTTAAATAATTTTTTATATTTATATTGTCGTGCTAATTTAAGTTTTTAGTAATATAGTCTATAGTATTGTTAATTTTTATATTGTGCTATTAATTTATGGAATGTTACTTCTTCTTGCTCAATATTATAATTACGATTGTTAGTTAAGTTTTTTTGTTTTAATTATTTAATTTACGCAATTGTTATTACGGGTCCATTCACTGCCGTGTTTGTAATGAAATGCACAACAAATCTGTAGTAAGTATGATTTACAATCGTAATTTATACCTAGACAGTTTTGGAATATAGATAGACCTATTATTAAAGTAATTTAAGTTTTTTTTCACTCGCCAGTTCACGGTTTTGAGGGATATTTCTTTTTGCATTCCCCATACCGAACACACCCTTTTGCATTAAGCGGTTCATGTACAGTACTACGATTTGTAAACTGTACGTAATTTGCTGTCTATAAAAAACGCATTTTGTAGAGAACAATTTTCAGCGTGTGTGTACTGTATTTAAATTCTTACGATCTTTATACTGAACTTAGGTCGCTTTTCCAACTCAGTTTAAATGCTAAACTGAGTTTAACCTGAGAATAATTACCTCCAATCACTAAACTTGGTTTAAACTATGCTGAGGTTTAAATCATTGTATGCCGTTTAAAATTGTACATATTTTCCTCTTCATCCGCTGTTCCGGCTTATTTTATTTAGCATATTTTATAATTTCACTTAATTTAAATCAAATCAAGTTTATTTTGCAAAGACATTGTAAAATGTAAAGCAATAGTCATATTAAAAAATTCAAATTAATACATTGATACCACATCGAAACATCATTCAAACATACATCATTTTCAGTCACACATTCATTCATGCCTAATACCACTGTACGTGTGTGGGCGGGAGGGTGGGTCAATTCCACTGCACGTGAATGGGTGGGCGGGTGGGTCACTACTACTACACGTGAATGTATGTGAAGTGTCAGTTATCTGATTATGTGGTCTCCCAGTTGCATGCCATATACTCGTCAGCACTTGAAAATGCATTGGTTATAAGAAACCAAGTATACATTTTAAATAATAATTTAATTTAAAAGTTATAATTTATTTAATTCATTAAAAAACACAAAATAATGACGTGAAAGACAGTTTTATTTCAAAAGTTGGCAATACAATAATAACAGCTGTTCAACAATTGTGTGATTTGAATTATAGAATTCAAATTATTTTGAATATCACTCCATTTTCTTATTGTTCTCTGTTAAAGTTCCGTAGTAGTTGAGTTTCAGTTTATGTTAGCATTGTTTTGTCCGTAGAAATTATAAAATTGTTGAAGTAGTGCTGCAACTGAAGAATACGCCAATTTATGGTGAATGTGAAGACTGTGCTGCGTCCACTATTGACAAATACAGGCAAAGTTACCCTTATAGCAGAATTACAAATGCCAGTGGTACATTTTGTATGTTACGGGAACAGGATGACTTCCTAGTGCAGAGTTCCAGTATGATCACACTCGCCAACATGATGCTAATGTCCTGCTGTTGAACGTAGTCCAGGCAATACTACAAGACGTACTGTAAACTGCACTTGGCTGAACACTCATTGTCAACTGTTCAAGTACATTTAATATATCGGCGAGTCACAGTTTATAGTGAACCCTCATGCAACAACTGAACGGAAATTTCAGCAGCGATTTAGCTAACATATGGTGTGGTATTATTCAAGGCTAGCTGATTAGACCGTTTATTTTTCTAGAGCGCTTAACAGGCCAGACATACTTACAGTTTCTTCAGGAAGAATTGCCGTTTGTTTGAAGATGTTCCTCTTCCAACACGATGCCAGATATATTTCCAGCATGATGTCGTACCGCAACGTTTTCCAAATATCATTTCCACATGCTTGAATCAACAGTTTCCAAATAAATGTATTAGTCATGGAGGTTCTATACATACACACACAGGTCACAAGATCATACTCCGTTGAATTTCTTTACACATGCCTATGGATATTTTACAAGAGCACGTTAAATTCTTGTGAAGCGCTGTTAGGACATGATAATGAAGGCTTAGACGAACGTTTTTCGGGTTAATTTTACGTTGCACTGTTCTTAGCATTCATTGAATCGAACATCCATTCACTTTCTGTATAATTTATTTATTTACATAGTTTAATTCAAAATTAAAATTTCAATAAGTTTTGTTTAAAAATTATAATTGTTTATTGGTGGGATAACAAAGTTCTGGATGACCAAAGCGACACTACAAATTGTATTTTTCACTCCAACTTTTGCATTTGCCACTCGTTTTCTCAAAAACTACTTAACTTATGACCTATTTTGTTCAATTTATCGGGTCAAAACCCAAAAGAATAAATTAAATTTGCCCCTTAATCGACTTTTCAAGAATTCCAGAAATGCATATTTAACATAAAGTACCAGTATCAAGTACTGGGCAAAATCTTTCGTTAGTTGTAACTCACTATCGAAGCATTTATGGACCTATGATATATTAGCGTTTATCTTTTTTTACATGTAGGAAGAACTAACAACGTTTCTGCATATCATCGTGAATCGCTCTGTGTATATATACAGGGTGATTTTGTTCAGTGTGCCACCATTGAGATCTTTCAAGCCCGCAGAGATACAACAAACTTTAACCCTACTACCGGCGGCTATATTTTCCTAAACCGGCGGGCTGTTTTTCCTCATTTCGTTAAAACTTTTTATAAAAAATAGCAAAATATAATAAACCTGGTTGTATTATATATCCTTGCACTCACAATGAACCAGGCAATCATATTAGCATGCAAACTGTGCATATAAAATATGTATGTTTTTTTCTGACGTTTGAAATGTACAAAAATGCATTAGTAAAAATGAAAAAGGGTGGGGGTATGCCTATAAAATTATATAATACTTATAAATTTTATATTCCAAGATAGCCAATTTGTAGCAAATGTTGTCTAGTTTTAGAAAATATAAAATATATAGATATGTTTATGAATAAAAAAGTTGTATAATAATATCCATGACTACTACATAAACCTAAAATTTTGTTACCATGGAAATCATTGTAAATAAAAATTCATAAATAACTGACTATCACATCTACAGACTTATACTTAGTCTTAAAATTACCATAATGGTATTTTCTTACATTATTAATTCATTAACAACTAACAACACTAACAAAATAAAGAAATAATAATTACTTTCACATAAACAAATGACTGACAGCGTCTACTTTGTAGTAATAGCGACCGGTCCCAGATGCTTCTTTCAAAGTTTCTTCTTTTTCATCACTTTGTAACATCGATGCAAAGACATCGAAACAATACTCGATGTATACCATCGGATTCGGTATCTTTCGATGATTACAATGGTGAAAGAATCATATCGATACAGCTAAGGTTTATTTTGTGACAAGTGATTATGTCGCGTGCTGTCAAACTGTGGAATTTCCGCAGTCTACCGGTTTTAAGATAAGACAAACTGCGGAAATTCCGCAGCGCACCGGTATTAGAGTTAAATAGGGAATTTCACCTGCTTTTTCAAGATTAATAAAAATATGCGATTTTCAAAAAAGCCGTCATTTTTCGAAATAGCGGACAACTTAATTTTGTCTCATGGAACATTATTTTTATATTTTCTGATAGAAAATGTACTTTTAAGACTTTTTATGCTTTCCATTTTTCCTGTAAAATTAGCTGTTTTTAAGCTATAGA
Source organism: Stictocephala bisonia (assembly GCA_035578905.1). Classification (NCBI taxonomy): domain Eukaryota; kingdom Metazoa; phylum Arthropoda; class Insecta; order Hemiptera; family Membracidae; genus Stictocephala; species Stictocephala bisonia. Next base: position 4,809,300 of record JAQJVL010000019.1, on the reverse strand, counting down.
CACTCAATTAGTTTAAAACGTCAATATTTGGTATAGCAAAATTTATATAACAACCATGTTTTATTGAGTAATATTAGGATGCAGGCTTAAATTCATACATTTTAGCTGTCGTAAGGTTATCAAACTAAGAGCACTTTATTCAGCAGCTGAATACACCAGTGACAAAGCAGTTGTAGGCATGACGTTTGCGTTGGCTCCTCAAGTTGATCCAGCAATATGATGTAGGGTAGACCGGGGCTAGTTGTGCCACTTTGGATATTATATTTTTTTTAAATGTTGCCTTTATTTATAGACCTTTACTAACACTTCAATATGTTACTTTATTTAATTAAGAATAATTATTTAGTACCATTGACCTGTTAAAAAACATATGTAACAGTATATTAACGGTTTTATGAACTCATACATTTTGTAACAACATGCCCCAATGTGGGGTAAGTTGTGACGGGCTTGGGGCAGATTGTGACATATACTATAATAAGCAGCAGGTATAACAAAATAAGGCTGAAAAGTAACTACATTGTTTTCATAAGTGTTATATTTTAAATTTGAGTATACAGGGTGCCCCAGGACGGGTGGGAAATATTCAAGGGGTGCATTCCTTGGGTAAATTAAAGACTTTTTTCCCCTGCAAAAAAAAAAAAAAAAAATAAATAAATAAATAAAAAATAATAATAAAATAAAATAAAAACAGATGTCTCTAGTCAGATGTAACAGAATACAATTAATTACTCATTATCATCACTAGATGAACTCATCTCCATTTCTGAATGGCAGTTTATGCAAACGTAAAAACGTTCATTCTTTGTGCACTTAACATGAGCCCACTTTTTACATTCCATACACTGCACCCAATCGTCTCCAAGTTTTGACTCTTTGTATGGACCTGTGCAAACTAAGCAGAAACAATCTTCTTCCTCATCGTCTTCTGAGCTTTCTTTCTTTTTTCTTGAAATAAGTCTTTTATTTTCCAATTCTTTCTTTTTAGGTAGGCGTAATGATTCTTTTTTCATATCAAACAGCTTTTTTTTAATTTTCAAATCCTTGCATTTTTTAACTTCACGCCTCTTCATGTCTTCTATGCGAATGTTCTCCTTAACGGGTGTGCTTGTCAGAATTGCAGACTTTAGGCTCTTGCGTTTTTGACTTTTGCGTGGACCAGCTTTTGGTAGAGGTCTTATATCCATAGGGCTGACTGACAAAACCTGGGCATTAGATGGACATGGTTGGTTGGCATATGATGTGCTGGGTTGAGGTTCTTGGTGATGCTGAGACTCTTCCATTTCCCTAATGGTGGCATCATCTGTAGGCCTACCTTCTTCGACCTCACATTGGCTCACTTCTACAATAGGGATATTCAATGGACGGTCGGTTACTGAAGAACATAGAAAATCTTCTTCAGTAAAAATATTTTTATTGAATTCCCATATTCTAGTAGAGCGAAATCCTGCCTGTATGTTTGATGGTGTTGCCGCTTTTGGCAATGCTGTTCTCACTATAGTTGGGATGTCATAAATAGAGACTGTGTTTCCAGGATGACATTTCATCCACCCACTCATAGCATCGTTGAATAATTTCTTAAATGGACCAAAAACAGAGACGTCGAGTGGTTGAAGTCTGTTTGTTGTGTGGTGAGGGAACGACAGCAGAGTAATGCCATTCTCTTTGCAATAGTCAAGAACGTCTATATGCAGATGAGCACTATGGTTGTCGACAATGTCGAGCAACACCAATACTGGTGATTCTTTTGAGCACCTAAACTTTTAGACAAAATGTTTCATGTAAAACAAAAAGTCAGGGCCTGTAATCCAACCGCTTGGATTAGCAGTGCCACAGCAACCTACTGGTCCATCACGTACAAAATGATCCTTGTAAAACTTTCTAGGGAATACTAACATTGGAGGAACTGAATTGCCCTCTGCATTTACAGCTAGAACCATAGTCACATTAGTCCCTCTCTCGGCCGAAGTCATACCTCCAACTCTTTTCTCGCCTTTCTGTGCGATAATTTTCACCGGTTTTTGAACAGTTCCAGTCCCTGTCTCGTCAATATTCCAAATGTCATTAGCTGTAAATTTGTTTTGATTCAAAACTAACTCCAGGTTTTGAAAAAAACAGATCGACATTATGTTTGTTGAAGCTTGTACTACGACTTAAGCTGGTGGCCTCAGGAACTCGTATGGAAACATTTTCGTTGCGCTGCATAAACTTTGTAAACCAATCATTACTGGCTTGCCTATTAGCAACCCAATTCTCAGGGACAGCAACTTTGTTGGCAATAGCAAATTCAAAAGCTATATTCCTCATTTATTTTGGGCTGATACCATAAAATATTTTCGCTGCCTGAACAGCATAATCAGAAAGTTGTTTTTCTTGTTCAGCCGAAAATAACAGTCTAGGTTTTTTGTACCCCATATTAACACATTTATCTAGGTTGCTCTCTTGTTTTTTAATAAACCTAAGTAATGACATTCGGTTAACACCATGTTTTTCAGCTGCTTGTTTTAAGCTATATGTTCCATATTTTACATCTAACGACGCTGACTCGTAGATCTTTATATCACACTGACAATAGTTTGTTTTCCTTTTGTAATTTCTCACCATTATCTGCAACAAACCTAATAAAACACGCATTATTATACATTGGGGCATGTTGTGACATGTCACAATGTGTCCCCAGCCCGTCGTCACAACTAGCCCCACCGTCCGCCATCTTACTATATGCGACCTGCACGCAACTCAACCAATCGTAGGGAAAATGTATCAATACCGTAGGTAGGGAGAATAAACAAGCTATCTAATAAAAATAAAATGAGTTCCTTACCTTGTGGTATGTGAGAGATACACCAAATCTAAGACAACGGCAACATTTTACTTTTTAACTACGAAATTACAAAAAATTTTAAAGACTAGCACAAACACAACGCATCACTGTCAAACTACACCAGCAGACTGCAGGTAAGAAGGAGGATATGTCTACGTGACCGGGTGGTGCTGCTACCTGTGGATTGTCTGAAAAACTATTTGTCACAACATGCCCCTGTCACAACTAGCCCCGGTCTACCCTAATACATTTGCTCTGGTTTTAATTTTATATGCTATTTTTTTGAAGATGGCTTTTAAACATCAGCGATCGATTTAAGAGTCTGCAGAGGCTGTTTTAGTGGTTTTAATCCCATAAGAACAATGTTATTTGCGAATCCATATTTCTTATTTATTTATTGACCAACAGTTGTGTATGAAGTGTCATTTCATACTTTACCACACTGCGCATACTTGTTTTACCCATAGCAGCAGACAGGCTTATTTCGAAAACTCTCCACTCGTAAGTCCCTTGGAAATATGGCTGGACTGCACCTGAGATTTATGGACATAGCAAAACGCATTGTCAGCTTATCTAAGTCAAACCCCCAACCTTCCAGGTTAGAAGTTTCTAGATTCTTTGCTCTCCAAGAGATAAATGAAGCAGTTTCGACTCTACCACTTGGGAAGGCGGTGAAATTTTACCTGGAATTTCTAAAACATGCTGGTACAAAAGTAAAGCATTGGTACATTGAGTAAAGGTTTGTTGATAAAGTTCTACATCCTCCTTCCCTGTCCCTTTCTTTTTCGACTTTTGGAGCCAATGCTTAGTGCCAGGCTAATAAAAGTTTATATCGGTGGAGGATGTTCATTACAGTCACAAAGTCAAGAAAATTATATATGCAGATGAATGAGATGATGTTGATTTACCTTATTAACGCAAGGATTTCAGAGCTACTGAAGAAACACCCACTCTTTCATATCTCAAAGAATATTTTAGAATCTGGAAGCTAAATCCTAATTCATCAAAAACCGAGGTGGCCTGCTTACACCTAAATAACCGACTAGCTAATCTTAAACTAGACATCTATCTAAATTGTACAAAACTCCTTCACATTGATCATTAACAGTACCTTGGAGTAACATTAAAGAGTCTGCATAGGCTCTCCTTGGCTGCGGCCATGCTGGTTTTAGTCCCATAAGAACAATGTTATTTTTGAACCGGACATACGATCACACGTATCCAAACTAAAAAGTTGTTTTTAAACAGATTTTTTCCAAACAAATTGCATCTGATCAAGAAAGAAATTCCACGTTGGAATTGCTTTGTACATTCCTAATTAGTTTTATAGAAAAAAATATTTAGTTTTTAATTTTTACTCTCACCTATTTTACAAAACAAGGCGTGTATATTTAATATATCAAAAGCAAACCCAAGATTCCTTGTGAAGTCAGAGGGAGACCTCCGACCACAGAGTAAGTGTATTACTGTTTGAGAGAGAATAGTAAGTGTAAACTACATACTAATAACCATTACTGTATTGTTTTCAACCATACAGTAATAGTTGAAATATTACAATATTACTCAATAATAATAATAAAAATAATAATAATAATACAATGTTACTCCTCAAATGACAGTACGCAAATAAAAATAAGATTTAGAACAAAAACTACAGTTATAAAATTGAGCAGTTAGGATATATTTTTACAGCAAAATTGGAGTGAATCTGAAACAGTAAATTTTTGTGATCTAGTAATTGTTCCAGTATCTTTACGACATGTTGTTTATACCGTGCATTAAGTTTGTATACTAGTAAAACATAATTAGGTTATTCTCATTCTTACACCAGACATAGGAATGGCTTGGTTACTCTCATACTTACACCAGACAGAGGAATGGCTTGGTTCATCTCATACTTACACTAGACAGAGGAATGGCTTGGTTCCTCTCATACTTACACTAGACAGAGGAATGGCTTGGTTCTTCTCATACTTACACCAGACAGAGGAATGGCTTGGTTCATCTCATACTTACATCAGACAAAGGAATAGCTTGGTTCTTCTCATACTTACACCAGACAGAGGAATGGCTTAGTTCATCTCATACTTACGTCAGACAAAGGAATGGCTTGGTTCATCTCATACTTACACTAGACAGAGGAATGGCTTGGTTCATCTCATACTTACATCAGACAAAGGAATAGCTTGGTTCTTCTCATACTTACACCAGACAGAGGAATGGCTTAGTTCATCTCATACTTACGTCAGACAAAGGAATGGCTTGGTTCATCTCACGCTTACACCAGACACAGGAATGGCTTGGTTCTTCTCATGCTTACAGCAGACAAAGGAATGGCTTGGTTCTTCTCATGCTTACACCAGACACAGGAAATGCTTGGTTCTTCTCATACTTACACCAGACAGAGGAATGGCTTGGTTCTTCTCATACTTACACCAGACAGAGGAATGGCTTGGTTCTTCTCATACTTACACCAGACACAGGAATGTCTTGGTTCTTCTCATACTTACACCAGACAGAGGAATGGCTTGGTTCTTCTCATACTTACACCAGACAGAGGAATGGCTTGGTTCTTCTCATACTTACACCAGACAGAGGAATGGCTTGGTTCATCTCATACTTACACCAGACAGAGGAATGGCTTGGTTCATCTCATACTTACACTAGACAGAGGAATGGCTTGGTTCATCTCATACTTACACCAGACAGAGGAATGGCTTGGTTCATCTCATACTTACACCAGACAGAGGAATGGCTTGGTTCATCTCATACTTACAACAGACAGAGGAATGGCTTGGTTCATCTCATACTTACACCAGACATAGGAATGGCTTGGTTCATCTCATACTTACACCAGACAGAGGAATGGCTTGGTTCATCTCATACTTACACCGGACAGAGGAATGGCTTGGTTCATCTCATACTTACACTAGACAGAGGAATGGCTTGGTTAATCTCATACTTACACTAGACAGAGGAATGGCTTGGTTCATCTCATACTTACACCAGACAGAGGAATGGCTTGGTTCATCTCATACTTACACTAGACAGAGGAATGGCTTGGTTCATCTCATACTTACACTAGACAGAGGAATGGCTTGGTTCATCTCATACTTACACCAGACAGAGGAATGGCTTGGTTCATCTCATACTTACACCAGACAGAGGAATGGCTTGGTTCATCTCATACTTACACCAGACAGAGGAATGGCTTGGTTCTTCTCATACTTACACCAGACATAGGAATGGCTTGGTTTGGAATTATTTAAATTTCTGGTTTTAACCGGCATTACGGCTATTATTACAAACTGCAACGGCACACCTCACTTCAGGCATTTCACAAACATAGTCATATGAATTTATAATTATTCAAAACAAAGCCATACCACAATATAAAACACCATACTCAAAATTAATCTACAACGCAGACGGAAGTGTCATCGAGAGTAAGGATATCAGATGTTTTACATTGTTCCGGTTTGTTTTGTTTATAGCAGTGAAGGTTGAAAAAACACAGCTGAGGCCTCCCTATGACGTAATTGCTACCTGCGCGATATGGTTGCGTACTTGCATGAGACAACCTGTTGTATAGGAACCTTAGAATGAACCTGATGCCATCTTCAAATCTTGATGTAAAGGACTCCCAGTCAGGTTTGTTTAAGTTCCATGTAGGCTGGGGTAAGATTGGACAACGGGCACCTGAAATCCTACAGATATCAGAACAGGCCTGTGTTGTGGATGGGGAAAGGCACCATCCAACACTTCTCCTTATTTTTATTGATCATACAGATTGTTCACACGAACAGAATCATATGCCCGTGGAATAACCCCGAAGCCAACGAGCTGAGAAGAATGTATCACTGTTATAGATGGTAACCACAAAACCAGTCCATGGTGGCTCAGTGGTCAAGGTCAGATGATTGGTCAATACTTGACTCGTTCAATAAAGTTCACACACAGTCTTGCAATGCCATGAGAACTGGCGAGTGAAGTATAAAAGATTTTTTAGAGCCATTTTTTTAAACTTCAAATATTAAAAAAAGTAAGCCATATTTTTTCAAACTTCAATCGCCATTTCACATGGCCTGTGCGTGAACTTTATTCAACAAGTTAAGTATCAATCGTTGGCTCAGTGGGGATTCGAACCTTGGACCCTTGTCCTCCGTAGTCCGAAGCATTAGTCACTGAGCCACCATGCGGGCTCTATGTCTGAAAGATATTTATAGTTTAATACCAGAGGAAAAGATAATCCAATAGTACAAAAACCAGAATTTCTGATGACTCCAGCTCCCCCCCTCCGCCTTAATTTGCATATGCTTAATGCTCCACTAAAACAGCTTTTATGATTGGGAACGTTTGCTGTCTCCAGGTATCATAAAATGAAGTATACAATTAAGTTATTATGCACAATAATATACAAGAGAAGAAAAATATATTTACAAAAAGTACAAATACATACACTTATCAATATCCTAAATATAAATTAGTGTATTGAAACATTCTCTTATTCTCAAATCAAAAATGTAAAGTATTAACAACAGTTGGAAACTGATTTCAAACAATACCTGCCAGCAATCAAAAGCAGTTCAGGGATTGATGCTGGATCAATCTTCTCACCACGTGGTGCTAAGATTGATGCTAAGACCACAGCTAGAACACTTTTTATCCGTCCCCTCCAACAAATGGAAGAATTACTAGGTGTATCATATGAACATTTTCCTGCACTCTGTTGAACTTTGAGGCACCTGCATAATTATCTATTCGATAAAATACACTTGAATGGATATTTTCATTAGACACGTTTTGAGGCGATTCCACTAACATGGATATATCTATTTACCTCATGAGAATGTTTGAATTTCCTTTCTTCTTTCTATCCCCTGGCTTAGATTGAATTTTAACATAGCTAATTGGGAGAATTTAGATTAAGGCTTGGCCAAATCATCGGTTTCATTTGACCTTATAATAGAATTGCAATCCTTTCCCCGAGACTTGTCAGATCCACTGCTTTAGCATCTGCCCCTAAGGAATTCTGAAAGGAATTAGAGGATATAAGAATCTGTACAGAGGATTTAAAAAAAAAGTTGGAAATCATGCTGTGTCTGAAATTGGTTATTTAATTTATTTGGCAGCTGCCATAACTGGGAGATACATGCTGACAGATTATCTCTATCAAAGTTTATGTTCGCTTAGCATCATCTGGGGATGTGCAGCTCAATCTTTCATCTTCATACCAGGCATATACCTGATTGAACACGCATGGAACATGTTATACATTTATGTACACAGATTTAGAATCCTTACAGCTGCAAACAAGTGAAAATTGAGAGTAACATTTATTGGGCTCATGTTAGAGAAATATTTATACTGGAATATTCAAGTATTTGTTTAAAATTATAACTCGAGGATTGCATTCTTTAAATTGTCATAATAACATATTTAGAATAATTAACTTTTATCCGATTACAATATTACTCCTCAAATGACAGTACGCAACTAAAAATGAGATTTAGAACAAAAACTACAGTTATAAAATTGAGCAGTTAGGATATATTTTTACAGCAAAATTGGAATGAATCTGAAACAGTAAATTTTTGTGATCTAGTAATTGTTCCAGTATCTTTACGACATGTTGTTTATACCGTGCATTAAGTTTGTATACTAGTAAAACATAATTAGGTTCTTCTCTTACTTACACCAGACACAGGAATGGCTTGGTTCATCTCATACTTACGCCAGACATAGGAATGGCTTGGTTCATCTCATACTTACACCAGACATAGGAATGGCTTGGTTCATCTCATACTTACACCAGACATAGGAATGGCTTGGTTCATCTCATACTTACACTAGACAGAGGAATGGCTTGGTTCTTCTCATACTTACACCAGACATAGGAATGGCTTGGTTCATCTCATACTTACACTAGACAGAGGAATGGCTTGGTTCATCTCATACTTACATCAGACAAAGGAATAGCTTGGTTTATCTCATACTTACACCAGACAGAGGAATGGCTTAGTTCATCTCATACTTACGTCAGACAAAGGAATGGCTTGGTTCATCTCATGCTTACACCAGACACAGGAATGGCTTGGTTCTTCTCATGCTTACAGCAGACAAAGGAATGGCTTGGTTCTTCTCATGCTTACACCAGACACAGGAAATGCTTGGTTCTTCTCATACTTACACCAGACAGAGGAATGGCTTGGTTCTTCTCATACTTACACCAGACACAGGAATGTCTTGGTTCTTCTCATACTTACACCAGACAGAGGAATGGCTTGGTTCTTCTCATGCTTACACCAGACACAGGAATGTCTTGGTTCTTTTCATACCTACACCAGACAGAGAATGGCTTGGTTCATCTCATACTTACGCCAGACACAGGAATGTCTTGGTTTTTTTCATACTTACACCAGACAGAGAATGGCTTGATTCATCTCATACTTACGCCAGACACAGGAATGTCTTGGTTCTTTTCATACCTACACAAGACAGAGAATGGCTTGGTTCATCTCATACTTACGCCAGACACAGGAATGTCTTGGTTCTTTTCATACTTACACCAGACAGAGAATGGGTTGGTTCATCTCATACTTACGCCAGATAGAGAAATGGCTTGGTTCATCTCATAGTTACACCAGACAGGGGAATGGCTTGGTTCATTTCATACTTACACTAGACAAAGGAATGGATTGGTTCATCTCATACTTGCACCAGACAAAGGAATGGCTTAGTTCATCTAGGTTTTTTTATATTCTTAAATAATTTAAAATTATTTTAATTTTTGTTTGTAAGCTACATGTATCACTAGACTATAATAATCATAATTATTGTAAAGAAAATGTTAGAGGAAATAAAATTCTTGCTAATTGAAAACAACTTTCAAATTAAGTTTATGTTGACAAGTATGCTTTTTTTACAAGGGACATAAATAGATTAAATAAGCATGATCTCCCATTTTTGTTAATTGTACAATCTTCATTCCAAAACTATTTAGGGCATTTCAATTTTTGATGTACATCAATAATTTAATTATTTTTAATCCTTTTTTAATTATTTTATTAATTTATTTCATACAGTCTTCTTTTAACAAAATCTTACAGCAAACTTAATTACCTTATTTTTTATCATTCATAATCTGAAATAATACTGTACGTTCTGAAGGTACTGCAACACGTTATATAATATTTACATTATAAAATATTAAAAAATTAACCAAATTTACCTTTAATGTGCTCATTTAATAAACTATTTGACAGAAAACAATTGAGACTTTTTCGCATGCTCATGAAACTGATTGCTTTCTCCTAGATAATGGTTGATCAATCATAAAAGGAAACCGATAGGTAGACTAAGCCATTGTTGATAGTTTAACCATCTATATGATGTATGATTAACTTTTTTTAGGTTAATCGTTATGGTTAGGACAAACCTTTTCTCACCAGTTCCCATTACTTATATAAGTGAAGTACTGATAGTCCATTGAAATGTTACATTTTTTAGGCCTCACCTTGCGTTTTTTAGAGGACGCAATTTTATTTTTTTGATGTGTAGGGGGGGTAAGTGTAAGCTAAAATCAAGTTTGTGGGGTCGCCACCCTTGTCCCACGGCCGCCATCTTGAAAATAGGGGTTGAAACGGTTTTTACGATATATCTCTCAAACTATTTATCTGATAAAAAAAATTTGCCAACGTTTTTTGTTGCTAATTAAATTCTCTATAACTTTGGTCCAGTAACTTTTTGTCGTAAAACTATAAATAAAAAAGTTATAAGTGAAAATGTTCAGAAATTCAAGAAAAAAAATTATATTTTTCGATATAACTTTTTTTTATCATTTTACGAAAAAACGATATCAGACCATTTTTGTAGATCGTTTTTTAAGGAACAACTTTTATAAGCAACATTTTTTCATTTAGTCAATAGCTAAGGTTTTACAGCGCTCCGAAGTGAGTACTATTTTTCAGTACTCTTAACTATACATATTTTATACATGGGTACTAATAATGTGTCATCAGTTATTTATTTATTTTTTTTATTTTGTTATTATAATTCTTTTAATTAGTAATTTTGCAATGTTATTAATAATTAATTATTGACTCTTTTCCACTCCATTACAGAATTTTACAATTATTGATTTTTAAAATAATTTTAAATGTGACGGCCGTTACCGAGAATGCTGTCCAGGTAGAAAATACCCAAGCGACCATTAGGGAACAAAAGAACAGCTGCTATTATTATTATCATTATTTCTAACCTCTCTTACTGTACGAATAGCTGAGAATATTGTGTTGAAGTTGTCGTTCACCTTATATCTTTTAGTTGTGCTACATATTTCTCTACGTGCGGATGTATTTTATTCTGTTTTTAATTGTGAAGATGATTTCGAATGATTTTAGACTCGATTTTAACTGCAGTGAAAACTATTCTTTTTTTATTAGCATTTAGACTTTTTAAGCGTGCTTTTTCTATTATTCCATCATGAGTGATTGTTTTATTTGTAAAAAACCTTTAGGTGAAAATAAAATAAGAACTGTGAAGGCAAAAGGTGTAAAAACTTTACTACACCGAGCTGTAGCAAAAAAATGATGAGGTTAATGAACAATTTTTACGAACTGTTTCGGAAGTTACTGTACATATTGCGTGTTATTGTTATTACGTGGACAATCGAACTGATAATGTTGTTCGTCGTCGCAGCAGCAGCTCCAGTAGTTTATCTTCAGTTTCAGAAGCTCCAGAGCCAGACTTTGATTTTGTGAACAATTGCTTCATCTGTGCCAAAGCGGTTCAGGATCCAAGTAATTCGCGTACAAACCGACAATCGCGGGTTTGTGTTGTACGTAATGAGAGTACAAAAACAAGTATTATGGAGCTTATAAACAGACGTTCCGATGACGTTGCAATGGACATTGCTAATCGCATAGCTAATATTCCCAGCTTAGTGGACGTTGGAGCAAAGTATCATAACAACTGCAGCAAGCAATTGTATTCCAAAAAATGGTTGGCATAAATAGAAAGGATGAACGAAAAAATAATATTGACGCAGCAATGGCGGATGTTTTTGCTTACTTGCATGATAATAGTGAAGAGTGTCAATTCTTCATGACGGATTTAATGAAATCGATTACAGGAGAGTACATTCCCCAGAAGCGTACAATCATTGAACGATTGAAAGCAAAGTACAAAGATGAAATTGTATTTTTTAACGAATCCGGTCACGATTGTATAGTCTGTTTTAAAGGGTTCATTTATAAAATTATATCTAACAAACCGCCTTCTCATAAAAAAAAATGATGTTCGTGACGAGAGATTACAAATAGTTAGAGATGCAGCTGCTATTATTTTGGAAGATATTCGGTCACAGCATTACGAGACAAAGGAGTATCCACCTTCTGATAGTTTTCTGAAGGATGTTAATACTCTAATTCCCGAAACTTTATCAGTTTTATTGAAAGGAATTATTTGCCAATCAAAACGCAAGTCACTAAATGCAGCGGAAAGAAAGTGCGCATCAATTGCTCACTCTATCATTGCAGCAACTCGACCTGCTTCATTTATTTCTCCTCTGCTACTTGGAGTTGGATCTTTCTTGTATAAAAAGTATGGCTCCAGTAATCTTATTGATGTTCTTTCATCGTTAGGATTCTCCGCATCCTATAATGCCATTTCATTATTCGAAGATTCTTGTGCTTTTCGTCCGGCACGGTTCTTACCTCATGCTTTTTTTCAGTTTGTTTTTGACAATGCTGATTTTAATTGCAATACAATTGATGGTAAAAATACTTTCCATGCAATGGGTGGTATTCAATGCGTTACACCTTACGACAGTATCGAAACTGATACCAGTTTACCGCGAGTATCAAAAAAAATACCAGCTTCAATTAAATCTACGCTTGGGTTAATTCCTCTTGCATCCTACTCAAAAGGCAAAACCGTCGGTCTGAGTAAAATAAATGTTTCAGTAATTGAAAGGGCCACACAATCGACTAAACAAATTATTCCTACACCTTGTGATTTTATGTGGCTGTATGGTAAATGGTCATGTACTGTGAATATCAGCGGATGGAACGGATTTATGATCGAAGCAACTGCTGAAAAATCTTTTCAAAGAAGTAGAATTATATGTTTGCCATTTATAAACACTCCACCAACAGATTACGACACACTTCTAACATCACTTTTGTTTTCTATTGAAAAATGTAAAGCTTCCAATCAAAATACATGCATTGTGACATTTGATTAACCGCTATATTGGAAGGCTCGAGACATTACAGCTGCTGCTGATCCTAATACCGATCTATCGAAGGTCGTAGTTCGATTAGGTGGGTTCCATTTGCTCATGTCGTTCATAGGTGCGATTGGATATATCATGTCTGGTAGTGGACTCGAAGATATCTTCAAATTAATTTATGCTGAGAACTGTGTACAGCACATAATGTCTGGACATGCGTATGGTAGGGCTGTACGTGCTCATTTGCTAGTGCATTTATCAGTAACAAAAATAGTTATGGATTCAATAGAATTTACAGAAGAAGAACGAGATTTTCCGGATGATAATAGTACTGATATTGATAGAACAAGAATTTTTGAAGCTATAGATAATCCCCTATTTCAACAATTAACTACCAAATTTGAGGAAGCTTTGAGTATGCTGGAAAGCAAAGGACCAACGGCAACATTATGGGTTCAATATTACAGATTGGTCACTCTTCTCAAACATTTTATAGAGGCAGAGCGCTCCGGAAATTGGTCTTTGCATCTGAAGACTATCAGAAACATGCTCCCGATTTTCCACTCAAGTGGGCATTTCTTGTATGCCAAGTCGAGTCATCTATACTTGCAAGATATGCTGAATCTTGAGAAAATAATGACTCCCGAAGAATTTCACTCTTTCACAGCTTTAGGCTATTTTACTATTAGACGAACGGATAAATTTTGGAGTAGGATCATGTCTGATCAAACTATTGCAGAGTCTTGTGAGAATGTTCAAATCATCTGGCGGATTAACGCACGGCCGTGGTGTTACTGAGAGTATGCTGGCATCGTGGACCCTTGGAATGATACGTCTACAAGATGTTTGTGAGCAAATAACAGAATACTGCAACCTTTCAATGGATACTTCAGAACAACATATTGATTACCGAGATTCACGCATACAACGTGACAATGAAGATCTTGAAAAAGTCGATAATTGGTTCGCAACTCATGACTTTATCCTAGATCGCTCGGAATTAATTTGCATTGCTAACGGTATAGTTGCTTCACATAATATTAATTGTCAACGTGCCTTTGAGATAGGAGAAGATTTGATTACTAATATCACAGGATCTGATTTTCAACGGCTATCATTTCAGCGTAAAAATAAGGTTCTTCCTTTCAGCGCTATGACAAGTACTGTTGAAGTTGATAAATCTCGTGTCGTCATTAATCCATTACTCTTATTTCAACGAATGTGCATTTCAAGAGAAACAGTCGGTGATGTCAAAGCATACTTAGGGTATGAATTAGCACCTTTCCCATTGTCATTATTCGCGGAGGATGGAATGAGAAAAGGTACTAAGTCATCTTTGTTTAATGCCTTTACACCAGTGGAACGATCCTCTAACATCAGCGCCAGGAGTCATTTTGTCATTGACGGTGGTTTGCTTTTACATAAAGTAGTTTGGGATCGAAATTCATCGTTCAATGATATAACTACTAAATATGTCAAATATGTACAAGAACACTTCGGGCTCTCTGCAAGCATTGTGTTTGACGGTTACTCAGACGACCCTGATGTCGCAGGAACTAAGTCTTGGGAGCGTTTGCGCCGCACGAAAAAACACCAGTCGACAGAAGTTAAATTTGACAAGAACACCATACCAACGTTATCACAAGAGAAATTTCTTGGTAATGAGAAGAACAAATCTAACTTTATTATACTTCTTAAAACTGTATTCTCGGAAATAGGTTTCACTGTTGACCAAGCAGAATCAGATTCGCTCTGCTCTTGCTGCATCTCCATTATTCAATACCGTTACTATTGTAGCTGAAGATATTGATATACTCATATTGCTCACAGCACTTGGTAGAGAACAAACAAATGTATTTTTTTTTAAACCATCAAAAGGACGAACAGCAGAACAATTATATAGTGCGTCAGGTTTTATATACGGAGATGTCATTGCGGATAACTTGCTGATTCTTCATGCTTTTTCGGGATGTGACACAACTTCAGCTCCTTACAATATCGGTAAAATGAAATTTGTGAAAACCCTGGGAAAAACATATAGAGTTTGCAAGTGGAACGGCTTTGTTTCTCAACAAGAGAGTTGACCCTGCTTTGCTCACTGTAATTGGTGAACGTTTTTTTTATCTCTTTATACGGTGGTAATGAAGATGATAATTCTCTTGACAGCCTAAGATACAAACAATTCGCCAAGGCAGTGACAAACAACAGTAAAAAACTCTGTCGGGCATATCGGCCTGACACATTTTGAGGTAAATTTGTTTTCATGGTTTGGCTACACTGACTGCATGATGAAAGTAATCCAGTATTCAATATTTATTACGTTATTTCAATACCAACATTCACGAAATAAGTCTGAAGAGCCTATACTCCCGACAACTTGCTCCTAGAACATGCCAAAATTTAAAGTGTTATGAACAACTTTGTATACAACCAAAAACTTAGAAATTTGCTCTGTAAATAGTGTGATGCTTGCAGTACAATAAAGTGTGATCGGTTTCTTTAAGAAAGCAGGACCAGTCGAGTAACAATAAAATAACCAAAAGGTTGCTTAACAACAATGTCGGGCGTAGTGGCCTGATGGCATCTAGCTGAGACAAAGAGCCGTTGGGCGTACTGGACTGACACGGCAGCTTAAGTGTTAAATCAGCATGGTAGGTTCATCCGCATCATTTTTGTGTTTCTGTAGTGGTACAGTGTGGATAGCCGCACTGCAGACACGCCCGCCCGCAAATAACTGTTGTATTAGTGCACACTTAAAACGCTATGGCTAAGGTTTTTAAGTGTCTATAGATTCTATGTTAGTTGCCGGTTACAGTGATATTTACCTACTGATTAGCAATTATTTGTCTTGGCATAGTGATTTTGAATACAAAATTTACCATTGTCAAATTGCTTGCTAATGGTATATCATTTCTAAAGTAATTCCAGTAGCCTATGTATTTTAGACTGTTTAAATATTGATCAGTGTGTAGCAGGGAACGTATTTAGTGATATTAAAATAATAAAGTAAAATATCACATCAGCAAACTTACCTTAAAAGACAAGTTTACTAACACCAGATTAGTAGTCACAAACACAAAATAGACACAATCTCACAAATTTTCAACACCAGAGGCATATATACTAACTGAATTACTGCATCTATACCTGAGTGTTGCTCTATGGATGTACACCCCCCACTACAGCCACCTACCCAGCAATAGTGGAAGCCATTTCAGTCTCTCTCTCTCTCTCTCTCTCTCCCTCTACTCACCTGAAGAAAATGCCAGTGGTGTTGAAAATTTGTGAGATTTTGTGTATTTTGTGTTTGTGACTACTACTCTGATGTCAGTGAACTTGTCTTTTAAGGTAAGTTTGCTGATGTCCTATCTCTCTAATATACTAATTCCTGGCCTAGTGCCCTTTAACCTAACCTATATTTTTATTCATCAACTGAAAAGTGTGTATTATTTATTTATGAAGTGTAAACAATGTAAATTTGTTATTTAACAACAATTTCTTAATGGAAGCATTCAGAGTCATAGTCATGGTCGGAGTTGTGGTCAGGCCAGTGTGTGTTAGCCCTAATCACTGAACCACCACAGCCAAACATTTGATGACTAAACGTTTCTTTTCATATCCTGGACATGTTACATTTTTATTTGGTAAACTCTTTATGTACAATTTACTGGATTTCGATATCCAAGGTTTTAGTTATTTATCATGATACAATTTGACCATGCTGTCATTTAGAATTTCTTAAAGCTCTACAAATTTGTTGACAAAGTTAGAATTCTCTCCAAATCTTACAGTTAATAACTGAATATGCTCATATTCATAATGTAAGGATAAACAACATTAAAACAATATCAAAGTTTCTTATCTATTTATATAAATACTGTATTGAATTATTCACAAAGTGTATCGAAAGAACAGTCATCAATAAAGAAATTATAAAACAAACTAAATAACATGTTTAAAATATTTTACATACATAACAATTTACAATATACAATCTCATATTCAATGAGTAAAATAAACAAATGTTTACATTAATTTCTATACAACAAAATATTGTACAAACATAAAACCAGCCACAGAACTACACAATGTTGATTTGATTTATTCAAAGGATTCTACTAAAACAGCAATTAATTGTAGTTAAAATGCACAAACCAGTTTAAGGCGTTTGAAATATGAACAAGTTACCTATTTGTTTGGAAACCAATGAAACTTAGTTCCCGTAACATTATCATGCCATTAAGGAATTTACCCACCATGTTACTATATTAAGGGGGGGAGCAGCTAATCAGCTATTATATGAAACAATAATATATATCTTATCATTAGATGATAAATCTGTTGGTTTCAACCCTTTGGTAAAATTAATCAAATTTACATTTTGAGTCAAATTTTGTTTTTTTCATAAAAAAAAAAAAATATATATATATATACAACCAAATTAAAAGAATATTCGATTATTTATGGAATCTATGGTAGTGAAAAAACTCTTTTTTTAAGTAAAACTTGTACGTAATTGCTGCGGTTTGAAATACACTATTTTAATATTTCTTAATGAAATAGATTTTTAAAAAGTTGAAGACCTAGTTGATTCTGCTTCAAATTTTTAACAGAAAGGTTGGTTATGTCAATCAATAGATGACAGATTAATAAACATAAAAGGAATTCTCAAAAAGATGAAAAATGATACAGCTGAGTTGCATGTGCACTCATTACGCAACTACTTTGAGGCCATTAAATTAAATTCTTCAATTTTATCATTGATTGGTCTAATAAAACATGTATGGTATACTATTACGCATCTAAAGTTTTAATGATTTCAGCGTTAAAATTTGAGCAAACTTGTACGACATCTAAGTTCACAATGTTAAGTCAAATTGAGTGATCAGTACTCTACACTTTTTTGATGCTATTAAGCTGATTAACGGAAGTGTGATTATCATTTGTTAGTACTGAGTTTCTACGTGATAATTGGCCAACATAAAACACACAACTTTCATTGTTTGCGGACAAAATTTAAGCTCCTTTCCCTTTTGAAAAGACCTTGCACTGTTAAGATGTCACTCCTGCTAAACACAATGTGTACGTAGGTCTGGACATAACATATATCTGTACAGTTCAACTCACTAAAGAATTTATAATTTTATTATTGAAATGAAAACTTGAGAGATATGGTTAAATATGAAATGTGAATGCAGTCATTTTTACAAAATAAGTCGACGAACATTACATTAATTTAAAGAAAAATGAACAATCATGATAATCTTTAAAAGCTTGTTTCATTAATAGTGTTTGGACAAAAATCTTTAGATTAACTATGTAAGCTGAGCTTAACCATTTCTCTACCAACAGTTTTTTAATTAAATTTCATTACTCCAAGAATGTTTAACATTTTACTAGTAAATGCTGAGATGACAACTAAAAATTTGGTTTTATAAAAGCCCTACAAAATTGCTTACTAAGCCCAAATAATGAAAGCACTTTTTAATTGACATTCATCAGTAAAGTTGATCTCTTGCTATTTACCATTTTTTAGTTTGAAAACAGTAAGAAATTTGTTAAAATATTTAAGTATGAGTTCTACTATGAATATTTTTCAGTTTTATTATTTTAACCTCGGTACTAAGTTACAATTGAAGTAATTAAACTAAATGTGATACACATATTTTAAAATTGAATTAGATTAGTTAATTGTGAGGTACAAATAAATAATTATACTATTAATCAATATAGTAAGTATCTGTGATCCTTGGCAGTTAACAGGTGATGGTAAAGGAGCGATTTTCTTTCCAAGTAAATATTTAATCGACACCTGCAGACTTGTCTACCTGACCATGGGACGGAAGTTGGAGAGTTTGAATATGGGCTGCCCTAGATTCTATACTTAATTAAAAGTTGGTGAGTTTGGATATCAAAAATAACCTTCAAACGATTGCTGAGTTGGAATACAGCCATAATAATATTCAATTTAACTGGTCAGAAGTATGCAAAATAAAACGCTCAGTATATCACTGATAATCAAATGGAGACGATTTATAAGCACGAAACTCGTGTGGTAGCTCTAGCAATGATAGGCAAGGTGACCTGAGTTATGTTACTCCATTTATTCCTTCGTCACTTCCACGGTTCACGACCAACGTTTGGACTAATGAACCTGCACAATTAACGTGCATTTCTAAGAAGAGGCAATCTGTACTTTAATTGAATGTCCTCCTTCTTATCACAAGCCATGGAATTCTTCATAAAGTAAATAAAAAACAAAGTAAAACTTATAAACCTTGAATATTTCAAATACATTTGTATTGGGTGAAATAGGAAAAACTATATTAATAAACAACAATGCAAACACTAACTATGAAAAATACAATTAACGAAAGCACAAATTTAAAGTAACATACTAAACACTCAGTAATAATAATAATAATAATAAAGCCAAGTGCCTACCAAACTAATCTAAAAAAATAAGTAATTATTGAAGTGCTGGTGTAAATATTACGAATATACCACAGGTGCAAATCAGGCCCAATATAATAATGTAAACCACATCATTAATAAAATAATAAAAAGTTGACACATTTGTGGATTGTGATGCTCATGAATTTGAATATGAAAAATGACAGCCACTCATGGCTAAACAATTTTGAATAACTTTTATTCAATTCTAAAACAAAACTTGACAAATGACTCCATTCTTAAGATTTAAATACTCGGTTTATATTGAATTAAAATGGTTTTATCAAGGATTAAATAACAGATAATTAATTCTTAGTTTTGTAACCAAACAAAATATTCTTAACAGACACACTTCACAAGAGCCAACTGTTGCTGAAGTAGATGAATCTTTTTAGATAAAAATGAATACTTGTAGACAGCTTGTGATTAGTTGACCTATGGTTAGCAGATGTACATTTCATTTATGTTCTGGATTTTGAAAGATGACTAATCACCCTAGCTGTCTAATCAAATTATGATGCCTTAGTTTCCACAACTCAAAACGCCATATTGAGATTCGAACCTCAGGTTTTTGTGGCCATTTCCTTCCCACAACTGCTTAACACGTTCACTGCTGAACATTTTTAAATTAATGTTCTAAATTGCGGATGTAATTCTTACAACTTATAAAAAGAATAATGTTAGGATAGTCAAAATGTCGTATGCAGAGAGTTTGAATGCCTAAATGTGAAATCTCCCGCTACTGGAGCCGGCTTGCGATCTTCCACTTACAGTATTTCCACCAAAAATAGTGTATTACATACTTTTTATACACTTTTATATCTTGTATTTACAGGCAAATCAAAAAAGTATTTTTAATAAAAAAATTTATTCTATGTATAGGCTTGTATTACGGTGGCACCAAGCCTTGGGGGAACATGTTAAATTGACGTCACCATCGTTGTCACATCTGTTCGAACTATCTTCTGACTCATATTTAACACCAGAAAATGTTTTAAAGTAAAATAATCTTTATTCATTGCAAAAGAACTATACACACATATATAAAATAAAATGATATAACAATTACCACTGTACGTGTACGGGTGGGTCAGTACCACTGTAGGTGTACGGGTGGGTGGGTGGGTCAGTACCACTGTAAGTGTAAGGGTGGTTGGGTCAGCACCACAGTGCGTGTATGGGTGAGTGGGTGTGTTCCGAGTCTTGCTGTGGGTGCTCAGACTCTCACTCGTCTGCTTGATTTGTGCATTTTCTGCTTTTATTGTAATAAATTTGTGTTGTGTGACGTTTACTTGTACTGTATGGGCACACAAGCACTAAACACGACAAAAACAGCCGACCTGGGAACAGAAAGGTTGACTGGCACAACATGCTGACAGTGACATAGTCCTCTCCGACAATGGCTGAGCTCAAACTGAAGCAATGTATTGGAACGAGAATAGGATGACTTTAGACACATGCCGCAGTGAACGTGTTAATTTTTATTTTTCTATTAAAAGGGTTGAATTTCAGTGCATCACCATTATAATATATATACTAACAGGAACTAAGTCACTGACTTAATTCAGGGGTGAAGGAAAGAACTGGGGGATATGGCCAACAACCCCTCTTGTATATACTGCACAAAAACTATTACATTAGTAAACTTACCTAAGTAAATATCTAAAAGTGGCATCAATATACACAATGTAAATATTTTTTTTAAATGACCATCAAGCACTTAACAAAAGAATAATATTATAGATAAGTATCACATAACTAATTAACAAAACTCTTAACCCATTCCGGATCACGTAGCAATGGTACGAATTAACGGTACAAATTAAATTCGTAACATGACGCTACACCTTCCCTGTCGGCCTAGCACACTCGCAAATTCTACACATTTTGTTGTTATTTACGTTACATAAACATTACACTGACCATATTAGTAGTCTATCCAATTTGGATGATCGCAATTGATCCCTCATTTTACTGGAAATCACGCACACGACAGATCGATAAGACCAAACGCAAGGAATAAAGTCCCCAAACTAATATCAATTAGTCGAGACAACAGTGAACAGGAAACAGTAACAAAGACAAGATAAGGAGACAAACAGATAACCGCCTTAAATCAAATAGGTGCATTGTAACAACAATAACATTGACTCCGAGGGGCGAGTGACGCAACTGTAAACAAGTGCCGCGACGTCAACGTCACGTCGTTGAGCTTTCGGTCCACCCAGTGCGGAACGTGAATTGTGGTCTTAGATCCGCAATGGGTTAAAAGATATTTTTAGTGTTTACTAATGAACCACTAGAATAACAAAGTTTTCACGTATCATAAGTATTTTAAACAATTGCTTGTAGTCCCCATACTGTATAATGTCTGACAACAGAGGGACTCAAGGTAAAAGGTCAAGTTGGGCCTGAGATAGAGATTAAACATACTGCTACAAAAACACTGCAGTATGTTAACTTAGGATTCGTTGTACTAACAAAAACTAACAAACTTTTCTAGGTTTCAGCCTAGTTAACAAAGTTAAACTCAACTCAACTTATCTTCAGTCAAACGTTTTAATTTAGTTTTGGCTATAACTTTCAGATCTACTTTTGTTTCAACCCTGAATGTTGCTCTAAAAAAAAAAAAAAAAAAAAAATAGAAAAAACTAGAAAAACACTGGAAGGGGAATTGTATACAATATCATGGCACAGTCGTTACTTGAATACGACCATCATTACTGTATAACCTAGCTCATTACAGCTCCTATTTTGAAACATCTCTGTATTTTTCATGGCAAGAAAAAATTTATGTTATTTTAAAATTTGTACAGCTATAAAATTTCAATGTATAGACATTTAAATATAATTGCATTAAAAAAGATAAGTATTAAAACCTTAGAAAGGTTTAAACCGCCAAATTTCGTAACCGATTATTTGACTACCTTAAACTTCCAACAGTTTACAAACCTGATAAGAAGTACATTCTGTTGAGGAAAGCAAACAATAATCAAAAGTACAATGATAGTAACAATAATCTATATCTTTTTAATGAACATACAGCTGTTGTTTAAAAAACAAATAGATTACCTAACTCAGCCAGTGTTACATGCCATTTTTGTACAAGCTTTCTAAATCAATTTGTAATAATGAAATTATAATAAAAATATTATACTAGCAAAAATTGGATCCATTATTGGCTGTTTTGTTGATACAATTGCTTAGTGATACTATTGACAATAGAAACAAAATGATGGGTCCTGTGAAGCCATGTTTTCTATTCGGTAGAATTAGTTCTGTAAGTGTTCCACAGGAAGCGCCAGAGGTTTCCCTCTGTTTCTCTCTAGCACACTGAAGTGAGTATTAGCTGAGCTAATAGTATGCCAAATAGTCATCAGAGCGCTTAGTTGAAACAAATCACTATTATATAGGAGCACATGCGAGCGTTTACAGCAAATACATTGGGGTTGGGAAGTCTATTTGTTTCTGTAGTCAATGGTCATGCTATTATCTTCTAACAAATTTGACCTTGCGTTCTTAATACACTTATAAATAGATAAAAACCTAAACAAAAACATTGACTAAAAAATTTTTTTGGTATATTGTTAGGTTCTTGAAAAAAAGTTTGATTAATGTGATGATTTAAATTATACGTATAAAAGTATAACGTAGTTGGTTTATCCTTTATGTGACCAGGTAACAAATAACTGAAATCATCATTTACGCGAGGACAGTCTAAAGAGAATAACATCAACATTTCTCCACTTACATCTTTTTATCATCAGTTGTTTTGATTAAGAACCATAATTTACAAATCACAAGTGAACTGTAGTATGCACAGTTACAGCAACTTGAACAAGTATATTTTGAGAAGCATCTAGCAAGTTGTAATTTTTCACCTTAATTTTCATCTTTTCACGTAGCGAGTATATAAAATCAACTTGACTGGGACACCAAGAATTGGCAGTGCCACATTACAAGGCTCTTACTTAAACATGTGACAGGAACATATTGCAGGTAAAACAACTAAAAATAACATTGTTCTAACAAAGAAAATTGATCTTGAATATGGATCTATTCAGTAATTGATAATTATTTGCTGTCTACGTTAAGCCATTGGCATATTTTAAACAAGTTTTGCTATTACTACTCACTTTTAGAAACTATTTTTATAAAAATATAAAACGAACACGGTATTAACACGGAATGTGGAGAGATCCTGGGGAATGTTGTCAGACAAAATGGAGAATACGAGTAGGGGGTGGCAGGCACTGTGACTGAAGGGATGAGGGTGGGGAGTGTGTCACTGCCAACCTCCGTTGGATACTGCGGCGGAGGGGGGCTGCAGTAGATCACAGTACTGCAATAAGGCTTCCCGAAGTGAGTCTGATACTTGGGCTGATGACGTTGCAGTGCAGTCCACCAGACAAGGGTACAGTTTGATCAATTGGTCCCAAACACTGCGATTCACTAAAAAAAAGTACTATTATACTCCTAATACAAGCTCTAACATAATTTTTTTGTACATTTTCAATAATGTTTTTATTTAATTTTGGAAAAAAATCATTATTCCTTTAACTTCATATTATAGGATACCATACTTAAACAAAAATTAACTAAATGAACCACCAGCTGTTAAGTGTATAGTTCAGTGGGTGGGTCAATACCACTTTACGTTTATAGGTTGGTGGGTGGGTCAATACTATTGTATACGTATTTTCAATGCCACTTGACATGTATTAACAAACTTGATTATCCTCTAAACTGCTGTAAACTATAATCGTTTTTGGTTGATGTGTGCGCAGTGCTACTCACAAGTTGAGTCATTCAGTAGTCACTACACAGTGTGCTGCTAACGATTGGAGTTGGTATTGACTATTTTTTTGGCAATAATGTGCTCTCGATATCTGAGAGCTCTGGTGAACTACTAGGCTTGTTTATTGTATCAGCAGAATGATTTTCATTTAATTGTACAGCTATTGTCTGCTTGTTGTTTAAGTTTGATAGTATCATGAAAACAGCATCTGGTAGAGGATTTTGGGTACTTGTTATGAAACGGGAAATATATAATTTATTTGGCAAATAATACATCAAACCTCTACATAAGGACACATAATGGAGGTTCAGGGGCGTTTCATAATTTCTCAAATATACATTACGAAGAGCACGAGTCTTAAAATGAGATACTTTGGAAAAACACTGGACTCAACTGATGATTTGATTTAAACTGATTCAGTAACTTTTTTCTTATATCTTTTTCCGATTGCCTTAGATATATCACAGAAAATGTGACAGTTGTTCATGATCAATTTAGGGAACTCAACAAAACAAAGTGAGATGTCATGTTAAAAAATGGATTTTTCCTACCCTGTACAGTCCAATCTTGATAATCCGACATTTGACCGTCTGACACGTTCAATAGTCCGACACGCTCGTAAAAGGACATTGGCATTCAGCACTAGCCGATCAGGCCACTGTAGTACTGTACAGCTGTTTTTTATTTCATGTTACAACGTGAACCCCCCACTCCACCAAAATCGAACGTTCCCCCACTGCCTCTCAGCCGTGCATGAGCTGTCAGTCCAGTCAGTTGTCATTTGCTTCGATACGTGTTCACGCGCAATCTATTGTGTTGTACAGTACTGTACCAGTCATGGCCTCCAAACATAAACACACAACACTGAAACTTGAAGAGAAGTGGTCCATTATTCAACGTTATGAACAAGGGGAGTTGCCCGCTGTGTACAGAATAGGGTGGGCTACTATCTATGACATTGTGAGACATAAAAGTAACATCGAGCAGTTTATAAAGTCTGTAGACAGTAGTACGCCTGGAGACAGGAAAACTTTAAAGGGTGGTGAATTCCCAAAGATTGAAGAGGCTCTATACACGTGGTTTCAACAACAGAGGGAACGAAATGCTCCAATATCAGGTGACATTTTGAAAACAAAAGCTACATTTTTTTATAATAAAATCATAAATAAAGATGACTTTCGTGCCAACGATGGCTGGCTTGATCATTTTAAATCCAGATATTGATTTCGGTTTCTTGAAATGTCTGGTGAAAAACTGTCAGCCAATGAGTCAGAAATTGAGGCGTTTAAATTGAAGTTAAAAAAAAATTGAAGCTGAGGCTTGACTCCCGATCAACTGTACAACGCTGATGAAACGGGGTTGAATTGGCGTCAGTAGCCAACAAAAACTTATGTCATTCATGAAGAAAAAAGTGCTTCTGGCAGAAAGTTAAAAAAGAACATTTAACGTTAATGCTTTGCACAAACGCTTCTGGCACACATAAGTTAAAAGTATTGGTAGTAGGCAAGTCTAAAAACCCTAGGCGTTTTAAAAATGTTAAAAAGGAAACATTACCAATTATTTACAAATTTCAAAATCGAGCTTGGGTGTCCCAGAGGTTTTTAAAGAATGGTATGAACAGAACTTTGTTCCTTCTGTTAAACAGTTTTTAACAGAAAATAAATTGCCATTAAAAGCATTGCTATTGTTCGACAATGCTCCCGACCACCCTAATGAAACTGAAATGACAGTTAAAACCAAAGATGGAAGCATTGAGATAATGCTTTTACCAAAAAACACAACATTATTGATCCAGCCACTTGACCACAATGTCATAAAAACCATGAAAATTCACTACAAGAAACGCTTGTTGATAGACATTGTGAGCAACAAAACAGACGACATTTCAGACATTTTGAAGAGATTTAATATCAAGGATGCTGTCATCAACTCTGCTTATGCTTGGAACCAAGTTACGAAATAAAACATCATCGAGTCTTGGAAAAACGTTTCACACACGGAAAAACGTTACACACCCATTACTTGAAAACTATACTGAAATCGAAACAAATTATGATGAAACTTACTTGGATAGTCTGTCTACAACTTGTTCATTTATTAACAAAAAAATGTTAAAAGAAAATGAGGGCATACCACGAAAAGATCTAATGAAGTGGCTGATGGAGGCTGATCTAAATGCCGACTTAAATGATGATGAGATTATTGATGAGACCATTACTCCAGACAGCGGCAAGACTGACGACGACGAGATTGAGGTGGCTGCTAGTTCTTTTAAAGTCAGTTGTAATGACACTGTGTCGGCAGCTGCTATCCTTATAACTTACTGTCAAGAGCGTGGTGTTGAAATTGAGACATTTAAAAAATCTCCAGGAGAATGTGATCTCAGAATCTTTAACTAAGAAGAAGAAAAAACTTTTTGATTTTAAAAGTACCGGGTGTTTCAAAATGAATAGCGGGGTTTTAAAGTGTTATAATATTTATTACATCAAACTTACAGCCACAAGTGATATATCAAACAAAAGAGGAACTCAAACAGTTTTACATAATAGCCTACAAGTGTTCAATGTGAGCACCATTCGTTACTCGGCACACGTCAAGACGATATGCGAGTTCTTCCCAAACTTTGGTTAGTGTCTCATTAGTAATTGCCGCAACAGCTGTTTCAATCCTGTTCCTTAATTTGGGAAGGTTGGCTGGCATTGGAGGCACATACACTCGATCCTTAATAAACCCCCAAAGATAGAAATCACACGGCGTTAGGTCGGGTGACCGTGGAGGCCATGGATAACAAGCGCCATCATTAGGCCCCTTACGGACAATCCAGCGGTCGGGTACTGTGAGGTTAAGCCAATCGCGTACCTCGTTATGCCAGTGAGGCGGCGCACCATCTTGCTGAAAGACGAAGTTCTCTGGTTCATCCTGTGTCAGTTGAGGGAAGAGCCATAGCTGTAGAGTATCCAGATAAGAGGGACCAGTTACAGTTGCTTCACCAAAAAAGAAAGGACCACAAACTTTCTGTCGGGATATGGCACAAAAAACATTCAATTTAGGGGAGTCTCGTTGCACTTGTTCCATCATGCGGGGATTTTCTGAACCCCAAATCCGAACATTATGGGTGTTTACTTGACCACTAAGGTGGAAGGTCGATTCATCACTGAATACGACAAGATCCAGAAAATTTTCATTGTCATTCAACAACATGTCGTTAGCAAAGTTGGCACGTAAAACATGGTCAGTAGGCTTCAGAGCCTGTAACAACTGCAAACGATAAGGACGTAGTTGCAAGCGTCGCCGCAAAACTCTCCAACAGTCGTCACAGGAATTGCTAATTCATGACTAGCCTTCCGAACGGATTTCATAGGGCTACGCGTGAACGAATTACGCACTTGCTCAACGCTCTCTTCACTAGTTCTTGGTCGTCCCGTACTCTTGCCTTTACAAAGGCAGCCAGTGTCTTCAAACTGATGATACCATCTACGAATATTGTTATCACCTGGAGGATCACAAACGAACTTAATCCGGAACGCACGTTGCACAGTAACAACAGATTCCGTCTTTGCAAACTGTAAAACACAAAACGCTTTCTGTTCTTTAGTCGCCATCTTTGCTACTAGCGCTTTCTATCGGATTGCGGCGGAAACATTACGCACTGATGCCAACAAACAAAACTGTTTGAGTTTCTCTTTCATTTGATATATCCCTTGTGGCTGTAAGTTTGATGTAATATATTATAACACACTAAAACCCCGCTATTCATTTTGAAACACCCGGTATAAAGATGGTATTTTAAGTTTTCACTTATGTATTATGTATGCGCAGTTTGTTCATTCTACTATAATTAGGTATGTACAATAAAAAAGTTTGTTTTTACAATATAGTGTTTGATTATTTTCAGGTTTCTTACTGAATATAGGTTATTTATGCATTGTATAAATGGCACCCTTGGTAATCCAGACTCCTTGGTAATCCAAAAGTGTGCTGGTCCCATATCTGTCGGATTATCAAGATTGGTCTGTATATAGTTTAATTTTTTGTTTACTTCACTCACCAGTTCACATGGGTTACAAGCCTGTGCATGAACTTTATTCCTCAGTACTGACCGTTGGCTCAAAGGGGATTCGAACCTTGGACCTTGCCCTCCGCAGTCCAAAGCCTTAGCCACTGAGCCACCACGCTGGCTGACATGTCCTTCTGGCTTGCCATTTTTCTGGATGTTATCAACAGATAGTTGTTCTTATGTGGCTTTATTAACCCTTGTGTGTTTTGAATAATTCCGAGTCACCATCGGTGTTGAAACAGCCGAGCGGTCTAAGTATTGTCTTGTTACCAGGCACAGTGCTGAGGATCGTCAGTTCGAATCTAGCTCGGGCTGGTACTTTTCACCGTGCAATATGTAGAGGCACTGGTCTGTGGCATAGTGGCGTAGGCCCCACCTTAAATAAACGGTGTTGGGCATGGGGGGGGGGTGGAAATTGACAGGATCATTGTTTCTATTATAGTTGTACGGTACAACACCTGTTTCGCTACTTTTTACTTAAGATAAGAGGAAGAGGACACATTTTTCTTAATTGTTTTAAATTGGCTGTACTTTTCTACTTATTTAGAATATATAATATGTAAAGTAATTAAAAGACATGTAAATAAATGGATATACAAAATTGACATTAAAAAACCTGGACATATAAAAAATGCATACAATGAACATTAAAATTTAGTTTAGTTTTAGTTTACTGAGGGGAAGGAAAGCTCTGAGGTCATTTCTAGGTTGCACTTCAACATTAAAATTAATATTTAATAAATAAAAATGAGGACATATTAAGAAAAACCACATTAAAGGATTATCCTAGGACAGTTGTGGGGATTGAATAAGTATTGGAGAAAAGCAATTTGAAAATACAATCTAATAATGATATTTAATATTATGTAAGCTTAAAAAAAAAATTATTTCAGTAATTACTGTAAGATGCCATTCCCCATTAATATACACTGAACAGAAATAAACACAATAAAATAACTTAAACAATCAAAAGTAAAATTATTTTAAAATTAGACGGATGAAATTACTTTTGTTCAATCTGAATACACTTGAAACACAGCATACCTTTTTCAGGAGATTTCTTGAGAGAAATAATAAGAGTAGCCACAGCTTTCAACACAAATGAGATTTCTGACAGCCTGTACCTACAACCAAAAATATTACTTAGAATTTAAGAAAATTATTTAATTTAGTAAGTGTTTGGAGGTTATGGGATTAATTTCTAACAAGGGACTTTAAATCTAACAGGCAGCTATAAATTTTAAAAAACATTAAACAAATAAATAAATTGCCACCAAATTCCACTTAAAATTTGGTATAAGTATTTACATAATAGCATGTTTACTTATCAAGCCCAATAATGTAAAGTTTATGGGAGTATAAATGAACTAAATAAAAATAAATCTACTAAACAATCGTTATATGAAGAAGGATATTGTAATTATCTACAAGAACAGATTCAAAAGCACAGTATTTGGTTAAAACATAACATAAGTAGTTTTAACAAAGTTAAAAACAAGGCATGTTTTAAAAATAAGTACCGTTTTGAAATGAGACAAAAACCAGTTGATTTTTAGTAAAAAAATGATTTTAATATAAAAACCTGTACCTTAAACTATTTTTCAACACAATTTCCAACATTTTCTAAAACACCATTATCTTGGCTTCTAGCAGTGGTAAAATTAATTACTTGGTTAAGTTGTCATCATTGTGAAATATATATTAACGATTCATTACTTTCATATGCATAAGTAAATACAGCGATTTTAAATTGATTTAACTTTAAGTTGATCAATTAAAATATTATTGTGATTCCTACAGACAGCTCTTTATAATTGTTGGGAGAGGTTTGTAGCTCATCTCTCAATTTTTATTGCCTACTGACATCTTGTTCCGGCTATCTGCGTAACTGTAGCCAAAGGCATGCAAGATTTGCTTTTATAGAAATGGGCAGCTCTTTATAATTGTCGGGAGAGGTTAGCAAAGGTCATTTCTCAATATTTATTGCCTACTGTCATCTTGATCCGGTTAACCGCGTAACTGTAGCCAAAGGCATGAATACGCTTTATTTATTATAAAGATAATAATAAATAAATTATCTTTATATACATGATCATTGAGAACAGTAAATGGGTCAACATTATAAAGATCTATAAGTATAATACAATATCGTCAAATTGTTGTTAAAAGTTTGTTAATCAGAGAATATTTAGTAAATTCTTTTAGGCTGTATATTGTCCTGTCCTTTTGGGAAGATGTTATTTAGTTGCAGATGATCTAAAAGTTTAATACATCATATGTACCCATCCTTAATATTGATGCCCCATCAAACAGAGGATCACAACAGGATAGCTACACAAACATCCTGAGTGAGTGACTATCTCTTTATGTTGTACCCAGCTATGGGGTATGACAAGTACAAAATGCGTTCAAATACATTATATAAACCCATCCCTAACACTGAAGCCACATCAAACACAGAACCACACCAGGATAGCTACACAAACGTCCTGAGTGTGTGACTACCTCTTGTTGTTGTACCCAGTTATGGGATATGACAAGTACATCTGTTCATATACATTACAGTAGAACCTCTTTAATCCGAACTAATTGGGACCGGGGGTAGTTCGGACTAAGGAATGTTCGGATTACAGAACATATTGTTGCTTTTACATAACAATAGCTAAAACGTGGCTAAAATGGATCGTAATTGTTGCGGGAAAAGTGAAAAATGCTTTATAAAGTAAAATACAGTGTTTATTTAATACAGTAGTAAACATAGTGAATAAACAGTACTGTTTCGCGCGCATTCCATTGTAGTTCATTCAACGGCCAATGTTAAACGGCTCCTGCGGCGGCGTTCGGATTAGTGGACGTTCGGATTACGGGGGTTCGGATTAAAGAGGTTCTACTGTATATGCACCCATCTCTAACACTGAGGCCACATCAAACAGAAAACCATAACAAGATAGCTACATAAACATCCTGAGTGACTGACTACCTCTTGTTGTTGTACCTAGTTATGGGATATGACAACATGAATGAAATTTGTTTATGAATGTGGTAAAGGATATCAGACATTCACAAAAATTTGGAAAGCATCCAAAAAAACATTTACCCACTACGTGTCATTAACCTAATGTTTAAGACTGCTTACCTTGGGTGACCTTTTCAGAGCTGGGAGGAGAAACCAAAATCAGTTCTTAAAAATATGAGATGGCTGTGAAAATGTGTAATTACTTGTCTTATACACTTCAACTTTTTGTCGTCTATCAACAATTTGAAAAAGTTAAGATTTGAATTCTTTACTACTATTCTAACATTAAATAAGTATAAGATGCTATGTAATATTAAATTAAACAATAAAAAAATTGCTTTATATTCCTCTATTTATTTTGGGATTCTTTATTTACATTATGTTAATTTTCTAACCTCTACAGCATTTTTATGGTAAATTTAAAGCATTAAAAAAAATAAAAGGCAAAAAATATAAAAACCATTATTTAGTGTTACTGATTTGATCTATAAACGGAAAAAAATCAGGCAAGCATAATGTCGGAATCAACAACTACAGTAAAAGTTATTTGAGAAATTATATAATTTCCATTTACCTACTAAATTTACATTTAACATGACAGCACTGAACTTTTTATTGAATGCAATAATATTATAAAAACAAAGGTGAATCAGCTTAACTTCCATCAAAGAAATGGGCATAATATCAAACAATTAAAGCTGAAAATTCTACATAATTTAATGCAATAACAATCTTAAGTTCATGTTAAAAACTATAGTCCAGCCGTTCTAACTTTACCTCTCAGGTTTGCGGGCTAAACTAAAAAATCGACACAGGCAACATCACATCCAGACTGCCACAGCCCTCCTCTAAATTTTACATCCGGTGACTCATAATAGGGACAAATTAATTTTTTTAGTGAGAATTAAAATCTTTTTAGAGTTTAACTGAGAAGTACTTTTTTTACTGTTTATTAATATTAAAAAACAAAATCAATCGGACAATTTTAACTTATAAAAACTATCAGGCGTTAGTTGTGATTTATCTCGACCAGAAACAAATTAGACGTGGGACAGGATGGAGCCAAGCGCTCAAGACATACAATGTTGCCATGTTGTGCTCCCCTCAGAGGTAAAGTTAGAACGGCTGGACTATAATATGCACACATACAAATTTCTCATCAGATGTTAAATTATCATCTGTTTTAGTTATCCATTGAGCACTAGTGTAGTTTCAAGTAAATGTAATGCAGTTTAAACCAGCTGTAGTAGCAGCTCACTAACTAACCAAATTACTGGCATAAATATTCCTATTACATGAGATATCTATATGTAAGTAATAATACATTAAAGGATTTTACTGTCGGTGCAGAAATTATGTACACCCGAGTTTGAAGGTTGTTTGCTAAAGAACTAAGAGACCTACAACAAATCTAATCACACCATTGTTTTCCTCGTTTAATTGTACGTTATGATATATGCGTTTTAAATGTTGTTTCAAGTTTATTTTTATCCTAGTTGAAGCAAAAAAGTACCAGAATTTTAACTAGTTTTCACTGTTATATCAAGTTTACACCATTATAAATAAAAAAAAACCGTTAATGTATCGCATTTGTATTTTAAAACCTAGTTGATAGGAATGATTTCTATAAGTTTTATAAATTTAAGGATTCTACCTAATTGATTCTTATCAAATTCTCTGAAACATTGTTTTCTTTGTTTCTGGAGGTCATAAAATTGATTACTTGGTGTTCTTGTAATCCTTATGACACATATAGTTACGATATACAGTACCAGTTTCATATATGTAATTAAAGTTACTGCTTTTATATTGTTTTTAATCAATTTAAAGTTATTTTTAATGATTTAAATTCATTTACTCACACATATGAAAGTAATGTATCGTAAATATACATGTCATAAGGATTACAACAAGACCAAGTCATAAATTTTACGGTTTCCAAAAGCCAAGAAAACAATGTTTCTGGGAATTGATTAGAACTTTTTTCTCGATTAGTTAGAATCCTGAAATTTATTAAACGTATAGAACACATTTCTTTCAACCATGTATTAAAATATAAATGTGATAAATTAACGGGTTTTTTACCCGTTAATTGTTTTCTTGGCTTCTGGAGGCCATAAAAAAGATTACTCAGTATTGTTATGATCCTTATGTCATGTATATTTACGATACATTACTTTCATATGTGTGAGTAACAATTGTTTAAATTTGATGTACAATAAAAAATAGTTGAAATTCTGGTACTTTTTTATTCAAACTAGGATAAAAATTAATTAAGCTTGTAACAAAATTTTAATATGCATATTTCATAACGTACAATTAAACGAGAAAAACAATTTTGTGATAAGATTTGTTGTAGGCTTCTTAGTTCTTTAGAAAACAACCTTCAAATTCGGGTGCACATAGTTTCTGCGCCTACAGTAGATTCTTTTACCATCTTAATGTTGGCTATTTGAATACAGAAAAAAATGAAGTGTAATTGTAGCTGATATTGAAAGGGGCAGTAAGTTCTATCTAACTGGATGCAACTGAGTGGCTAAATTTGTAGTTATATTTTTAAAGTTACTGACCTTTCAATTCTTCAACTACGGTTTTCAACTTTTTTCCGTTAAAGCTAGTATTGAAACGTCCTCCGTTTAGTTAGCTACATTTTAAAACGTCTATCTTCGGTCGTTTTCTAATTTAATGTGATTTTTACTGTAGACAACTGTAGTTAAACACTTGTGTCCCGATTGGACATGAAACTAAAGGAAATTTCCCACTGTGACAGGGATTTGGCCACAGCTGTAGGTTAAAGAAGTCAGGGGAGACATTATGTGCGCTTATGCTTGATTGTAACTTCCATTTATAAGGCCCTATAAAATAAAATATTTTGAAGCTAACACTAACTTAAATCAATTGTTTAAATAATTTAAGTCAAAGGACACTGGAAAAAATAAATACATAAAAAATATGAGAAGGCGCTGTTTAACAATAATATCATTAAAACAAAACTTGATGTAATGTGCAAATTGATGTTTATCGTAGATTAGGGGTTTTTAATCCTTGTGAAATTTGAGACCATATGGATTAAAAACATTCATATGAAATCATAGTTCAAGTATCTAAGAGTTACTTTGACTAGCCAAAATAAAATGGAAGAGGAAATACAAGTCAGAATTAATGCAGCAAATAGATGCTACTGGAGTCTCCTGAAACTATTCCAAAGTAAACTACTGTCAAGACCCACAAAAATAAGAATGTATATAGCTATTGTACAACCTGTTTTATTATATGGATCTGAGGTGTGGACCCTAACAATGTATAACAAAAAAAGATTGATTACATTTGAAAACAAAATTTTAAGAAGAATATATGGACCTACCTATGAATCAGGAGTGTGGTGAATAAAAAAGAATAGAGAGCTTAGAGAACTGTACAAGAGACCTGATATTGTGGCGGTGGTTAGAAGCAGAAGAATAAGATGGCTTGGTCATGTGAGGAGAAGGGAAGAAGAAAAAATGATAAGAAGGGTATGGATGGGGAAACCAGCAGGAAGGCGACCTCTAGGACGACCAAGAATAAGATGGGATGACCAAGTGGAACAGGATGTGAGAAGTCTTGGTGGAGACATCGAAATGGCAGAGGATAGAGGATTGTGGAAGCAACTTGTTGGCGAGGCCAAAAATCACCTTGGATTTGAGTGGCCACAGGAGTAAGTAAGTAAGTAAGTATATGAAATCATACAGTACATAAAATTAACTGTCTGTTTTTTATTTTTGCTTCTCTAATATTGTGATTTTTTTTTTCTTACTGTTAGTTGTCTAACACTGCTATGTTAAATTGTAATTTATAAAGTATATTATTTTTTAAGTTTGTAGAGGTTTTTAATTTTTTTAAAAGGTTTATCTGCTCTTGAAGTCTATTTCCTCACAGTTTTGTTAAATTAAGGTGTCAGCAAATCTATTTTTAAGGAATCTTCTCTATACAAAGACATTTCTCTTTTTACAGTATTACCTATATAAATTAGTTTGAATCTGAAACACATATGCAGTAAAACGATTTTTGCACTTGGTACTGTAAGGCCCAACTAGCTATAGAGATGTGTTAAAACTAAAACATGTATGACATATTGTTGTTAAGTTTTATTGCACATTTTGGACACAAGTGAAATTTTTAGATAATAAAACTGCCTATGTTGACCAAACTTGGATGACATGAAGAGGTGTATATAAATTTTATGATATCCTGATATTGTGATATCTCGTCTAAGGCTTACTAATTCTCGGCTAATACTTAAAACAATTGTTGTATTCTTAATATAAATTAATCACAGTTTGAAATATTTTGTTTCAGATTAAAACTAGTTTTAATAAATTTCTCTATTGTCTTTATTCAATTTGTTTTGCAATGGATACTCTTTAAATTTAATTAGTG
Organism: Stictocephala bisonia; assembly: GCA_035578905.1. Classification (NCBI taxonomy): domain Eukaryota; kingdom Metazoa; phylum Arthropoda; class Insecta; order Hemiptera; family Membracidae; genus Stictocephala; species Stictocephala bisonia. The sequence continues at coordinate 4,773,502 of JAQJVL010000019.1, read as the reverse complement.
GGTGATTCCGACATTACAAACTCAAGTGGACAGGTGGGGTACATACATGTGCTGGGAGGTAGGAACGCCTGGCCTGTGCACCCCTGCTACACTGCTCTGCCTCTCCCCCTCTACCCCCGATTTTAACCTTGACAGAACAATCAAATTCTGTTGCAATTTTCCTGCCATTTATTAATGAAATATTCATATTAATCATAAAACAGTTTTGTTTATTTAACAGAATTTTTGAGTTTTCCCAAATTGAGAACAAACATATGGAGAAGAAATGTGAAATAGTACTTTTAATGATACTAATGCCGGCGTGGTGACTCAGTAGTTAGACTTCGGACTGCTGAGGGCAAGGCCCAAGGTCGGTACTTCACTCATTGAATAAAGTTCCCACACAGGCCTGCAGGCCCATGTCAACTGGCGAGTGAAGTTTAAAAAAAATATTCACCAGATATTAGACTTTTACTCTGAACAAAACTGTTACAATTTGGTGAGATTAATGAATACTTTGAAAATCTTACCATACTTATTTCTTTATGTAAGTTTCAGAAACTCTTAAGCATTAATGTGGCGGATTAAATTATAGATTAGAAAGAAAGTTGTTGGAGCACAAATTTAAACCACTGATTTAATATAATCTTATAAAAACTTCCAACATCACATTACCACTTAAGGTGTACTATGTATGGAAATGCATAAAAAAATCAATTCAATTTGATGCATCAAATCGTTGATTCAATGCATAACGAATCAGAACATGAGTCACCGAAATATCACATTGGAACATTGGAAATATCGTGTCAGAATTAATTTGTCATTATGTGTCAAATGAAATACCTCTTTATTTTTAAGGCGAGGTTAGGACTAGACAGTCCTCTCTACCACCTAACCTTAATAATAACGTGTACCAAAATAACGAATTAATGAGAACACATGCTATTGTCAATCAATGATAAATTTGGTTATCTTTCCCAACGGGTCCTCTGACGATTTAAATATCATATTTTTAAGTAAAACATTTGTAAAACGATAATTATATGACTCTGTTTTCATTCCGTATGGAGATTTCGAGTGGATAGAGATGAGCACAAAGAAGTACAAATTTGATTACACCACGAAAACAAATATAGGATCTCAAGTAATTTGATGCTTTTGATACGAGGGCTAGTGATATAAGTCTACCACCAAGCATAAGTCTGATATCGTAATGTAAATGCAGTGACCGTGAATCGATGGAATATTTTCAAAAAAATAATAATTATTGCTGTCTTTACTTGGGATAGTGAACAAAATTATTTTCTTCTATTTAGTTTTTAGTTTTTGAATACTGCTGATTGTGAGTCCCTTCTTATCACTTCCTGTCTTATAAAAAGCACTTGGCTTTGACATTCCATCCCTTTTACTTAACATTTCTATACAAAACAAATTTGTATCTTGTTTTCATTTGTCAAATCATCTGTTAAATCTATTTATCAAATGTAAAATGACTAATAATGATAGTTCCATTTTTCCGGTTCGGTTCTCACTCAAATCGGTTTCCGTTTCAGAGTACTTTTTGAATATGTTATTTATAACAATAATAAGACATTAACCAATAACAATAGAAAACCGACATTGATTTATTTAATGAATTGGTTATCAGATTAAGTTAGGAGAAATGTTTATTTATATAAAACAAAATAGCCTGAAGTACAATAGATGTTTTTAGCATTCAGTAATTTATTTAGTTTTAAATATATAAAATAATGCATTATTTTCTGGTCAATAAACAATGAAGCCAAAGTAATTCACAGTTTATGATGTATTTAGACTTCATAAAAAGAAAAAAATAAGTACAGTTTCTTTTAACTTATTTTAAAATAAAAAAAAATGACCTAGACTGTTATGTTCTGAAGTGCTGATAGATCATAATCTAAAAGATGTTTAATTGCTAGCAAAAATTATGAATAGCCTTTATTTTAATATTCTATATTATTAATAAAATTTATTAATAAATAAACTCTTATGTACTACACTCACTATAACTTAATTCAATACACATATATAAAACTACAAGCATAATTATATTCAGAATAGAGATTAGTTGTAAGCAGGCTGGAATATTGTCTTTAGGTATTATAATCAGAAAGGAAGCAATAGGGGCTTATGAAAAAAAAAAAAAAAACTAAATAGCATTTTATTTATTTACTGTGGTAGAAGTAAATTCCTAATCCTATAATGTTATCCTTTTCTTTTCACAGTGCAGATAACAGAGTGATCCAACTATGGACAGATATTTTCTTATTTCAATGTATTATACTTTATCTTGTAGTGAGATATTAATATTTGACTGTTCTGTCAATAGCCTAATTTTACCCCCTTCTGGTATAAGACCCTATAACCGTTATCGGTAGAATGAACCTTCCTTGTAAGGAATGGACTCCGCAAGAGTGTGGGAAGATGCAGCTACTTGAAATATAAATGAGTGGCAAATTACCAGTTCTCAATTCAGACTCTTTATTTAAGAATTGACATAATAAAATGACCCATTTCTACTCATAACTAATGTATTAAGTAAAGAATGTAAAGATACCTTGAAACATGCGTAGAGCAGATCAACATTTATTATACGGGCTGTTCGGAAAGTAACCTCTGTTTGCTCACTATGTGGGAAGTAAAGGGGGCAGGGCCGCCATCTTGCGCTGGCGTACACGGCAGGTCAGTGGACGTCCAGCATTATTATAGTGAAGGTTGCCCTAGCTCTAGTTTGTTTTAGTGTTGCAATAAAAATTCCTGCAAAGTGTGAAGTGCGTTCTGTCATTCGAGTTTTGTGATTTTCTGAAAGAATCTTCATTACCCACTGAGCACAAAACTTTCAGTAGCCTAACCTGTCAGTCATTACCTCATACAAAACAGTCCTTGAAATTTGAGGAAATTCTTCTGAAAGTTCTGAATTAGTGAAGCGTCGGTTGTCACGAATTTTTGAGTTGATTTAGTTAGTTAGTTATTTAGTTATTTTCTCAACAAGATCATCAGTGACCACCAATGGCCTGTTGACATTTGTTCTGCCACTTTTAAATGTGCGAACTCATTCCTGAACAACTACTGCACTCATTACATTTGAACCATACATAGCACAAAGCTCTCTATGGACTGCTGCTGCCGAATACTGTTTAGCTATGGAAAATAGAATGACAGAACGCACTTCTCAGGAATTTTTATTGCACCACTCATTTTGACAAGCGACTGAAAAAAAAAACTAGCGTTAGGACAACCTACACTCTAATACGGCTGGACGGCCACTGACATGCCATGCGCGCCAGCGCAATATGACAGCCCTACCCCCTCTACTTCCCACATAGCGAGCAAACGGAGGTTACTTTCCGAACAGCTCTTGTAGAAATATTACAATTTACAGTACTTACACAGATCATAGCAAAGGAAGTTTTGAGTTGTTTTAAGGCTTTTAAATTGTTACTGTTTAAAATGTGTGAAAAGATTTTGCTAGTTTGGGAACTAACCAAGATAATGTAATGGTTACTAAACCTGAAATTAGACTAACATATTAGTTACATTGTTACCTGTTCCATATATTAATGAGAAAAAATCCCATGCACAAACTAAATGTAAAGAATAAACTAAAGAAGAGAACTCATTAGGTCACAGAAACAAAGTGCGCGTTTTGGAGTATAAATACAGTAAAACCTTGATAGTTTAACACTTTATGGACTACGGAGAGTCCAGGTATCAAAATGTCGAACTATAAGGAATGTATAGTAAATGTGAAAGGAAAAAACTATTTTTAAAGAGGAATTGTACTGTTATTTCTTCATGAACATTTAAAAATGTAACAAAACTAAAACAAGCCATATATTACTATAAAAATGTATGTCCTAATGAATTGGAAAGGAGTTATGTGTATGTATTTTGCGTGATTATTTGTATATGTATATGTATGTACGCGTATGTGTGGGTGTATATACATGAGTATTTAAGTGTGTGTATGTGGAGGAGGTGTTTATAGTGAATAGAGAAATTTGAGTTTTTTTATTAAATAGAGTCTAGTGGTTTTTTTAAACTTAAAAAAATAATAATAAAATTTAACTTAAGTTTTTGAAAAACAATTAAGGGAATGTAAATTTAAATTGGTTTTGTTCAGTACTCTTGGATTGTTCACTCTAGGTTTTGTTTCTTATTTATTTATTTTTCGTATTTTTAATTAGAATATTACTTTACTTTGTTCTTATTGGGAGTTACTATATTTGTTTATACTATTATGTAAATAAAATAGCTAAACTTTGTGAAACTGACTGCTGGTAAATTTATTTAACAACATAAATTTTCTCCAAACAGGCTATGCCTTGGAGATAACATTTTCCAAAAGCAACAAAAACACATATTCTGATCAAAACTGTATTACATATTAAATTTGTGTAAAAATAACATATGTGTGTAAATATAAATATCTGTAGTGTAAATATGATAAAATTGTGTGTTAAATAACTTTTAAATTTTTACACACACCTTTTCTTTTATGTTGATTATTCTATTTTGTTAAATGCATTTTTAAGTAGCAGTTAATGGTCAGCCTGAGCAACGCAATATTAATTTGTTATAATCAGTTTATGTAAATATATTTTGTGTTTCTGTTATTTAGATAATGTTTTGTGATTGGATACATTTGTATTTGTATTGATTTATTTTGTATGATATGTTATTTTTGGAAAATAAATTATCAAGTTATAATAGTTGTTAAATTATGAACTGTAAAGTACTTAAAATAAAAAATTGGTAATTTTAACAGTTATTCACTTTAACACTCTTATTTGTTGATCTGCACCAGGATAAACCGAGCACAGCCTGTCACAAACAATAATTTTGCAACGTCTCGCTGTCATGGTCGGTGTCAAAATATACGGACTGTCAAAATATTGAGTGTCAAACTATCGAGGTTCAACCACAGTCTAATAACAAACAATCGCGACACACCATTAAAAATTGGTGACAAGCACGACGCTAGCGCAAGAGCGGGGTGAGGACAGTAGTGTGTATTTCTGCACTGTTTACATTTACATTTATTATTAGTAAATGTCAAATAACTTATGTCTATAATCTGTTATGGCAATTTTTCTATTGATGTTATTTCACTTCTTTGCAAGACACAATGCAATACAAAGGTAGCGTTGGTGTAGTTGTATGGTTTGGCTACTTGGAGCGCTAGCTCCACAGCAGAGCAACGGAAGTATAGTGATTGTATTTTATCAGACTGTTGTTCTACTGTTAAATTATTTATAATAGGACAGAGCAAAGGCAAACTTAGCTAACAAGACACTAACTTGTCTACTAACACAATATACAAGAAAATAAATACAAACACACCACAAATTTTCAGTGTTATTAGGTACTATTATCTTCAGGTAGGCAAGAATTCTGACTTAAGTTTCTTGATAGGTGACAGTATTGAAGGGGGGTAGGCAGTTATGTGTTTTATCTGAATTTGTTTTCTGTTTTCATATGTATTATGTTAGTGAATTTATCTTCTTAGACAGGTGTGCTGATGCCTTATCTCTCCTATTAAACTGATTTCTAGTACCCTTTAACCTAACCTAAAATAATATTATTTTAAATTAAAACAAATGGCCAGTAGAGGATATATGAAAAACAGCAACCCAGTGAATAGCCAAGAATCTCAAGCGAAAAATGTTAATGACAGAAGAAGACACAGTTGACAAAGTATATATGTACTATACTCATTTTCTGTAATAATCAATATTGGCAAGTGATGAACTGACCACTCATAACTTAATTAATTTTTTTTAGTGTTACAATAAATGGAATATTTTAGTTTTCTTGTTTAGGCCACGATCATTTTTACATACATTTTATTGCAAGCAATTGGTTACTTATGTGGAAGCAGGCCACTTCGATTTTCGATGCGCTAGGATTTAGCTTCCAGGTTCAAAATATTCTTCGAGGATTGAAAGACCTCTTGTGTTTCTTCAGTAGCACTGAAATCCTTGTGTTGATAAGCGAAATCAATATCATTTGCATAAATAAATTCTCTAGACTTTGTGATTGGGATGTCAGCGGTATATACGTTGAACAAAATTGGAGCTAGTACAGACCCCTGTGGCAACCATCCTTCAGCTGTCTAAGGACACTGTTGAATTGTGGACACAGCATCCTAAGTATCAAGAGGATAGCTGGATTTAAATTCATGTAAAAATCCAAAGCTTCATATAAACTCTAAACACGGCTTTAATCATATTTCCGTTTCCTGCATATTCTTCTGTCACTTCTATAGCATTTACAAGATTATGTATACAGTATTATAATGGTCAATCTTTGGAGATGAATATGATTTGTTGATTATTTTTCATCGTTTTAATAAAATATACAATAATTTGGTATAGTAATTTTATGGGGAAAGGACTAAAATACTACAGTAATATTAAATCCATATCGTAAGGCCTTTCAATGGAAAGTTACCATCATCAGGAACTGCACATGTAGTGAAATGCTACTATTTAGTTACTGAAAGGTCTCACAAATTAAAAAAATGATACTACTGGAATGTTTGAGCCCTTTCATAAATTAAAATATCTTCTAGTAAAAGAGCTTCAAGAATAATTTAGTATAGCTTTTAAAATTATATATTTATAATTTCCCAAATAAAAGCTATGAATGAACTTGAGTTAGCATTAGTTTCAAACAAATCTTATCTAAAAATAATGAAAAGTAATTCACCTGGGAAGTGGACATTTTCCACTGCGAGCTTCATCTTGAACATACTGATGCAGCACTTGCTGGAACCTGTGAAGTAGAGCTGTCACTGCCAAGCGTCCCGCTAGTCCTTCCCCACCTAGCTCCTCTTCCAGTTCCCCCTCCAGGCCATCCAGCAGAGAGAATTGCAACAGTGTCTCGAAACACATCTTTGCTAACTCTTCTCTAAGATTATTGTCACTCTCTGATCCTAAGAGTGAAAAAGCATGTTCATGACTCTTATCAATATACTGAGTGTTAAAAACATACCAAACTGATATTTTTGTTTGGATACACCTATAAGATTGGAATATTGGATGTACTATAAAACTATCCCCATATATTAAAAAAGACCCCTTATGAACAAGGGAAAACGCACTTAAGGAGTACCAAGAACTTTTTTATAGTAAAAAAAGTTAAACAGCATTGTACAGGGTTGGTTGTTCATTCCTGCAAAACACACCTCAAAATGTCAATCATGTAAAAAATAGATGCTAATCAACATTTTACAATAACAACATTTGTAAACAGAAGCAATATTTCGCTAAATCAGCCTTTTGAGGTAAATTTTGTCATATTTTAGTCTTTTTAAAAGTATATGTCACATAACACAAATTTATTATAATATAATTACAAAATATTATAGAGATCAATTTCGGTAAGCCACCATATTTTGTCAATTTTATACTTATATTTAGGGCTGTGCGATGCATCGAAAAATCTATGGATGACTAGTCAAAATGTTGATGCATCGAAAGTAACTCGATGCATCGATAGTGTCACAATGCATAAGCAATATCAATGTCTTAGATTCATTCTGATGCGCCAAAACGATGAATTATTAAGAAAAAATTCTCTTGTCATTTATAATATTTAGTGGTGTGTCTTAATAAAACTACTACTTTGATGTTTTAAGTAAAATATTTTAAAATAAAATAGTTGTAAAATGATGATTACTCGAGTTTGTTTTTGTTCAGAGCGGACAGGGATGAGTGCGATCGGATACAAGTCTGATAATATTGCGATAACAAATACAGAGTTCGACCAGGAAATACCTCGTACATGATAACAACATGATAAAAGTCCATCAAGCAAATATGTATGAGTATCGTAATTTACATGTGTGCAGCGTACCATGAATCGTAGAACATTCTCTACAGACAGTACATCCATTTCTGTTAGTCAGCAATTATTTTGGGATCTGTATTTGGTAAAACATAATATGAATTGTTGCGTAGATAATTGGAAAGAATTATGTCTTCAACTGTGTTTTTGAATATTGCTGATAACAGTCCAATATTGCAAATAACAGCGGTCCATTCCTTACAATGACTTGTGTTATCACTTCCTGTCTGATAGGGTACCTAGCCTAGCCATCCTTCTAACAAAACATTTCCTAATCAAAACACAGTATTATCTTCTTTCCTTTTATAAATTCAAAATTGCTGCATTTTTAACAATAATTCACGTTTGTCTAATTCAATTCAGTTAGTCTGTTGGCACTGTGTTCTAAAATACTTTACTCAAGATTATTTGCATTAAAAAAAGTATAATTTAACGTTAATTATTTAAAACAACTCTATTAACATATATTTTCAACCTTTATATTGGAAAATATTTTAATTATAACTAATATAAAAACTCTCAATTAATGTATTAAATAAATTACATTTTATTGTATATGTTGATATTGTTTTATTAATTTAAATATATTGTTATACTTGAATCAAAATGATGCTTCTACTAAACAAATTCTGTGATATAGTACCTTTATTTATCTATGCTTATGTGACTTTGCATTAATATTTATTTCAGTCAACTCACTGTTAGTGAAAATGAAATTATTTATATGTCTGTCATCATTTTCCAACTATAATAGTATATAAGAATAATTAAGGTGTTTTCCATTATTTTTTACATTCTTCTTTTTACTTGTGACATATATTAATTTAACTGTCAACAAATAAAATTGTGATCATTTTGACCAGTTACTCTCCTACAACAACAGCAAAGTACAACTATTGGCATTTAAATTTAATACAGAGCCATCAAATGTCTTTATTACTATCTTTTCCTATATTTGTCCTTAGTTACTTAGTCCTTAGTAGTTAGTTATATAAGCATGCTTAGTGCTAAACAAATTTATTAAGCCTTAAAATTGTATTTCAAAATAATTATGATTTATTGTGCATTAGGCCTACTGCATTCTGTGAATTCCTTTATCTTACATTTCTTATATTATTATTAATTGACTTTCTTACTTTGATTTTGATAGAAAGATAATTTTTATATTTTTATTGCATACATATAACAAAAACTAGCTAACGTTTATATGATCAAAAATGTATCTTTTAAATTATCTTTCTTTGTACTAGCAAGATACAGTACCCGTAACAAAAGGTATTAATGTTACACAACCGCTTCTAAAACTTAATAAAAATCATAAATTCTTTATGTGCGCAACAAATCGAGTTGCACTGAATAGAAATTCTTTGAATCGCATCGCTGCATCGAATCGAAAAATATTTGCTGCATCGCACACCCCTACTTATATTGTAAATAATTTGTTTTGTGTGACATTCACTTGTTTTGTATTTCTAACAACACATGAGATATACTAACAACACATGATATACTAACAACACATGATATACTAACAACACATGAGATATACTAACAACACATGATATACTAACAACACATGAGATATACTAACAACACATGATATACTAACAACACATGATATACTAACAACACATGATATACTAACAACACATGATATACTAACAACACATGATATACTAACAACACATGATATACTAACAACACATGAGATATACTAACAACACATGAGATATACTAACAACACATGAGATATACTAACAACACATGAGATATACTAACAACACATGATATACTAACAACACATGATATACTAACAACACATGATATACTAACAACACATGATATACTAACAACACATGATATACTAACAACACATGATATACTAACAACACATGATATACTAACAACACATGAGATATACTAACAACACATGAGATATACTAACAACACATGAGATATACTAACAACACATGAGATATACTAACAACACATGATATACTAACAACACATGATATACTAACAACACATGATATACTAACAACACATGATATACTAACAACACATGATATACTAACAACACATGAGATATACTAACAACACATGAGATATACTAACAACACATGAGATATACTAACAACACATGAGATATACTAACAACACATGATATACTAACAACACATGAGATATACTAACAACACATGAGATATACTAACAACACATGAGATATACTAACAACACATGATATACTAACAACACATGATATACTAACAACACATGATATACTAACAACACATGCTATACTAACAACACATGCTATACTAACAACACATGATATACTAACAACACATGATATACTAACAACACATGATATACTAACAACACATGATATACTAACAACACATGATATACTAACAACACATGATATACTAACAACACATGATATACTAACAACACAAGATATACTAACAACACATGATATACTAACAACACATGAGATATACTAACAACACATGATATACTAACAACACATGATATACTAACAACACAAGAGATATACTAACAACACATGATATACTAACAACACATGATATACTAACAACACATGATATACTAACAACACATGAGATATACTAACAACACATGAGATATACTAACAACACATGATATACTAACAACACATGATATACTAACAACACATGATATACTAACAACACACGAGATATACTAACAACACACGAGATATACTAACAACACACGAGATATACTAACAACACACGAGATATACTAACAACACACGAGATATACTAACAACACATGATATACTAACAACACATGATATACTAACAACACATGATATACTAACAACACATGATATACTAACAACACATGATATACTAACAACACATGATATACTAACAACACATGATATACTAACAACACATGATATACTAACAACACATGATATACTAACCAAGAAACTAAAAGTCTTTTAGCCAACCACAACTACAGAGATGTCTGCTCCTCCGTCAGAAGCTCTTTTCCACCCACAACTTCTCATACACGTACAGTAGTACTGACCCACTCGCCCATCCATACACGTACAGTAGTATTGACCCACCCACCCGCCCATACACGTACAGTAGTATTGACCCACTCGCCCATCCATACACGTACAGTAGTATTGACCCACCCACCCGCCCATACACGTACAGTAGTACTGACCCACTCGCCCATCCATACACGTACAGTAGTATTGACCCACCCACCCGCCCATACACGTACAGTAGTATTGACTCACCCACCCACCCATACACGTACAGTATACACCTAAACGTTGTACAGCTCATCCCGTTTTTAGCTTAAATATTTTCTTTTAAATCCTAAAAACCAACATCGACATTGACTCGAAAACTGACAATCCCTCTTCAATATGAATAACTTCTATTACTTAAGAAAAGTCTTAGATTCTGGGTGTCCCAAATTTTATTCATCACAGGTTTATAAAAAAAATTCACAACTTTTTTATTGCAATATTTCAGGTAAATACAAATTCAAAATAAGTGTGCATTGATTTTTAAAGGGGTTAAATGTCATCAAAGAAAAACCTCTACTAGTTTTGATATTTTTATTTGAATTATTATTTTAAACTGAGTATTTTAAATTCTTATTTACTCTCTGCAAAATGCATCTGTTTGGTTTAGTAAATAAATAATAAATAGTGTACTGTTTGTAGAATAGACACGAAAAAATGTTATTTCTTTAGATTTAAAAAGCATTATCAACATTATAAATTACTTAAATATAAATTATAATTTAATCGAGTAAAGCATAGGTTTTCAAAGTTAAAGGAGCAAAGTTTAGATCTTTACTCAAAATAGGCAACGTGCATGTGACATATACCATGCCATTTGCTACAAAGTAAATTTGCTACAAAGGAAAAATTTGTGTTATGTGAAATATACAAGTGCCGAATACATGTCACAACATCCGCTAGAAAAATAAATAATTTAATATTTTAGTGTATATTCAAAGTCAAAATATTTTTTTAATATAGTCACCAAGATTAGACATTATATTCATGCAAATTGCACACGCACACGCACACGCACACACACACACATTATTTGGTAAAATCTTGCCAAGTTTTTTGATTTGTTTGAGTCTACTAATTAATACTCTGCCACTAGTAATAACAGCTAATGGAGATTCTTTCATTTACCTTTATGAAAGTATAAATGGAAAGCAATTAGTTTTTAAGTATTATTTTACACATGAAATAAAAAATGCCTTTATTAAAGGGCGAAGTTAGGACTGCATGGTTTTCTTTATTCATAATTAAAACACTGATCATCAAGATATAAATAAATAACTAAAATTTTATTGTCAGAAAGTAGGGGTGTGCGAGTAGTGGTTTTGAGTTCGAGCCGAGTCGAGTATTAGGAATTTTTTTCGAGTATCGAGTATTTTCGAGCGAGTATTTACAGAAAGATTTCCTGTTCAACCAAGACAACTGTAAAAGGCAGACACCATCCTAAGCCTATGTTAAGTTTTGCCAGATTCGTAAATATATACATCTAAACTGAAGAATTTAATTCAGTAATAACAAGGTTACAATTAACCGGAAATAAGATGTGAATTATATGATCAAATTTGAAAATATGGATGACAAAGTAGTTCAATCGATTGATAATAACTAATCAGGTTTACTAAAAATAAATTTTAAAGCCGCTTAGGATGAATTAGTTTTTAAATTATGATCGGTAATGAAATGTGTGCAACTTGAAACTACTTTGATACATGAGGCTATACTGAACAACAGATAAATAATTACTGTATTTCATAAAGAGAACTTTATGAAATCCTGGCGTATTCAAATGAAAACCATAGACGTAGTCGGCTAATATAATAGGTCTAGCCGATATTGGCGATGAGATGCAGTCTGAAATATCAGCTAAGTGCCAACCAGTAACACAGACGTTTGATAAGGCTTCGGTTCAATAAAAATTATTTTTTAAATTTCTGAATTCGTTGTATTTTGTTTTATTTGTTAAAAAGGTCTTTGAACAACATGTTTCTCCTTCACTTGGATTGATTGTTCTGCATTTTATTTTTACATCGACACTGATGCAGTAGTAAAAGTATGAACAGGCAACTGTTCAGTGAGTTTACGAATCAAAATTATCTTATTTTACCACCTTTTACACTCCAACTGTGATATTGTCTAACCTAGTCAGGAAACCGTTCAACAATTTGACAGAAAAAAAATATCGTATGCGCAAATGTTACAACAGTTTTGGCGAACTATGGTCTTTTTCAGAATAAAAATTAATAAACGTTCGCCATGGATATCTGTATTTTATTCAACGGAAAATAAATCAATAATGTTATGTCACACGCTGCTAGAATGCCATTACCATATTTTATATGATATGATACTGTATTTTCTTACGTCAAATCATTGGACGATTTCCTGTTCTGACTTCAATCGACTTGCGAGAAATACTTTACACGATAATTTCAGTTCCGAAAAGGAGCTGAACGGTTCCTTGCACATAACAACCGAGATGGACTTTTACCTAGTTCAGTACTTGGGATGTAAAGTGACATGTTCTCGGGATTCTTTTGATTGAGTGATATTACTGATATGAACAAAAATAGGCATATTTTCCACGGCGTACAGACCATTAGACTTGTGTCGGTAACAGGTATTTTTTTAGCATCTTGATCCGGATCTCTCATCCCCTTTTGTGGTTATTAAAGACACTAACCAGCACTTCTCTTTTAATCGTGCTATTTTAAGTTAGGTTACAAATGACTGATAGAATCGGTCAACCAACATGTGTGATCACTACCTTCCCAGACCTGTTATTCACTTTGAATTGAACTAGTTCAAATCATAATAATCAAGATATTTTGTGAAATACAACTACTCGATTGAACTTTGAGTAGTTTCAGGAGCTTCAAGCGGAGTTCAAGTAGAAAAATACTCAATCAAATACTCGAAGTTTCGAATACTCGCACACCCCCATCAGAAAGCTTTACATAGCATTAAACAGTGTCAAGATTTTACACTAAACTTAATAATATTTTATACTATACTAGATTGATGATTACATTTAAGGTTCCATACAAAGCCTGCTAAGCTATACAAATATTAAACATACAAACAAACAAAAATTGTAACAATGATTCTTAATTAACAAAATACATGCATTTTGATACAATAATTAAAACTTTATAGAAATACATAATTATCCATTATGGGCGAATATGAGTGTAGAAGAACAAGTGTAGTCATTGTTACTCACTAAGGTCGACTATTCCTCAGAAAGAGCTATTTATTAATAGCCCAATAGCTAGGGCAACTAAGGAACCTACAGCTTTATGTGGAATTCGAACCACGTAGTATTGTTCTCATTTTCAGCTAACTGACAAACCTGTAACTCAGTTCTTTTCCCTACACAACATCTGAACCTTGAATACCATCCAATATGGACACCCCAGACTTCCCTTGTAGTATCCACGTCAATAGCAACCATTGAGTGGATGCCATGTTGGTATTAAGAGGACTAACAATTATAATACCTTAAAAGTCGGATAATTTTTATTTTTACTCTTACAGGAAAGTGCATGTCCAGACAATGTTTTTATGGCCACTAGTATTGCTGTAACTCTCACCTGATTTACATTGCTTACAGCAACTCCATACTGACAGGTAAACATGGAATGGAGAGCAGAGCAATTAGATTGTAAGCAAGGTACGTACCTTGATCCAGCTCCTACAAACCTACTCACTCTTGCTCATCAACTGTCTCACTCTTAACGAATCATCTGATACTCATGTAATGTTATAGCAGTGGTTAAATAAATTAATAACTAAGGTTAAAACATTATTTTATGATCGAACAGGCACTGGTGTAACATTTGTCACCATTCACAACTAGGTGCTGTCTCATGAAGGTTATCAAGTTATTACAAAATATAATTACATACCTATATAAGATACATTGGTGGTGGAAAGAATTGAACCCTTGTTAAGCAAAACAACAACCTTAAGGATAAATTCTTTTGGGATTGAACTGGAATGAGATAAAACTTCTTCTTTGAGCAGATCAATGACTTGACAATCCACTGTCTCTTCTTCTAAAACTTCATCTGGGCTTTGATCCAGAGGCGGGGAACTGAAATACAAGCAAACAATAATCTTATTGCTAGCAATAAAATTAAGGAATGCACCTGAAACTAATTAACTATTAACTTTATCCATTCACCGAATACTCTCTGAACTGAATGTCACAAGTAATTAACCCTTAAAACGCTGAGTAATTTTCTGTAATTTTTCAATTAACGCTTAATTTTCTTGAATATATATAATTTTAGTTTTTGTAAAGTTATATTTTTTTTAATCTAAACCAGGATAGTACAATGTAAAAAAAAATAATAATAACGATATTGTATTTTTATATTCATTTTTTATTCATTACAAAGTTTTGTCAAAACTGTAAAAACGAAATATTATTGGATGCAATTAAAAAAATTTTATACTTGCAAAAATAAATTTTTCAATTGAAATATGATTTTAGAATGACAATTTCTTCCTTAGAAAGTAGCAGCTGTATGAAAAACTTCAAAACTATAAATTGTATAGCCATTATAAAAATATATACAATATAACTCAATAAGACAACAGATTATACAAAGTTTATTATTTTGAATTTACTCTATATTTTTTATTGTGAAGTCTAGTTTTATTTTTTTGTAAATAGTGTTTATTTTGTGTACATAATCTGTTTGTTTACACACCGGAGGTTAGTACAATGCACGAGACAGACATCAAATAACTGCAGACTGACGAGCGCCAGCCGGTCGCCGCGTCATGTGACTAGCAGATGCGTATATATTCGCTGCGAGCGCTAGCGGTTACCTCGATAGAGGCAACAATGAATGAAAACTTCATATTATTTACATTCGTTGCCTAGTAACCAGTCCAAAGGTCTCGAAAATGAATAATAACCTGAAAATAGTCTTGACCTTGAATCTTAGAACTCGCTACGTTGTATTAGGCCTGTTCTAGGATTATTGTTATCAGCTCGCGAAATATTACGTATAACGCGTTACGGGCAATTGTAAACATGCGTATATATACGGATGCCGCGTTTTAAGGGTTAAAAAAACAAATCATATGTAAATAATTATGCTATTTAAAAAAATAAATATTTACTTCAAAATGTAATATTTGTTATACAACCCATTGACCTATCAGTTTATTTACTCTGCACAGTCAGGTATTCATCCTATTAAAATCAAGGAAAATGTAAACATTTGGTAATAAATTCACGAAAAATACAATTTTCAAACTACAGTATAACAAAGAATGTTATATTTTTATAATAAGACAGGCTTTAAAAATATAGATTATGTGCAATTAAAAAATAATTTTAACATTATTATATAAAAAATATAAAGTTTTTTGTTTTTATTTTGATTTTTTTTGAAATCATATCATATCATATCATATATATATTCAAAAAATATCAAAATAAATACAAAAAACTTTATATTTTTTATATTATAATGTTAAAATTATTTTTTAATTGCACATAAACTATATTTTTAAAACCTGTCTTATTATAAAAATATAACATTCTTTGTTATAGTTTGAAAATTGTATTTTTCGTGAATTTATTACCAAATGTTTACATTTTCCTTAAAATATATGTATGTTTACATACATATATTTTTGAAAACAATTAAAAATCATTACTGTATTTGCTGTATTTTTGTTGAAAATTTAATTCTCTACAAGAAAATTTTATATTTTAAATCAGGACACAAAAAAATCACAAACTAAAACCTAAATCAACAAACTTAAACGTGATGGAAGATGCTTGGCAGCAAGCCAGCATGATCCAACAACGTCATCAAATTGCAAATTATTTGACTGTAAAACAAACCAGCTGATTATTACAACGCTGACAAGGAACAATAAACAATATTACAGCAAATAGGATAACAATAAATTATATATTATTGTCCTACACATAATAAAATAGTGCTCAAAACATTGTAGTTTAGCGTGTAACACATTGTAGTTTGGCGTGCAAAATTGCTGATTTGCGATGTATTTTTAGGATAAAAACGCAAAAAATGGTAACTCTTCTATTTTTTTAAAATGTTTCCCTTATCACTGACTGTTTTTATTGATATTTTTAACCATTTGATGCAATAGTTTAATTTTTTTTTAGTATTTAAAAGGCATTGTTACTGTTATGGAAAAGTTCTGTGAGTTTGGCATGCGACAGTGCCGATTTGCGATGTTTTTTTAGGTTATAAACGCTTCAAATCGTAACTCATCTACTTTTTTAGAATATTTTGGTCATCACTGATTGTTTTTATTGATATTTTTAACCATTTGATGCAGTAGATTGGCACTGTTACCATCACGGACAGTTCTGTGATAATAAGCCAATGGGTTCAAATTAACTAAGTTAGTTATTAAAAATAAATTCTTGTTAAATGTATTTTTCACTTATCTCCTACAGATTTGAAGAAACAATCAAACTCATCTATGGAATTACAATGTTTATTACTCTATAACTGATGAATCATCACTCTTGAGTCACCTAGGGATTTGTTATCTAGATTCTGACTATTACCTAGAGGGAATTACCTTACGGGAACATCTTTATTACTATTTAAAACACTGCAAAATAGGAGAATGCAGTTAGAACCAGTGGAATAATGATAGAATGTGAAAGCGTGAACAGGATCTACCAAATTTCGTCACAGTGAAACTTTAACATTTAGGAGGCCAGGCCTACAAAGTACACTGGTGAACTTAACCTCCAATAACCTAAGCCGCAAGATACGCTGATGAAATTACTAGGATACAAAAAAGAACAACATTTAATACGAGCTTGCGAGTTTATTTTTTGAAATTCATGAGTTAATTTTTAAATAAAAGGAGAAAACTGGAAATTTATAAACTGCAGTAGCGCAACCTCATCAAGCAGTAGCGAATATATTTTGTTTATTCACCCATCTACATTTGCCATAGATAAGTTTACTGATATTTAGATGGTAATTTACTATTATAATTATAATCGGTGTGGCAAAGCAGACCCGGAACAACATGAAAAATGCTTTTCTTTTAAGACTACTCCTCATTAAACCACTGATCTGATAATAAGATAATTTTGCAAAATTTCAAAATTTACTTTTCTGAATTCATTATGCACTGTTGTACAAGGTACAGTCAAAAAGTTCCTTGAATCGATGTCCAGAGACACACAGCATTGTTGCCGGTGTAAATTTTGTTATATAGCAGCTGGTACTACTACTAGAAAAGGAATATTGCTAGCGTGAGAATCGCTCAGCCGCCATTGTTTTCCTGTGTAGAGCGCTTTTCGTGTATTTGAGTGTTTACATTGCCACTTTTTGAAAATTGATTTAACGAACAGTGAAAAAATTTTTTGTTTTGCTTCAAAAATCATATTCTGAGAAACTTAAAATGTTCATTCAGGCGTACGGAGTTAAGGCAATGAAGAAAAGCCAAGTTTACATATGACAAAAAATGTTTCTGAGAAGGTCGCAAAACAATGAAGATAACTCTTTTAGTCGACTAAGACTACCACAGATGACAACATAAAGTGATTTGGCAAATTTTCCATACAAACAGATGAAATCATATATGACGTAAATTTATCACATGGCACTGGCCACACGCAAATTCTTATGTGCTTACGAGATGCCATTAGGAAGAAATGGCCTGAAAAATGGGCAGACAAAATTGGATTTCACTGCTTGGCAATACCCCTGCACATCAATCCCTGTTAGTACGTAATTACCGAGGCAAGCTCCGCGTTACCACGTTAGAACATCCTCCATACTCACCTGAACTCATGCTGGTTGATATCTTCCTGTTCATACAGTGAAAACATCAATAAAAGAAAATAACGATTTGCAGGTGCTAAGCTGCCAGAAAAAAATTTGACAAAAGCATTGAAATACATTTAAAAAAATAAGTGACAAGGGTGTTATTTGAACAACTGTATGACCGTAAGGACAAGTATGCTGTTGCAGGAGGAGAGTATTTAGAAAGAAAATAGGTTTGTAAGTTTTTATCTTTGTTCAATAAATATATTTCAACCAATTCAGGGAACTTTTTGACTACAACTCGTATATCCAATGTTACAAAGACAAATAAGTTACTGTATTTGCTGGAATGTGTTCTACTAAATTAAAACTAATTCATAAATATTTAATTATATAGCTTGTTAAAGCATCAAAACCATTCTTCGAATCTCTTTCAATCAAACAAATATTTACCTCTTTGGAAAAAGAACTTCATCCAACACGATAGCTAGCTGAGGCCACATGTTTTCAAACTGTTTGTAATGTTTTCGTGCGAGAGGAACGCCAGTGCTGAGGACTGTCATGAAACTCGAGACAGCTAGTTTCCAAGTAGACTGACAGGACCTGTCGTACCTCCGAGAAAGTGGCCCATACAACATCTATTCAAGACCAATCCTTAATTTAGCTCTAAAATTTGATTTATTCACTAATTTATGAATTTAAAACATTACAAGTAACCTGAATAGTGATTGCTCATCAGAACTAATATATTTATAGTGTGGGTACAATTGTAACTTCAAACTAATGAAGCATTTTTGTAGGAATTTTTCTTCTGTCAATACAAATGTAAATACAGGTTTTGAAGACAAGAAATAAAATATATCTGGTGAACATTTTGTGTGTACTATTTTCTATCCAAATGCATTTCATTTTTTAAATGGCTTTAAAAATGTCAAAATAAAATAATGTACAAATTTTGAAGGTTTCTCATATTAGTTTGTTTGATTATTCGTCAAATTGGTTGACTAATTTTAACATAGGCCAATGGCTATAGGCGGTCAGAAAAGTGTAAAACGTTGTGTTTAGAAGTCTATGATTCAATCATCAAACCCCCTCCCTATTATATACAAGTTGACAGAAATCAAGCACTGTATATAAACCTTCTCATATATACATATTTCCTTTGTATGGTATATACTTACTTCTAGTATCCTTTGTAAAACATTTCCTTCAATAACAGGCATTTCGTTGGCTGTCTTCAAATATAGGTTAACTGTGAGAGAAATAGCTTTCTCGCCAAAAGGAACATAGTTCATGACTACCCAGTCAGTCTGAAACACAGATATGGCAATACAACGGTGATAAAACTACACAGCTATTATGTAAATAAGGTAAATACTGCAATAAGAGCTTTAAAAATAAAATATCTTACAATTAAAATCACCATATACATCTTTCTAATTATCCGCTAATTGTTTCTTATTGGCCTTAAAAGACCTCTGAAAACAATGGTGTGGAACAGTTTTGATGGACGAAATGTCTCTTATTATAGATCCATTAATACCTGTAAGTGGGATGAACCTCCCTCGTAGGGAATGGAAACTATAAATCACTCCTGAACTGGCTACCCTCAGTCATTGCAAGGAGCCTATCCAAACAATAGATCACATAGTCACAAAGTCCCCCTGTGCTATTTTATGGAGGGATTAACTAGCATAAATAGAATCAGTGAAGCAAGTTGTAAGTGGCTGGATGGATTGGATTTAGCTTTGTGACAGATCACTTTATTATGTCTATTAATAAATAAAATAGCTTTTGGATTTTATTCCAAATATATGAGTTTTTATTTAAAAAAATAATAAATGGTAGCTAACAACTAGGGGTGTGCGAGTACTCGAAACTTTGAGTATTTGATTGAGTAAAATACTACTCGAACTCGGCTCGAAGCTCCTAAAACTACTCGAAGTTCGATCAAGTAGTTGTATTTCACGAAATATCAGATTTACATCTTAATTTAGTTTTAAGAGTAAACAGTATTATAAGTTATCAATAAAAAATGTTTGTGTTTTATTTTAAACTTAATCAGAAGTTATCAGTTTGTTACACGTAATTATGAATTAAGCAATACGCCTAAGAACAGGTAGTACACGACGACAGTCAAATGAACTAGTCGAAGTAGTGAACGAGTTCGTTCATTATGATTTGAACTAGTTCAGTTTAAAGTGATCAACAGAGCTGGGAATGTAGCGATCACACGTTGGTTGTCAAGTCTACTAGTCACTTGTAACCTAACCTAAAATAGCGTGAATAAAACAGAAGTTCTGGTTAGTATCTTTATGACCCAAGAAAGGGGACGAGAGATCCCAAGATGCTCAAAAAACCTGTTACCATTACAAATCTAATAGTCTGTGCACCGTAGAAATTATGCATATTTTCGTTCATATAAATAATACCGTTCAATCAAAAGGGTCCTGAGAACGGGTCACTTCACATCCCAAGAATTGAACTTCCCATCTTTTCTAGGTGAGAGTTCATCTCGGTTGTAGTATACGTACGTGCAAGGAACCGTTCAGCTCATTTTCGGAAATGAAATTATCGTATATTTCTTGCGAGTTGATTGAGGTCTATTTTGTTTTTTAATCTGAACAGGAATCGTCCAATGATTTGACGTAAGAAAATACTGTATCATATCATATAAAATATGGTAATGGAGTTCTAGCAGCGTGTGACACAACATTAATGATTTATTTTCCGTCAAAGAAAAATAGATTTATATCCGTGGCGAACGTCTATTAATTATTATTCCGAAAACGCCATAGATCGCCAAAACTGTGTGTAATATTTGCGCATACGATATTTTTCCTGTCAAATTGTTGAACGGTTTTCTGACTATGTTAGACAATAACACAGTTGGAGTGTAAAAGGTGGTAAAGTACGATAATTTTGATTCGTAAATTCACTGAACGGTCTCCTGTTCACATTGACGTCGATGTAAACTGTAAAACAATCACGAATCAACCAAAGTGAGGCAGAAACATGTTGGAAGATATTTTCTAAACAAAATACAGTACAACCTTGATAGCACGAACCTCGATAGCACGAAAACCTCGATACCACATATATTTAAAAAATCCCCTTGAATTGCCCATAACATTCAATGTTAAAAGTACCTTTATAACACGAATATTTGAATATAACTACCTCGATAAGATGAATTTTATTCCACTTTCCAAGACCAGGAGAAACCTCTATAACACGAATTTCAACAGCCAAAAACCTCTATAACATGAATCTGACCTTTATAAGACGAATTCCCACGGGTGGAACCTCAATAAGACGTATTTATATTTCCAATTCATTCATGTCAAGACATGAAAACTAACTTCCGTCTGTCGCGCCACTGCAGTGGCATGAGACTGTACTGTCAGTTCCGATTGACTTCAGTTTAGCCTCTCTTTGTACGTAGTGTTGTGTCAGTGATTAGTGAATATGGCGGGCGTGTCCAATGGTGTATTATTTAGTACAGTGTAGTACAATACTACAGTACAATTTCGTATGTTACTCTTTGTTTATGTTTACTAAATTACTACCAGTACTGTATTTCAAAATGTTGATTAGGTTATGTAATTTACTGTCATACTCATTTGGCATTTTACTTTTTATTGTGCTGGCTATTTATATTCCTATGTATTAATTGTATCTGTCATTAATTTGTAAATTACAATGTACAGTACGATGTATGTATTTTACGTATGTTTTATTTGGAATTACATTTCAACCCGTCGCCGTATAAAATGCTAACCTCTATAACACGAATGTCACTCATTTGAACCTCGCTAACACGAACCTCGTTATCGCGAATACCTCGATAAGACGAATATTTTTCAATTCCCTTGAGATTTGTGGTATCGAGGTTCCACTGTACGACGAATTTATAGATTCGGAAAATCATTTTTATTGATCCGAAGCCTTATCTAACGTCTCGTTTTTTATTCATAAGTTTATAGTTTAGCTGCCCAAAATCTTCACTGTATCACTACTTGGCACTTAGCTGATATTTCAGACTGCATCTCGTCGCCAATATCGGCTAGACCCATTATATTAGCTGACTACGTCTATGGTTTTCATTGGATTACACCAGGTTTTAATGAATTTCTCGTTATGACATAATTATTTATCTGTTGTTCAGTTTAGCCTCATGTATCGAAGTAGTTTCAAGTTGCACATATTTCATAACCGATCATAGTTTAAAAACTAATTAATCCTAAGCGACTTTAAAATTTATTTTTAGTAAACCTGCTAAGTTATTATTATCAATTGATTGAACCACAGTCTTTGTCATCCAGATGTTCAAATTTGATTATATGATTCGGAGCTTATTTCCGGTTATGTGTAACCTTGTTATTACTGAATTAAATACCCACAGAATACAGATCCACTCTTCTAGGCGTGTACACAATAAATTTTTTGTTGAGAGGAGGCAATTCTCAAAGCAAATGACCGCATTTGGCGATAATGCCTGAATTTTAGCATCAGTTTGGTTGGATGCAACTTTTGCCAACAAGCTTCACTAAGTTTTCGCAGTACATTTTGAACTGAACCACCAGATAAATATATCGGCCGGCAGGCTGTGAAACAGTATAATTGGCTTGCATAGAAAATCTGATCTGTGATATGAATGAACAGATGAAATCTTTATAATCCACGTTGTTTCAATTAATAATATACTTTCTTAATTTATTACATAATATTAGTTCTGAAAAAAGGTTAAACAAAACAATGCCACATAAAAATGTAGCAAGGCAGGAAGTAATAAGTGTTATTTATGAAATGTTACAGTTACAAACAACAAATCAAAATTATTGTGTTCAGTTCAGATGTATATATTTACGAATCGGGCAAAACTTAACATAGGCTTAGGTTGGTGTCTGCCTTTTACAGTTGTCTTGGGTCATGTTATCACTGGCATGACATTTTGTCAAGTATAGTGGGCGGAGCGTCAAACATATGTCCTCTTAACACGTCACAGACGCCTTACTGTGTGCATGTGTCTACAGAGTCAAATATTACCATTCATAAAAAAACTTTCAGTTAGAATACATAAAATATATTCTATTACTTATAGATAATACTGAGAATAGAGATTACTTAATTTTCTTTTAACTTTTAACTATAAAAGTAGCAATAATAGTAGTTTGTAGTCTTTACACTTGTTTCTACTATTTTTTTTTTACTTTGAATATATAAACCACGAAGAAAATTTTGTTCATGAAACATTTTCATCATTCTTGTTTATTTTGGAAAATTAATAAAATTACTACAAAAGTAATGTTAAAATAATATTTCCTGTATATAGGTAATAATAAAGGATAATAAGATACTTATATATCTAGTCATAGAAATGGATAAAATATTAACTTTTTATTAACAATTCATTAATTTTTGTTGTATGTATAAAGACGTTTGTTAACCCTCACACTGGCGATCAAATTTGCCTTGACTGGAAGGCCATTTTTATAGTTTGTGCAAACGTTTGTTTGAAAATTAGTATAATATCAGGATTTAATCAGAATATAATGTATTTTATATCAATGTATTCAAAACTTTATGTTCTACCACATAAAAGCTAAAAAAGTTCAAACTTATTTAGAAAACTTTTTTTGTGGTTTGAAGTTAGAATTTTTATTTTCCGAAAAACAATTTTCTAATTAGTGACCATGTAGCAAACACTAAAAATTATCAATATCCAAATTCAAGATATACAAAATGTTGTCTTAAAAAAGGAAATGCTAACTGAAAATAACTTATTTCTGTAAATTATTTGTGAAAATGGAAATTTATAGCCAACTCGAGTGACTGGGGCCAGCTGATATGCTGAAATCCACATGTGACCTTTTGGCAAAGGTCAATAAATAAAAACGAAAAACTATATTATATGAAGTGAACATATGAAAAGGAAGCACGTAATTTGCTGAATAAAACGGTATAATGTTGAGTCCGATTTATTAGCGGAGTGTTCTTAAAATTCAAAATAAACATGCAATGTAAAATGAGTCATGTAATACGACGCTGCCAGTACACACGGGCTGAAAATGAGTCGTAGATTACAACTTTGCCAGCACGAGGATTAACAATTGTGCAAAATTACAGTGACATGCTACGGGTCATGCTAGTTGTAATATACTGTAGGTGGTGGGTTATACTGTAATTTCAGTAAATAGTTCCAAATCGAGGAGACATTTTACCTGGAGTTTTTCATCAAACTTTTCCAGTGTGGGGGCTTGATAGGCAAACTTGCTAAGGACCAAGAGCTCTTTAAATATTGGACATAACATTTTCTTCATATTCTCTTGGTTCAATAAGGCTTCCTGTAACATAGATACATTTTGCATCAGTAACTTAAAATTTAGGAAGTTACTAGTGAAACACATAACATTGAACTATGCAAACACATGGATTGGATGTTAGTTATCTCTATTTTAAGAGGTAAATTTTGCCAAAGAAAAACATTTGCGGTTGAGAAACAAGCAAGAAGCTATGGTCTCACACGGTTAAAATTATTTTGAAATATAGTTTGAAATTGTTGAAAAATTAAGAGTGTAAACAGATCTTTAGCTACCTCTAAAAGGAATTTTGACTGGTTTTGTACCTTTTTGGATTCTACGCATTTTGTGAGAATAGTAAAAGAGGCTCAGACATTCTCAACAAGTGTTTGAAGATTTTAAATTGATGAGAGGAAGCAATGACTCAGTAAATAACAAACACATAATAGATATACGTAAAAAAAAAGTGAAATCTTGACCTCCACTTTCACCTTCAATGATTTTTTAATCGTCCTCTTATAAAACAATAGTGGCAGTGCATCTTCTTATTTGTTCTGTTAAATAAAGCTTTTCAATTTATTGCTTCTTTCATTTAGAATTGTTTCTAACAATATATAATTATTTAAAATTGATTTATTAACTACTGTCGGAGCAGAAATTATTTGCACTCGAGTTTGAAGGTTGTTTTCTAAGGAACTAAGAGAACTAAGAAAAATCTAATCACACCATTGTTTTCTTCATTTAATTGTACATTATTTAATTTGAATTTTTAAATTTTAGTACAAATTTTAATAATTTTTATCCTAGTTGCAAGAAAAAAAGTACCGGAATTTTAACTAGTTTTTATTGTACATCACATTAACCCTTTGACCGCCGAGGAATTACTTACGTTGTGTCCCAGAACCGCCGGGCACCAAGCCGACTCAGCTGTGTTACCCAAAACTGCCAAACCATTTTCAGTCGATTTTAATGTTTTTGGTATCATTATTTTTGTAAAGATATTCTCAACAGATATATGAAGGCAAAACAAAATCAAGTTAAACTTTTATCATTTTTTATTTTTAAAATTCAATAACATCATTAATACTTACAAATAACAACAAAACTCTTGGTTGTTATTGTAAAGCAACTAATGAAGAACATTTCCTGTGAATTTGAGCTAGAAATACTAAAAAATAACATCAATTTTTTAATTTTAAGGAAGTTTGTATATTATGCAAAAATTTAAATAGTATTTACTTATATAGCCTACTTGCATTATTTTTCAACTTATTGTAATGTATTATTCCAGAAGTACCTGAAATATAGTAAAAAAGCTAATGTAACACAAATTAATTATAACATCACTCATAATTAAATTATTTATCTCAAAATATATGTAAATTGAACAATTCAAAGTTTCGCAGGAGTGCGTGAGAAAAGATAATTTTCACCACAAAAATGTTAAAAAGATAACTTAAGCACTCTAAGTTTTAAAGTTTAGTAACAAGTTTATTCAACACAATTTTATTCACACTATGTACAACATATTGACTCTGTGTTTATATTTTGCACTAACCAGCTGATAATACACAGACATCTACACCAATGTCAATAATTTTTGTTATAGTATGTTAATTTACTAAATTAAATAAACATTGTTGATATTGTCTTAGAGTTTCCATTCCCCTCCTTCCATATGTGCTATTTATTTATTTATTCCTATAAATAACAAAACTGTGGCAAGATTACTAAAAGCTGATTAGATCAGCTCGCGGAAATTTTGGTCTGACAGTGCATGGCACTGAGATTGGCCCTCAGCGGTTTTGGCTACGAAGTAGTGGCCGATGTAATCGGCCTCTGGTGGTTTTGGATACTAACTACAAAGCTGATCTCATCAGCCCTTGGCGGTCAAAGGGTTAACACCGTTATAGCTCAAAAACTCGTTAATGTATTGTATTTATATTTTGATACCTAGTTGAAAAGAATGTTTTCCATAAGTTCTATAATTCTTAGAATATTTACAGATCAAGAAAAAAGTTCTGATAAATTCCCTGAAACTTTGTTTTCTTGGCTTCTAAAGGTCGTAAAATTAATTATTTGGTCTTGTACTCCTTATGACACGTATAGTTAACATAAATTACTTTCATATGTGTGAGTAAATGCAGTGATTTTATATTGAAATGAATTAATTTAAATTGATCAATTTTAAGTTATTTAAAATTGATTTAAATAGATTTAAAATCACCGCAAATACTTACACATATGAAAATAATCATTCACAGCTGATTTTAGAGTCCTTTTTACGTTAGAGACATCTTCCGACCATTGTATGAGTCAATTTTGATAATCCAGATATTTAGAAAATCCGAAGGAGTCCGGCTCCAATTAATTCGTATTTTCAACACTCTACTGTACTTAGTTGATTGGTTTTTTATTGTTGATTGAGTCTATTTGCAAGAAATATTTTTGCCAATATAAAAATATTACTGCCCACCTTAACTAAGAGATCAATAGAATGTAACACCCCTTCCTGTAGTTGGGTCAGGGCTGTATCTGTTGGCAAGATGAACGGGGAAACTTCCCCAAGCACTGGCATTGCTACCACTGTTTCCAAAACTCCACACAGTTTCTCCAAGTCACTACTGGAAAACCTGGAAAGTCATCAGTCCATATACGTGAAAGTGATTTGTTGATATGTTAAACATGCTACATTAAAATTACAGTAGGCTTATAACTTAGTACCTAAAGTATACACGGGACGCCAGGAGTAAAGTCTCTGTAAGTTGGAACCTCGATGCACTGTGATCAGCCAATATGAATCGCACATGGTTGCTAAACTGTCCGCTAGCTAGCTTTGCAGTGAAAATCTGGTTAGATTGTATTCAATTAAGACACTATGGTTAATAATATGAAACTATAAATTTGTTCACAATTTTATAGTAAAGAACATAAAATCTCGAGCAATTAAAAAAAAATTGTGCTAATGGATTTGTTCCTTCCTCATAAACTAAAATATAAGCCTATTTATAGTTTAACCCTTCGTATACGGTAAGCGACATAATTAATTATAGCTCCAACTGCGGTAAGCAGAATATATAGCTGATCATTGTTTGGAAGCATTTAGTTTGTATTGATGCTGCTAGTGTTTGTGACATTGTTTATTCTGTGCGCTTGAATAATGGAGATGGCAGTGGGATGCATAGCAGCTGGCAGATGATTCATATGTTGTTTTGACAAACCCAATTACCTGTTGCACGCGCATCCCATGAGGCAGCACTGCACTCTAAACAGATATTTTCCCGGCAAGTAAACAATGATCAGTTGTTTGTGGAGTTTATAACTCTGTAGTATGTCTATTATTGTGATAAGTTCTTTATTTAGTAATTGCATGTTTGTAAATATTAGTAATAGTTTTGTTTCATAATTATTTTAGTTTATTAATTTAGATTATTCGTGATGAAACTTCTCCTGATTTTGAGAACAATATTTTACACTATATCAGTGATGAAGATAGCAGTGATGATGAACATAGTTTACAAGAAACACTGCAAATTATTCTAGATACGCCTAACCCTGACCAATGGAACAATGTGTCAAATTGATTTTGGCGCAACAACGTCAATTCTAATCCATAATGTAAACAATGGACCAAATTTACCATCATTTTTTATGCAGACACCATGCCTATTGATTATATCCTATTATTTTTGCAAATAATGACACGTTAGATCTTATTTGCACAGGAACAAATCATTTTGCAAATAAGAGAAAAGGAAGTTTGTTTTCACCAAATTCTCGATTAAATAAGTGGCACGACCTCTCAGAAATTGAATTGAAAGCCTTTATAGGAACAATCATATATATGGGAACGATGCCAATTCCCAGAATAGAGTCATATTTTTCATCAATGTGGGAGAGTCGCCTTTCATTTTACTGGGATGTATTTTCTAAAGATAGATTCCTAAATATATTTTGGAATCTACACTTCAACCATGATCGTGGCCAAGGGAATAGTTTCTTATAAAGCCAATTATTGACTACATAAAACCACTTACTAAATTATTTTATATGCAAGCAACAAAGTAGCAGTTGATGAAAGCACAATTTCATTTAAGGGAAAAGTGAGCTTTCGTATTTATAACCCTCAAAAACCAACAATGTTAGGGTTGAAAATTGTTGTCTTATCGGAATGTTATTTTTCTTGTATGTTTGTGTTAGTTATTAATTTTACAAATAATATTGATTCATTTGTTTATTTTGTAGTTTACAGTTTTCTTTTCATTTGACTAACAAAAATGTAAATTAGGCCTAAATTTTAATAAATCTTTGTTTCATATCCAAAGTGTAAATACATTTTTTTTACAAAGTTTTTTTTAATGTTTTTGTTTATAGAACACAGACAAAATAATAAACTTTGAAGAATTACAAAAAAATTATATTTCGATAAGCTTTACAATGGATTTTATTAATTTTAATGACACGTGCGAAGGGTTAGTTATTGAAATTCAACTAGTAGTCATTAGTAATCATTTTTGTTACTAAACTAACACTACTACTAACACAACCTAATTATGTGTAATTTTAATGTCAACTTTATTAGCAGAGAAACATATAAATGAGACAAGGATTACTAATAATTTTGTATCAATTACTAGACATATCAGTTCAAAACTTAACAATTTTGTTAATTCATTTTACTGAGTTTTATTTTATTTTATAACTTCACTCCCAATTGAACTTTGACTTGTAGCCTGTTAACCCTTAAAGCACTGAGTAATTGTTTGTAATTTTTCAATTAACACTCGATTTTGTTGTATTTATATAATTTTTGTTTTCTCTTAACCCGTTGCACCCTACATAAGAAATTTGCTATTTCTTTTAAACGTGTCATAAATTAATAAAAAATATTTTAAAAATGTTTAAAGTTCTATTTGGAATTTGTTATAAGGCCAACAACTGTTAAGAAAACACAATCCAAACTGGCATTTTTAAATCAATATTTAATATACAGCAATTTGTAAAATTCCCATTGTTGAACAATTATTCTGTTTATTTACTCATAAATCTATAAAAAAATTAAATTAGATTAAGCTAAAATATTTATGTAATCATAATAATTATTTACAAGTTTACTAATATAGATCGCATACAAGCACTTACAAGTATCCCTAGAATGTTTTTTTTTTGTGTGAAATAACTCAAAACACTCATCTGGGTGGTCCGAGAAATCCCGTAATACGCGCGGCGTAGCAGCACACAATGGCCGCTCGGTTGCCATAGCGACGGTGCGTGAAGGTCACGATGACAAAAAACGTTGTCATCCTTTCTGTTGTCTTCAAAATTACCTCAATAACCATTTACGTACACGTTAGTATAGTTTTATCACTTAAATTTAAATATTTATCTCAAAGTATTCAAATGCGAGAAATACCGTAATACGCGTTTTACGTAAATATAACGTTACGAGAAATCCCATAATACGCGCGGAAAGGGTTAAGTTATATATTTTTCTATTTTAACCAGTTTATTGAAAGGTTAAACAAATAAATATAACTATGAGATACATTTATTAAATTTTTATTCATCAAAATCGAAATCAGCCGGGTTAGTCATTGTGAAAATATTTACAATCCTACAGAATACAACTAGACTATGTCATAATAAAATAAAATAATTTATAACTTAAATAAATGAAACTGGAAAAATATAAAGTAAAGGCCAAATTATAAAAGTTTTTTATTCAAACAAGGATAGTAATTACGTTTGTAACAAATAACAAGCGACTGAGCTCTGAGTGGCGTCATCTGTCTCCATGTTCCTCATATATACGCATCGAGCACTAACGGTAACTTAAAAAAATGGCAGTGATTAGTAAAAACGTTATATTTATTACAGTCATTGCCTAGTAACCAGTTCATATGATTCATAACCAAATAACAACCTAAAAATAGTGTTGACCTTGAACCGTAGAGCTCGCTGCTGTGTATTTAATTTAATCTAAATTTATAAATATCGACTAACGTAAATACCGCGTTATGGGCAATTGTACACATGCGTAAATATTCGGATTCTGCATTTTAAGGATTAATACATTTTATACAACTAATTTCCAATTACCACTCAGCAAAACTTAAGACACTGAGTACTATGCCAGATGTCTTTTACACAAAAGTAAACTCCTTTCAAGAACGGAGAGTTGTGGCAAAACATGTGGCGTTGTAAGAAACTCATACTTCTTGCACATTGTAACACATTTAGTACATGACCTGATCATAGAAACAATAAAATGTTACCCTCAAATTTAATTGCTGTAATTGCAATGTTTCATGTACATCAGTTTTATGTTAATTATATTTTTTTTGCAAAAGTTGACGAAGTTGCAATTTTAATTATTGATTAAAGGAGAGGAAAGCAGCATACATAGTAAACTGTACACTCTAGATAGAAACACATTCACATCACGAACAAAGAACTGCCACTGGCCCCGAAATATTTCACTAACCAATTCTTTGTTTGTGATGTGATTGCGCTTCTACAGTGTACCAGTTTACCGTATATGCTGCTTTCCTTTCCTTTCATTACTGCTGAAATTCTAGGTCTAGTGCCCCAAATTTAACCTGTGACATTTAATTAATGAAATGTGCAACAATCTTGCAAAAATAACAAGCTGACACAGCATATGGCCATCAACAATCAAGTTATTTAAACAATACCTGTGCCTGATGTGTTGAAAAACCGCTGGGAACATATGAACGAGAGCTGTCAGAAATGGTTGTGAGGGTAAATATAAGGCCTCTTCTGAGTCAACTCTACTCTCAAGTGCTATCTTCAACCAGACCTTCCAAGCTACAGTCCACATTTCACCTCCATCGGAAGCTCCTTCCACATCACCATCACTCTGATATAACACTTCCTGGAATGACCTTAAGGCAGCTAAGGAGACCTGCAAAGATAATTTTATAAATTTTTGTTTTTATTTTTAAATGTAAGTATATATTTAATTTCTACTTTTTTTGTACATTTTTATAGTTTTTAAATTAATATAGGCAATAGTTATTTTTATGTAAAGTGTAAGGCCTGGACATGAAAGACATTATTTTAGTTTTAGTTTTTTTTCTATATTTCATTTTTTTTTTTTTTTTTTTTTTTTTTTTTTTTGAAGTCTATGTCTATTAGACCTATTGCTTTTATTTTAGTTTTTTAAGTAATAGTAATTATAATAATGTATTTTGTTAATTTGCATATTTGTGTGAATAAGAAAATAAATTCTTTCTTTCTTAATAAACGCAAGTTTGGAAGCGTTTGTAACTTGTGAGTTTGCATCATGGAGTTCCTGGGTGCGGATTCTGAACAGTGTATGATGATACTGAAAGTACCTTCTGTACATCATCATGTTATAATGTCGAAACAAAAAATGAATAAAGATGGTTTGAATTTGAATACAACTTGAGGAACTGGTAAAGGTATGATTGTTCACTTTTTATCAAAAGATTTGAGGCAGACACCTTCCTCAAAATGAACTCATTGGTAGGTTGCAGAATTCGACCAGGCAACTCAAATTAGAAAATATATGAGCAATCTCTTCGTCAAAACATGGACTTTTTCCGTTAATTCACTACCACTACTTTTTTCATCGCAATTTGTTTAGGTTAGGTTAAGTAAGGTCAGGTTAGGTGCCTGCTAAAGTTGATCATAACCTGGTAAATCCAATGATTGACTTACCACCAAACACGCTCTTCGTATGTAAGTTCTTGGATCAATCGATAAGATAAGGCCAGCGATACCAGATTCCTAGCAGATAAGGAATAACACATTAGACGTAAAAGTTATTGGGGAACAGTTTTTAGGGCAATAGAATATTTATCAAGCGGTAGTGAATTAACGGAAACAAAAAAAGTAGTGGTAGTGAATTAACGTAAAAGATCCCAAAACAAAAAAAGGCAATGTCGCTGATATTACCTTAAGACTTCTAGTTCTCTCTACAAGAATTATTAAACGAATCCCTGCAACAAATTATCACTGTTATATCACCACTCACTCATTATTGCAAATTTTGACTTGTAGGTACTATTCACCAACGTGTTTTAAAGTATTCTATGACATTGCAAAAGGTTAAAAAAGGATCTTACTTCATTATTTTTGCTAAGCGCAGAGTTCTCAACAAACTCAAGTAGCAGGGACCAGGCACGAGGGAAGTCTCCCAGAGTTTGCAGTAGTTGACGTTTGTTGTTAAATACACGGGCCACCCCAGAAAGACTCATCACCTGCAACATATGCACGATTAAAACTAAGTTTCCTTAAAACTCACTACATTCATTTCAACTGTGCAAAATAGCACAAATGTAGAATCATACATAGATATTATAAATGAGTATTGTAAGTAAAAGACATTCCAAGTTTTTGGGCTTTATTATTGACAGAAACCTTAGTTGGAATGAGCATGTTAGATTGCTTCTTAGAAAAATAAATTCATAACTTTTTGCGATCAGGCCATTCATCAAAATAATTGCAATGCATTGACAGTAGTACGATGACCAGAATAACTAAAACATTATGTAAGAATTATTCCAACGTGTCGAAATTACAAATTAATAAGAACAAAAGCAGTTTTTCATCAGTAAAGGGTCCTTTAGCATTTCAAACAACACATTTTACAATACAACAGTTGTAAAATTAAAGTACTCAAACTTGCAGTCATTCTGTATGGTTGTTACAGGATCTTCAATGGTTTGACACTTACGATAAAGGGGATATAATGTAACTCGGACTGATATAAGTCCACCAAGTAATGTGTGTGCGCACCATAATATAAGTGTGGTGTACCACAAATCAATAGCTAAGAGCAATTTCATTTTTAGATCTGTATTAAATAAAAATAATAGGAATAGTTATGTATTTTTATGGATCACGTCAGCCACCATCGGCACCACCTAGGTCATTGCGCTCCATTCCTGCGCGGGTAACCGCTCCCGTGGCCAATTCAGGTCTTCCAGGAACGAGTGGTAGATCACTAACAAATTCTTGGTCTTCGGGGTTCGACCGCGTCAATTGGCTATGTACAAACATTGCTGACGTTTTGGCCACATTGTAGTAGGCCATCCTCAGGGCGAGACGATCACAGTCACAGAATTTGACTGGCAGGTACGGGCCGGGCTCGTAGGTTATATACCCGCCTGGTGGTGGTGGGGGTGTTCTGGTAACTTCCATACCGTTCCAGTCCTTCTTGGCTCCGGCTGCTTCTGGAATGTTCTAGATTATTTTTGATGCGTGGGGACTGCTGGCCTTCCGTTATGCATTGTGCTTTTAATTTACTTAAAATTGGTTTCCACGTATTCCTTAATTCTAAACCACTATTTTTATTAAAATTGTCAGTATGCTTTCTTATTTCTATAGCTTCTAAGATTTTTCTTTCCAAGTAATTATCAGAATTTACTAAAACGCTAACTTTGTCAAATTCTATTTCATGATTTGTTTTAAACGAGTGGTTTAAAACAAATCATGAAATTTTTCTATGAATGAAAAATCTCTACATATTATTATTTTGATGGCAGCTTTTATGAACAGATAGAAGGGACACCTATGGGGTCACCACTATCACCGGTTGTAGCTAACCTATTCATGGAAAACTTCGAAAGTAGAGCTCTGGACTCTGCAGATCTAAAACCCAAGTTATTTTTACGTTTTGTGGATGATACATTTGTTATTTGGCCTCATGGAAGACACGCTCTGGATCAATTTCACCAACACATAAATTCTATCAATCCTAAAATTCAGTTTACAATGGAAATTGAAGAAGACAGGAAATTACCTTTTCTTGATGTTTTAGTAATTAGGAAACCGGATGGAAACTTAGGTCACACGGTATACAGAAAGAAAACTCACACAGACCTTTATCTACATGCGGAGTCTCATCATCATCCTCTACAGAAGACTACAGTTCTAAATACCTTAGCCAATCGCGCATTTCACATTGCAGACTCAGAACATATCAAAGCAGAAAATTTGAATTTATTGAAAATTCTTAAATGCAATGGATACAGGATGTTTGAAATTAACAAGGCTATTAACAGACAAGGAAAATTAAGAGCGCCCATAGAACAACAACAAGAAGAAAGAAAAAAACTACGCCATTTTACCATATGTCAAAGGAATTACAGAAAAAATTAGCAGAGTTTTAAATAAACATAGTATAAAAACCGTGTTCAAACCACCTACAAAAATAAAACAATTTTTATGTTCAACCAAAGAGAAATTTCCGCTACAAACTTCTGGTGTTTACCATATCAAATGTAGCTGTGGCAAGTGCTACGTGGGGGAAACTGGAAGATTGGTCTCAACTAGAATAAAAGAACACATCAGGTGCACTAAAAATAATGATATAGAACATTCTGCAATTGCCGACCACTCGTTTAAAACAAATCATGAAATAGAATTTGACAAAGTTAGCGTTTTAGAAAATTCTGATAATTACTTTGAAAGAAAAATCTTAGAAGCTATAGAAATAAGAAAGCATACTGAACATTTTAATAAAGATAGTGGATTAGAATTAAGTAATATGTGGAAACCAATTTTAAGTAAATTAAAAGCACAATGCATAACGGAAGGCCAGCAGTCCCCACGCATCAAAAATAATCTAGAACATTCCAGAAGCAGCCGGAGCCAAGAAGGACTGGAACGGTATGGAAGTTACCAGAACACCCCCACCACCACCAGGCGGGTATATAACCTACGAGCCCGGCCCGTACCTGCCAGTCAAATTCTGTGACTGTGATCGTCTCGCCCTGAGGATGGCCTACTGCAATGTGGCTGAAACGTCGGCAATGTTTGTACATAGCCAATTGACGCGGTCGAACCCCGAAGACCAAGAATTTGTTAGTGATAGTGACGACCGTGGAAGCCTATCCATGAAGAGTGGTAGATCATTTGCCTGTAGGTGAATCGAGGCTCTTCCTTTGGAATCGAGAACTTCTAGATTATTCTCCAGGTTCACCATCGCCAGTTCCATAATCTTCTGGGCTTCCACCTCTGGTCATATAAAGCCACCCTTCGGCCAACCTGACAGTCAGTGAAAGGCAGTCAAGAGTCAGTGTGTGAAGTGTTAGTGACAGTCAGTGAGTCAGGCCCAGTGGATGTGACAGGGACAGTCTAGTGACAGTATACCGAGCAGTGCCGGACATAAGGTAAACAGTGTGATAATATAAATTGTTGTAAAAATTAGTGATTAATTTAAGTATCAAAAGAGTGTCTAAGTAAATATTTATGTTAAATGTAAATATGTCATAGTGTGTAATATAGTAATTTATAACTTGTAAATAAAAGTAACAATTAGTAGTCAGAAGTGGAATCGCCTTATTTATTAGGACCCTGTTGGACTGTAACAGTATTTATGGAGTAATGAGAGAAATGTTACAGTTCTATGAGTTTTTATTTATGAACACCAGTGATAATAAGTCCCTTCCATATTGTGACTCTTCATATTATGCCTTGTCTGATAAAGACCACCTGGCATTTAAATTTCATCCTTTTTACAAAACATCTCCCACACAAGTCATAATTTTATTTACACCTCGTTGAATGTAAAAGCTGGTTAAAGAGAAACTTTTAACAGTTTAAATAATTCTTTAGAGTGTGTTCATTATGGTATTTCAGCAATTAATTTAATTGATTTCCTCTGTATTTTAAAAATCTTTAATACGTGATTTGAGCTACTCCATGCGAGCAGATGGATGAAAATATGTATGATACATTTACAGCCCGATTTCGGTATTGATATGTCCTCTAACACTCTTAATAAAAAATGCTTTCTTATAAATTTTCAATTTGTTTCTAACAGTACAGATATGAAGTATTTCTATTCCAAAGTATTAAACAGAATTTTTTATTTTTAGATTAATTGAAATCAACACTAATTTGATGTTACTATTTTTGTTTATGCAGCAGACAAGTTTGAGTTTTAAAACTTTTTTAACTTGAGTTGTAGAAGGGTTTACAGGTGAACTATTTGCGTGTATCCCCTTCATGGATTAATATATGTTTCAAAAGAGAATTTTATAAATAATGTCTTTATACTCTGCAAATAACGGCTGTATCATCTGCAAATTGAAAAAAAAGTTTGCTTGTCATTTAAAAAAATTATTTGTATAGATAATAAAAAACAACACGGACCCAAAATTGATCATTGAGGAAACGGCTAGCTGTTACTTGTCAACAGTAACTAATCTTCAGGTGACGGCTAGTCATCACTTGTCGACCATAACTAGTATTCTGGTGACGGCTAGTCATCACTTGTCAACAGTAGCTGGTCTTAAGGTGACGGCTAGTCATCACTTGTCAACAGTAACTGGTCTTAAGGTGACGGCTAGCCATCACTTGTCAACAGTAACTAGTCATCAGGTGACGGCTATTCATCACTTGTCAACAGTAACTAGTCTTCAGGCGACGGCTAGTCATCACTTGTCAACAGTAACTAGTCTTCAGGTGACGGCTATCATCACTTGTCAGACAGTAACTGGTCTTAAGGTGATGGCTAGCCATCACTTGTCAACAGTAACTCTTCAGGCGAAGGCTAGCCATCACTTGTCAACAGTAACTAGTCTTCAGGCGACGGCTAGCCATCACTTGTCAACAGTAACTGGTCTTCAGGTGACGGCTAGCCATCACTTGTCAACAGTAACTGGTCTTCAGGCGAAGGCTAGCCATCACTTGTCAACAGTAACTGGTCTTCAGGTGATGGCTAACCATCACTTGTCAACAGTAACTGGTCTTCAGGTGATGGCTAGCTGTCACTTATCGACAGTAACTGGTCTTCAGGTGATGGCTAACCATCACTTGTTGACAGTAACTGGTCTTCAGGTGATGGCTAGCTGTCACTTATCGACAGTAACTGGTCTTCAGGTGATGGCTAACCATCACTTGTTGACAGTAACTGGTCTTCAGGTGATGGCTAGCTGTCACTTATCGACAGTAACTGGTCTTCAGGTGATGGCTAACCATCACTTGTCAACAGTAACTGGTCTTCAGGTGATGGCTAGCTGTCACTTATCGACAGTAACTGGTCTTCAGGTGATGGCTACCCATCACTTGTCAACAGTAACTGGTCTTCAGGTGATGGCTAGCTGTCACTTATCGACAGTAACTGGTCTTCAGGTGATGGCTAACCATCACTTGTCAACAGTAACTGGTCTTCAGGTGATGGCTAGCTGTCACTTATCGACAGTAACTGGTCTTCAGGTGATGGCTAACCATCACTTGTCAACAGTAACTGGTCTTCAGGTGATGGCTAACCATCACTTGTCAACAGTAACTGGTCTTCAGGTGATGGCTAGCTGTCACTTATCGACAGTAACTGGTCTTCAGGTGATGGCTAACCATCACTTGTCAACAGTAACTGGTCTTCAGGTGATGGCTAACCATCACTTGTTGACAGTAACTGGTCTTCAGGTGATGGCTAGCTGTCACTTATCGACAGTAACTGGTCTTCAGGTGATGGCTAACCATCACTTGTCAACAGTAACTGGTCTTCAGGTGATGGCTAACCATCACTTGTCAACAGTAACTGGTCTTCAGGTGATGGCTAACCATCACTTGTCAACAGTAACTGGTCTTCAGGTGATGGCTAACCATCACTTGTCAACAGTAACTGGTCTTCAGGTGATGGCTAACCATCACTTGTCAACAGTAACTGGTCTTCAGGTGATGGCTAGCTGTCACTTATCGACAGTAACTGGTCTTCAGGTGATGGCTAACCATCACTTGTCAACAGTAACTGGTCTTCAGGTGATGGCTAACCATCACTTGTCAACAGTAACTGGTCTTCAGGTGATGGCTAGCTGTCACTTATCGACAGTAACTGGTCTTCAGGTGATGGCTAACCATCACTTGTCAACAGTAACTGGTCTTCAGGTGATGGCTAGCTGTCACTTATCGACAGTAACTGGTCTTCAGGTGATGGCTAACCATCACTTGTTGACAGTAACTGGTCTTCAGGTGATGGCTAGCTGTCACTTACCGACAGTAACTGGTCTCAGGTGATA
Source organism: Stictocephala bisonia (assembly GCA_035578905.1). Classification (NCBI taxonomy): domain Eukaryota; kingdom Metazoa; phylum Arthropoda; class Insecta; order Hemiptera; family Membracidae; genus Stictocephala; species Stictocephala bisonia. The sequence continues at coordinate 4,734,456 of JAQJVL010000019.1, read as the reverse complement.
GCTAGCTGCCAGTACGAAGGTTAAAGGGCCCTTTGAAGATGTATTTACCTGAGTCTCAGCCCATTGCTTCTGAGCTGTGTTGCGAGAGTGATGTATCAAGATATTCCCTCCTGTATCCACCTTCTCACTGCTTGCTGAGCTAGACAGCCGCCTCACTTTGTCCAAAAGAGGGAACAATACCTGCAAATATATACATTACTTATTTTCTTTATTAATACATTTAATTAATAAATGTTCACTTTACTTTTTCTTTCTGATAGTTTAATATTTTCTACTAAATTAACGAATTACTTTTAATTTATTGCATGCTAGCATTGACTTCTAGTCACATGTTCTAAAAAAAGGAATTTCATTTCTCCCAATCACATACAAAATGTTAACTAAATCTGGTATTATAAAGAGCACTTCTGAATTAATATATGGATATTTATTAACATATTTGGATCCTGGAATTCTTCAGATTGGGTTCTGAAAAAAACAATGATTTATTTTTAATGACTAGAAGAACACATTCAAATTCTTTATTAGTAAATTGTTCTTGTTTTTTACAATGAACTTGTTAAAGTTTTTAAATGTATACAATGAGTCTTACATGCTATAAATGAATTTTATACATAAAAATGTTTGTTAATAAAATATTCCTTCAAATCAATAAAAAAATTGAACATGACCTTCCTTTTTCTTGAAGGTTTTTTTGGATGTTTATTAAATATGCTCATACAGGCATGATATGGTTCTTTCCTAAATGCTGCAGTATGACGGGTTACAACTGCTAAATTATTGCAACTGGTGGGATGGCTGCGATAGAAACCATTTTTAATAAAAATAGCTTTCATTATTTTTAACATATATGCAGGATTCATATACAAATATACCAGCCATAGTCAAAATTTTTAATTTCTCGAATGGAGGCTGACATGATTCAGTTAAGCATCAAATGTACCATTTCTGAAATATCAATCAATGAATGCTGCACTTGAGAGCCCCCAGAAAATGATCCCATATCTCAGTGCTGACTCAACATGGGCAAAATAAACATGGAGCAATGCCTTTTGGCTACAGATGGATGAGAGGCCATAGAGAGCATAACTCGTAGGACGCAAACATTTACACACGATTTATGTGGGATTCCCAGGAAAAGTCAGTATCCAGAAAGATACCAAGGAGCCTACAAGTTGAAGATCTGATAACAAGACAATGTCCATTTATTATCAATTTATCTATGAGACTGAAGTGAGGATTATTGAAAGGGAGAACTGAAGAAAACGTTTTTTTTTGACTATTTAATTTGAGAACATGATTTATGAAACACTGAGAAGCAGTTTCAAGACTTCTGTTGACTGACAAGCTGTTTTTCTGAATGATATGCCGTATTAAGAGACCAGTCCGTAAACAGGACCATATTTATACATGGGAGATAGGAAGGTACGTCATTTATATAAATGATAAACAAAATTGGGCTGAGAATTGATCCTAAAGGATCTCCGCACAATATTGGTACCCTACTTGATTGATAATCACTACCTTTTACAAGATTTGAAACAACCTGTTTTATATTTGCTATTTATAATTTAAAAAGATATGAGCTTTCAACAAACACCATTATTTTCCAGTTTATTCAAAAGGATTGTGTGATCTACGATATTAAATGCTTGGCTCGAATCACAAAATATGCCCACAGCATTGAGCTTTGCATTGAGTGACCTAAGCACAGTATCTATGAAATTAAATATTGCTGTATATGTTGATCTACTTTTACAAAAACTATGTAGGACATTTGATAAAATATCATTTTGCTGGTGAAAATTTACCGATCTTAGAAAATTGGTGCTATGGGACGGTAATTTTGAATTTGAAGGGTGTTTCCAGCTTTGAAAACAAGGATAATTTTACAAATTTTATAGAGATATCAGTATAAACTCCAGAGGTCACACGTATTAAATAAATGTAAACATGCTTTATGAAAGAGAAGCATGTTTTCATAACTGAACAGATATTTCCATCTATACCCGCAGTAGGTGTATTCCTCAAACCCTCACTACATTCTCCACCTGCAGCACTGTGACCTCACTAATATGCATGCTATTTAATAGTGATACAGTTGTTTGTTCTTGTGTGTGTGTGTGTGTTACTTGGTCCTGGAGTAGAAAAGGCTGATGAAAGCTTTGAAAGTAAAAATTAAAAGCTGACGTATTATTTTACGCCTTTTTCAATTTTACCATCTAATTCAAGGGGGTGGGCTTCATTTCATTTTTACAATATTTTAATGATATGTTGTCGTTGATAAGTGACATATCTTTAAGGTTTGATTTTTTTGAGTTTTGTACTTGGGTATCAAAATAGTTTTGTTAAGCATTATAGACCATTTTTATAATCTTGCTTCAACGGTTTTAGCTTGTTGTCTAAAACTATTGTCCTGATTCTGCTAGAGAAATTTTATTTTATTGGAAGTTTGAATAGTTTTGGTTTATCCAAAGATTTTTGGGTTTTTGCGAATGCTTATTTATTTATTTTTTTTTTTTTACTCGATATGCAACATCAAAATAGTACTTGATAATATTCTGAAATACATTAAATTTTTCATTTACTGAGTTTGTACTGTAAATATCTGTCCAGGTTTCATTTGCTAGGATTTTATTGAAGATATTGATATTATCTAAAGTAAACTGGTACACTGTAGCTAGAGACACAATCACATCACAAAGAATTGGATATTTCACTAACCAGTTCTTTGTTTGTGATGTGATTGTGTACCAGTTTACCAGGTATGCTACTTTTCTTTCCTTTCATTACGACTGACATCCTAGGCCTAGTGCCCAAAATTTGACCTGTGTGTGTGATTATCTAAAGTAAAAAGTTGTTTTATTATAAATTTACTTTCAACTAAGTTTTTGTGTGTTGTTAAGTATTTGTTTACAAATTGGAAGAATTCAAGTTTTACAGAAACCAGAACAATTACTGAACAAATTCTCACCAACATAAATTCCAAAATTAAATTCAACCAAAATGATCCTAGGGGTTAGCCAAGATGTCACACTCTAAATGTTCTAATTAATAAAATATTTGAAAGACAATTAGTAAATATTTTATACATATATATAAATATTTTATATCTATATATATATATATATATATATATATATATATATATATATATATGTGTATATATACACACACACACACACACAGTAAATCCCCGGTTATCAGAACCCTGATGATGATAACCCCGGGTTATCCGAAACATGATGTAGTGAGAAAAGAAATAATCAACATTAATTGTAAAAACACTTTGGTAAAACAATTGACATTATATCTGTCAATTATTGTGTTCTAAAACAATTACAAACATTAATTTGTACAATAAGTATGATAGAGTGCTGAAAAACTTTACATAAACTATGCAATTTTACAGTAGTGAAGGTTTATTGATTTGGGACGTCAGCCGAACAAACAAGATTGATTGTAACCATTGAAACAAAATAAAATACTTTTAAAAATGATTAAAAAAATTACACTGTACTGTAACGTAATGCTCTATATAGTTATAAAATAATACTTATAAACTCTGGGCACACATTTACTGTTCACAATTACTAAAATAATGTAACATCTTATTATTGGAAACGGGTCCAACCCAATTGTTTATGATAATCGGGGTTCTACTATATATAGCGTATGGTTTTTGTCAGCTACCCTTTATAAATTTAAAATTATATAAAAGCTGTGTTGATTTAGCAAATACTAAAACAATTCACCTGCCACAAAACAGCCTGCCAGGTTGGCTGACTTAGCAGACCTCCATGAGCTGATATTGTAGAAAATAGTGTCTGACCTGCAGATTTCCGCACAGCTGGTCGTGAGTCCACACAGAGTTGTCCTAATACATAACACCCAATTATAAAATCAGTTCACAATTCTAAATTTTTTATATTGACAATTTTATTGTTAAATAGTATCACATAATAACCAATTATTAATATGCTTTTGAATAAATATTTTTTTACTAATTACTATACTTATAATAAGTTACTTTGAACTTGAACGCAAATGACATAGTTTTACATACAGACATAGTACGCTGTTTCCCCAGGTGATGGAGACGTGGTACAGTGTTAGATAATATCTCCTGTCAAACTGATGATTTGTTCTAGACTATCTTGAGCAATGAAAATCTATTCTCTCAAGTAGGTCAGGTGAATCCACTGTAGCTGTGACAATCTTTCTCAGAAGATGTAAGTCATTGTTGCTCAGAGAATGAAAACCAAAATGACGTCTAATGTCCTCCAAGGCAACCTCCGTATATCAAAAGCTATGCTGCATTCTAAAATTTGAAGAAATTTCTTCTAGATGCTCTCGAGAGAATCTATATGTCCCACTTGATATGGTGACCACAATGGTGAACAGTACTCTAAGATGGGAAGTACAAGTTGAACATGCAGTGTTCTAAGTGCTTCAGGGGAAAATTCGTCCCTTGAAAGCCTAATAATAAATTCAAGAGCTGAATTTGCATTTCAGCTAATACAGTCTGGGTGATTTTTAGGATTACTGTAGGTGCAGAAATTATGTGCACCAAAGTTTGAAGGTTGTTTTCTAAGGACCTAAACGGCATATAAAATATCTAATCACACTATTATTTTCCTTATTTAACTGTACGTTATGACATATAAGTTATAGCATTTTATCACAAGTTTTAATCATTTTTATGCTAGTTGCAACAAAAAAGTACCAATATTTTAACTAGTTTTCACTGTACATGACATTTACACCGTTATTACTAAAAAAAAACCTGTTAATGTATCATATTTATACTTTAATATGTGGTAGATAGGAGTGTTTTCTATAAGTTTTATAAATTTTAGAGTTTTACTTATAAAGAAAAAAGTTATCAATTCCATTAAACATTGTTTTCTTGGCTTCTAGAGGTCGTAAAATTGATTATTTAGTCTTGTTGTAATCCTTATAACATGTACAAGTACGATACGTTACTTTCATATGTTTAATTGAATGCAGTGGATTTGTATTGATTTAAATCAATTAAAATTTATCTATTTAAAGTTATTTTAGATGTATTTAAATTGATTTAAAATCACTGCATTTACTTACACATATGAAAGTAATAATTCATAATTATACATAATAAGTCAGGCAGATAGTCGTACAAACCCAAGGTGGCTCCTTTATTATACATAATAAGTCAGGCAAATAGTCGTACAAACCCAAGGTGGCTCCTTTATTATACATAATAAGTCAGGCAAATAGTCGTAAAAACCCAAGGTGGCTCCTTTATTATACATAATAAGTCAGGCAAATAGTCGTACAAACCCAAGGTGGCTCCTTTATTATACATAATAAGTCAGGCAAGTCGTACAAACCCAAGGTGGCTCCTTTATTATACATAATAAGTCAGGCAAATAGTCGTACAAACCCAAGGTGGCTCCTTTATTATACATAATAAGTCAGGCAAATAGTCGTCCAAACCCAAAGTGGCTCCTTTATTATACTTAATAAGTGAGGCAAATAGTCGTAAAAATCCAAGGTGGCTCCTTTATTATACATAATAAGTCAGGCAAATAGTCGTACAAACCCAAGGTGGCTCCTTTATTATACATAATAAGTCAGGCAAATAGTCGTACAAACCCAAGGTGGCTACTTTATTATACATAATAAGTCAGGCAAGTCGTACAAACCCAAGGTGGCTCCTTTATTATACATAATAAGTCAGGCAAATAGTCGTACAAACCCAAGGGGGCTCTTTTATTATACATAATAAGTCAGGCAAGTCACACAAACACAAGGTGGCTCCTTTATTATACATAATAAGTCAGGCAAATAGTCGTACAAACCCAAGGTGGCTCCTTTATTATACATAATAAGTCAGGCAGATAGTCGTACAAACCCAAGGTGGCTCCTTTATTATACATAATAAGTCAGGCAAATAGTCGTACAAACCCAAGGTGGCTCCTTTATTATACATAATAAGTCAGGCAAATAGTCGTACAAACCCAAGGTGGCTCCTTTATTATACATAATAAGTCAGGCAAATAGTCGTAAAAACCCAAGGTGGCTCCTTTATTATACATAATAAGTCAGGCAAATAGTCGTACAAACCCAAGGTGGCTCCTTTATTATACTTAATAAGTGAGGCAAATAGTCGTAAAAATCCAAGGTGGCTCCTTTATTATATTTAATAAATCAGGCAAGTCGTACAAACCCAAGGTGGCTCCTTTATTATACATAATAAGTCAGGCAAATAGTCGTACAAACCCAAGGGGGCTCCTTTATTATACATAATAAGTCAGGCAAGTCATACAAACCCAAGGTGGCTCCTTTATTATACATAATAAGTCAGGCAAATAGTCGTACAAACCCAAGGTGGCTCCTTTATTATACGTAATAAGTCAGGCAAATAGTCGTACAAACCCAAGGTGGCTTCTTTATTATACGTAATAAGCCAGGCAAATAGTCGTACAAACCCAAGGTGGCTCCTTTATTATACATAATAAGTCAGGCAAATAGTCGTAGGAAATCCAAGGTGGCTCCTTTATTATACATAATAAGTCAGGCAAATAGTCGTACAAACCCAAGGTGGCTCCTTTATTATACATAATAAGTCAGGCAAATAGTCGTACAAACCCAAGGGGGCTCTTTTATTATACATAATAAGTCAGGCAAGACACACAAACACAAGGTGGCTCCTTTATTATACATAATAAGTCAGGCAAATAGTCGTACAAACCCAAGGTGGCTCCTTTATTATACATAATAAGTCAGGCAGATAGTCGTACAAACCCAAGGTGGCTCCTTTATTATACATAATAAGTCAGGCAAATAGTCGTACAAACCCAAGGTGGCTCCTTTATTATACATAATAAGTCAGGCAAATAGTTGTACAAACCCAAGGTGGCTCCTTTATTATACATAATAAGTCAGGCAAATAGTCGTAAAAACCCAAGGTGGCTCCTTTATTATACATAATAAGTCAGGCAAATAGTCGTACAAACCCAAGGTGGCTCCTTTATTATACTTAATAAGTGAGGCAAATAGTCGTAAAAATCCAAGGTGGCTCCTTTATTATACATAATAAGTCAGGCAAATAGTCGTACAAACCCAAGGTGGCTCCTTTATTATACATAATAAGTCAGGCAATTAGTCGTACAAACCCAAGATGGCTACTTTATTATACATAATAAGTCAGGCAAGTCGTACAAACCCAAGGTGGCTCCTTTATTATACATAATAAGTCAGGCAAATAGTCGTACAAACCCAAGGGGGCTCCTTTATTATACATAATAAGTCAGGCAAGTCATACAAACCCAAGGTGGCTCCTTTATTATACATAACAAGTCAGGCAAATAGTCGTACAAACCCAAGGTGGCTCCTTTATTATACGTAATAAGTCAGGCAAATAGTCGTACAAACCCAAGGTGGCTTCTTTATTATACGTAATAAGCCAGGCAAATAGTCGTACAAACCCAAGGTGGCTCCTTTATTATACATAATAAGTCAGGCAAATAGTCGTACAAACCCAAGGTGGCTCCTTTATTATACATAATAAGTCAGGCAAATAGTCATACAAACCCAAGGTGGCTCCTTTATTATACATAATAAGTCAGGCAAATAGTCGTACAAACCCAAGGTGGCTCCTTTATTATACATAATAATTCAGGCAAATAGTCGTACAAACCCAAGGTGGCTCCTTTATTATATATAATAAGTCAGGCAAATAGTCGTACAAACCCAAGGTGGCTTCTTTATTATACGTAATAAGTCTAACAAATAGTCGTACAAACCTAAGGTGGCTCCTTTATTATACATAATAAGTCAGGCAAATAGTCGTACAAACCCAAGGTGGCTTCTTTATTATACGTAATAAGTCAGGCAAATAGTCGTACAAACCCAAGGTGGCTCCTTTATTATACGTAATAAGTCAGGCAAATAGTCGTACAAACCCAAGGTGGCTTCTTTATTATACATAATAAGTCAGGCAAATAGTCGTACAAACCCAAGGTGGCTCCTTTATTATATGTAATAAGTCAGGCAAATAGTCGTAAAAACCCAAGGTGGCTTCTTTATTATTAATAATAAGTCAGGCAAATAGTCGTACAAACCCAAGGTGGCTCCTTTATTATACATAATAAGTCAGGCAAATAGTCGTACAAACCCAAGGTGGCTCCTTTATTATACATAATAAGTCAGGCAAATAGTCGTACAAACCCAAGGTGGCTCCTTTATTATACGTAATAAGCCAGGCAAATAGTCGTACAAACCCAAGGTGGCTCCTTTATTATACATAATAAGTCAGGCAAATAGTCGTAGGAAATCCAAGGTGGCTCCTTTATTATACATAATAAGTCAGGCAAATAGTCGTACAAACCCAAGGTGGCTCCTTTATTATACATAATAAGTCAGGCAAATAGTCGTACAAACCCAAGGGGGCTCTTTTATTATACATAATAAGTCAGGCAAGACACACAAACACAAGGTGGCTCCTTTATTATACATAATAAGTCAGGCAAATAGTCGTACAAACCCAAGGTGGCTCCTTTATTATACATAATAAGTCAGGCAGATAGTCGTACAAACCCAAGGTGGCTCCTTTATTATACATAATAAGTCAGGCAAATAGTCGTACAAACCCAAGGTGGCTCCTTTATTATACATAATAAGTCAGGCAAATAGTCGTACAAACCCAAGGTGGCTTCTTTATTATACGTAATAAGTCAGGCAAATAGTCGTAAAAACCCAAGGTGGCTCCTTTATTATACATAATAAGTCAGGCAAATAGTCGTACAAACCCAAGGTGGCTCCTTTATTATACTTAATAAGTGAGGCAAATAGTCGTACAAACCCAAGGTGGCTCCTTTATTATACATAATAAGTCAGGCAATTAGTCGTACAAACCCAAGATGGCTACTTTATTATACATAATAAGTCAGGCAAGTCGTACAAACTCAAGGTGGCTCCTTTATTATACATAATAAGTCAGGCAAATAGTCGTACAAACCCAAGGGGGCTCCTTTATTATACATAATAAGTCAGGCAAGTCGTACAAACCCAAGGTGGCTCCTTTATTATACATAATAAGTCAGGCAAATAGTCGTACAAACCCAAGGTGGCTCCTTTATTATACGTAATAAGTCAGGCAAATAGTCGTACAAACCCAAGGTGGCTTCTTTATTATACGTAATAAGCCAGGCAAATAGTCGTACAAACCCAAGGTGGCTCCTTTATTATACATAATAAGTCAGGCAAATAGTCGACCAAACCCAAGGTGGCTCCTTTATTATACATAATAAGTCAGGCAAATAGTCATACAAACCCAAGGTGGCTCCTTTATTATACATAATAAGTCAGGCAAATAGTCGTAAAAACCCAAGGTGGCTCCTTTATTATACATAATAATTCAGGCAAATAGTCGTACAAACCCAAGGTGGCTCCTTTATTATATATAATAAGTCAGGCAAATAGTCGTACAAACCCAAGGTGGCTTCTTTATTATACGTAATAAGTCTAACAAATAGTCGTACAAACCTAAGGTGGCTCCTTTATTATACATAATAAGTCAGGCAAATAGTCGTACAAACCCAAGGTGGCTTCTTTATTATACGTAATAAGTCAGGCAAATAGTCGTACAAACCCAAGGTGGCTCCTTTATTATACGTAATAAGTCAGGCAAATAGTCGTACAAACCCAAGGTGGCTTCTTTATTATACATAATAAGTCAGGCAAATAGTCGTACAAACCCAAGGTGGCTCCTTTATTATATGTAATAAGTCAGGCAAATAGTCGTAAAAACCCAAGGTGGCTTCTTTATTATTAATAATAAGTCAGGCAAATAGTCGTACAAACCCAAGGTGGCTCCTTTATTATACATAATAAGTCAGGCAAATAGTCGTACAAACCCAAGGTGGCTCCTTTATTATACATAATAAGTCAGGCAAATAGTCGTACAAACCCAAGGTGGCTCCTTTATTATACGTAATAAGTGAGGCAAATAGTCGTACAAACCCAAGGTTGCTCCTTTATAATTAATAATAAGTCAGGCAAATAGTCGTACAAACCCGAGGTGGCTCCTTTATTATACGTAATAAGTCAGGCAAATAGTTGTACAAACCCAAGGTGGCTTCTTTATTATAGATAATATGTCAGGCAAATAGTCGTACAAACCCAAGGTGGCTCCTTTATTATATGTAATAAGTCAGGCAAATAGTCGTACAAACCCAAGGTGGCTCCTTTATTATTAATAATAAGTCAGGCAAATAGTCGTACAAACCCAAGGTGGCTCCTTTATTATACATAATAAGTCAGGCAAATAGTCGTACAAACCCAAGGTGGCTCCTTTATTATACATAATAAGTCAGGCAAATAGTCGTACAAACCCAAGGTGGCTCCTTTATTATACATAATAAGTCAGGCAAATAGTCGTACAAACCCAAGGTGGCTCCTTTACTATACATAATAAGTCAGGCAAATAGTCGTACAAACCCAAGGTGGCTCCTTTATTATACATAATAAGTCAGGCAAGTCGTACAAACCCAAGGTGGCTCCTTTATTATACTTAATAAGTAAGGCAAATAGTCGTACAAACCCAAGGAGGCGCCTTTATTATACATAATAAGTGAGGCAAATAGTCGTACAAACCCAAGGTGGCTCCTTTATTATACATAATAATTCAGGCAAATAGTCGTACAAACCCAAGGTGGCTCCTTTATTATATATAATAAGTCAGGCAAATAGTCGTACAAACCCAAGGTGGCTTCTTTATTATACGTAATAAGTCTAACAAATAGTCGTACAAACCTAAGGTGGCTCCTTTATTATACATAATAAGTCAGGCAAATAGTCGTACAAACCCAAGGTGGCTTCTTTATTATAAGTAATAAGTCAGGCAAATAGTCGTACAAACCCAAGGTGGCTCCTTTATTATACGTAATAAGTCAGGCAAATAGTCGTACAAACCCAAGGTGGCTTCTTTATTATACATAATAAGTCAGGCAAATAGTCGTACAAACCCAAGGTGGCTCCTTTATTATATGTAATAAGTCAGGCAAATAGTCGTAAAAACCCAAGGTGGCTTCTTTATTATTAATTATAAGTCAGGCAAATAGTCGTACAAACCCAAGGTGGCTCCTTTATTATACATAATAAGTCAGGCAAATAGTCGTACAAACCCAAGGTGGCTCCTTTATTATACATAATAAGTCAGGCAAATAGTCGTACAAACCCAAGGTGGCTCCTTTATTATACGTAATAAGTGAGGCAAATAGTCGTACAAACCCAAGGTCACTCCTTTATAATTAATAATAAGTCAGGCAAATAGTCGTACAAACCCGAGGTGGCTCCTTTATTATACGTAATAAGTCAGGCAAATAGTCGTACAAACCCAAGGTGGCTTCTTTATTATAGATAATAAGTCAGGCAAATAGTCGTACAAACCCAAGGTGGCTCCTTTATTATATGTAATAAGTCAGGCAAATAGTCGTAAAAACCCAAGGTGGCTTCTTTATTATTAATAATAAGTCAGGCAAATAGTCGTACAAACCCAAGGTGGCTCCTTTATTATACATAATAAGTCAGGCAAATAGTCGTACAAACCCAAGGTGGCTCCTTTATTATACATAATAAGTCAGGCAAATAGTTGTACAAATCCAAGGTGACTCCTTTATTATACATAATAAGTCAGGCAAATAGTCGTACAAACCAGAGGTGGCTCCTTTATTATATATAATAAGTCAGGCAAATAGTCGTACAAACCGAAGGTGGCTTCTTTATTATACGTAATAAGTCAGGCAAATAGTCGTACAAACCCAAGGTGGCTCCTTTATTATACGTAATAAGTGAGGCAAATAGTCGTACAAACCCAAGGTGGCTCCTTTATTATATGTAATAAGTCAGGCAAATAGTCGTAAAAACCCAAGGTGGCTTCTTTATTATTAATAATAAGTCAGGCAAATAGTCGTACAAACCCAAGGTGGGTCGTTTATTATACATAATAAGTCATGCAAATAGTCGTACAAACCCAAGGTGGCTCTTTTATTATACGTAATAAGTCAGGCAAATAGTCGTACAAACCCAAGGTGGCTCCTTTATTATACGTAATAAGTGAGGCAAATAGTCGTACAAACCCAAGTTGGCTCCTTTATTATTAATAATAAGTCAGGCAAATAGTCGTACAAACCCAAGGTGGCTCCTTTATTATACATAATAAGTCAGGCAAATAGTCGTACAAACCCAAGATGGCTCCTTTATTATACATAATAAGTCAGGCAAATAGTCGTACAAACCCAATGTGGCTCCTTTATTATACGTAATACGTCAGGCAAATAGTCATACAAACCCAAGGTGGCTTCTTTATTATACGTAATAAGTCAGGCAAATAGTCGTACAAACCCAAGGTGGCTCCTTTATTATTAATAATAAGTCAAGCAAATAGTCGTACAAACCAAAGGTGGCTTCTTTATTATACGTAATAAGTCAGGAAAATAGTCGTACAAACCCAAGGTGGCTCCTTTATTATACGTAATAAGTCAGGCAAATAGTCGTACAAACCCAAGGTTGCTCCTTTATAATTAATAATAAGTCAGGCAAATAGTCGTACAAACCCAAGGTGGCTCTTTTATTATACGTAATAAGTCAGGCAAATAGTCGTACAAACCCAAGGTGGCTCCTTTATTATACGTAATAAGTGAGGCAAATAGTCATACAAACCCAAGTTGGCTCCTTTATTATTAATAATAAGTCAGGCAAATAGTCGTACAAACCCAAGGTGGCTCCTTTATTATACATAATAAGTCAGGCAAATAGTCATACAAACCCAAGGTGGCTCCTTTATTATACATAATAAGTCAGGCAAATAGTTGTACAAATCCAAGGTGACTCTTTTATTATACATAATAAGTCAGGCAAATAGTCGTACAAACCCAAGGTGGCTCCTTTATTATATGTAATAAGTCAGGCAAATAGTCGTACAAACCCAAGGTGGCTTCTTTATTACAGGCCTTCCACTAGGTCTGAGAAAAAAAGTAGGACATTTTAATGAAAAAAGTAGGACATTTAACGAAAGGCGCAACAGTCACACTTAGCGTTGTATTATTATTATTTATTAATTGTATTCCATACGGGGACCCCCCTCGTTCCGCATGCATGAATTGAGAGCTAAAACAGCTGAATTTATCGAAGCAAAAATAATACTGAAAACTAAATCCAAGACTATGAAGTAGTTTTGTTCTCATTTGAACCTACAATATACTAAGATTAGTTCAAACGGGCATTAATCTAAATTTATGACTAATAAATTAGGTCTTACCTAATGACTCACAAATGAATGTTAAATTTATGAGATAAATAAATAGAAATAACACTTTAAAAAATTATTTCAACCCAAAATTCATGCATGTCCCCGCTCTTTATAATTTATTTTCTCTTTTACTACAAAAGAATAGAAATACATAACTTATTTATATTTTTTCATAATGTAGTATTTAAAAAATACTTAGAGAAAGGAAACTAAACCATTATTTATGTATCAAAAGTTCATTAGCTGTTTTTAATCGTTTGGTTGAAATGTCAATCATCTCTGAGGCTAATGACACTTCTGCAAAGTCTTTCCTTTTCATAGCCAACTGGAGCTTCTTCTTGCCTTCTTCTAGAAGATTTTCAGCAGCTTTGATCTCATTTCTTGCTTTTATCTCTTTTTCTTTAGATGCCTCTTTTTCTTTTTGTTCAGCAGATTCCTTCTGTTTCCTTACTTCTTCATCTTTTCTTTGAGCTAAATACTCTTTGTACTTGGAGCTTGCCCCTTTAGCTGCATCTACCATTCTCTTTGTTATTTTAATATTTTCTACTTTGCCATTGACTCTTACAAAATCTTTTACAACTCTCAAGCCAATTATGGTATGCTCATTGAGTGCCTTCCTTTCATTGGTCACAATATTATTGTTCATAGAAAACCCTCTCTCAACATCTGCATTTCCATGTGCTAGTGTTAGAAGTGAGGGCAAATAACTAGCTAGCTGAGGATATCTGGGTTTACCAGTTGATGTCTTTAGTTGAAAAACTTTATTCCAGTAGGAATCCACCCTCATGTACTTGACCTCAGTCTGTGTCTTCGATTGGATATACCAATCTTCTGCTACATCCAAATCTGATTGGTATCCTAACCATTCCTCTTTAAGTCTATCAATTTTTTCCTCTGTCAGACCATGTGGTACTTGGGTGATTATCCGTTTGAACATGTCATAGCTTTTTTCTTCTTTTCTTGCCAACCCATGCAGGCACTGCATATTTTTCAGTATTTTGTTGTCGATGGGCAGATCTTTCATTAGCTTGTTGGTCACAGTAATAAAAAAAGAACTTATAGCTTGGTAAAACTCAGACTTTTCTTTGTCAAGGATCTTTAATGAAAGTAGAGTTTTTTTAGCTTCACTTCCAACTTCTAAGTCTTTAAACTCAAGCAAGTTTGATTTTTTTACCTCTATGTGACTGATGTTGTTTTTGTGTTTTTCAATTTCTTCAGCTTTGATAAATTTTCTCAAAAGAGTCTTCATTAAATGGTTCATTTCATCATACAGTACATGAACCAATGGTTGTTCAGATTGAAACATTGTCAGAAACTTAGAAAATACAGCACTGATATGAAGCAAAAACTGCATTAGAGGAAGAAGAATGTTATTCTTCAAAGCAGAGCAGATTCTTTGGTACTTATAATTCTTGTCGAGACTCTTTGAACTTTGGTTTTGTGGCAAAAACTTGAAAAAATAATGTTTCAGTGCCTCATGCTGTTCGATAAGTCTTTTCAAGACTGGACCAATACTCAACCATCTGCTATTTACATACTGACAAAAAAAATGTTCTTCTACTTGCATTAGCTCTTGACTTTTCTTGTAATCTTCTCTTCTTGCAGCAGACAGTTTGAAAAATTTGAAGATGTCAGTTGCAAATTCATCTATCAGTGAAAATGGATGGTCACGAAGTCCACTTCCAAAAGCATTGTGGACTTTGTGGAGAGAACAAGGTCCAATGTCCACTAGACCTGGGGAACCTAAAGATTTAACCTGTGAGTTAAGTTTGGTAAAAAGGGACTTGTTCACATTAGGACCATCCATTGACACCATAATAGCTTTTGAAATTGAGACACCTTCAATTTCAGATGATTTGATGATTGCATCAAACATGGTTTCTGCTTCAGCATGGCCCAAAAATATCGAAGTTAAATACCGACATTGGACTGGTTCTGCTACCTGCTGTGGTGACCAATACCTTACGTAGAGGTCAAGTTGTTTTTTAACTTGAGTTGTAGTCGTCTCATCGAGGCACAAAGTATAAAAGTTGTTTGACTCTCTAATATCCCTGGTTAGTTCTTTAACTAAGAAAGGACCCAATCCAAAGGAAATCAAATATGAAGCTTTGGTTTTGTCCATGTTAAAGTTCTTGGCACTTTCACCAAACATTAATGTAAACACTTCATGAAGACCATCACAAGAAGCAAAAGAAAAGTTTGATTGGGCTAGCTTGAAAGCCCATATTAACTCCGCACGAATAGGATCCTCCAAAGTAACCGCACTTTCCTTTAGCACTGATGTTGTTGCGACACTACCGCTTTCTGTCACTGTGAAAACAGTTTGCCGAGCAGAGAATGCAACATTCGCTTTTGAATAATGTTTTTTAGTTTCACTGTGCTTAATTAGTTGGTCTTTGCCTCTATTTGCACAGGAAAAATAATGATTACATATCTTGCAATGCACTTCAAAGTCATTTTTGCCTTTCTTGCACCACAAAGACATAAGATGCTTGTTAGAATCTTGGCTCAAAAGCCAGTCTTCTTTGAAATGTGTTTCCCGTGGCATTTTTTGTACTATAAACTATTCCATCATCTTACTGCCTGAAACAAATTAAACACATTAGAAAATAAGCATAAAACCATTGAAAATAATAATATATATATATAAAATACACTATAAGGCTAATATATATATAAAACACAATATAAGGCTAATATATATAAAACACATCAAGTTATAAAATGCCAAGATTTGAAAGGTAGCTTTGCTACTTATAAATTGCAAAAATGTATGTAAACCGTTTAGTTGAGAAGGATTTTTACACAGAATACAATTATTTTATTAGCCTTTTATTGGTGTAAGTTCATCAGACAGGAATTAATTCACAAGCAGCTCTTGTCAATTAAATCCTATCTGATGAGCAGGCTTCCAACCCACCTTAGAAGCCTAAACGCCCTCCATCCACCCACTTCTTATTTTACAAATACAATAAATCTTTTTAAAACTGCCTATTAATATAAAAAATAAAATGATCCTTGGTCTTACATACGGTACATAGTGAGTATTTTAGAAGAAAAAGGCTTACCTTTAGGGTCGGGTAGGTTCAGAATCCTTAACACAGTCCCACATACAAAAAAACACATCGTCGGGAACGCACAAAGAGCAAAATAGATACAAAATTCCACACATCACACTATAAATCCTAAAACCCATCATCCAAATTGCATGGTTTTACCATGGCTTTACTTTGAAGCCTCCGAATTATAGTGTATATGTAATATTTAATTTATTTTTAAAAAACAGGCTAAAAATTCCAAGCAAATCTGTATTTTTGGGGTAAAATAGTGGATTATTCCTGAAATTTCAAAAAAAGTAGGAAAAGTAGGACATTGCTGAAAAAGTAGGACAAAGTAGGACATTTTTTGAAAAAGTAGGAAAAGTAGGAAAAGTAGGACAAGTGGAAGGCCTGCTTTATTATACGTAATAAGTCAGGCAAATAGTCGTACAAACCCAAGGTGGCTCCTTTATTATACGTAATAAGTGAGGCAAATAGTCGTACAAACCCAAGGTGGCTCCTTTATTATTAATAATAAGTCAGGCAAATAGTCGTACAAACCCAGAGTGGCTACTTTATAATTAATAATAAGTCAGGCAAATAGTCGTACAAACCCAAGGTGGCTACTTTATTATACATAATAAGTCAGGCAAATAGTCGTACAAACCCAAGGTGGCTCCTTTATTATACGTAATAAGTGAGGCAAATAGTCGTACAAACCCAAGGTGGCTCCTTTATTATTAATAATAAGTCAGGCAAATAGTCGTACAAATCCAAGGTGGCTCCTTTATTATACATAATAAGTCAGGCAAATAGTCGTACAAACCCAAGGTGGCTCCTTTATTATACATAATTATCTTGTTTACAGAAAAGATAGGGATGAGTTAAGGACAGGTAAAAGGAGAGGAGGGGGAGTTCTGATAGCTGTAAAGAACACCTGTGTAAATGTAAAACGGTTACACAACCTTGAAACTGAGGAGGATAATATTTGGTTAAGAATTCATTTGTCCAATAACAATACTATTGTCTTGTCAGTAGCTTATTTTGCGCCAAATTCTCAATTAAATTTATACAAACAGTATTTTGAAAAATTAGATTTGTTTCAATTTAAAAAAGAGCACCTAATAATAGTGGGTGATTTCAATCTGCATGTTAATGGCATTGAACATGACCTCTCTAAAGGAAATGAAATATGTAAGCAACATGTTTTTTAACAGATTATATGGTTTGACACTAAAAAACAATGTTTTAAATGAGATGGGAAGGACATTAGATTTAGTACTATCTGATATAGACGATTTGTGTGTTGAAAGGAGAATGAACCTGTTGTTCAAGAGGATAGTCATCATCCTGCCTTAGTTATAAAAAATTTTGGTGTTCGTTTTAAAGAAAATATTAGCTTGATTAAGAACAGTAATGAGATTATTTATAATTTTGTAAAGGCTGATTTTTACGCTCTTTATAATGAATTCAAGAATATAGATTGGAGTAATTTATTTTTAATAGATGATCTGAATAAGGCTATAGAATTTTTTTATGATAAATTATACAATGCTATGAATTGTCATGTTCCACACAAACAAGCATTTAAGTGTAAATATCCTCCCTGGTTTACTTTGGAATTGCGAAAAATGATTAAATATAAGGAAAAAATTAGGCGACGTATTAAGAAATGTCAAATGCCTTGTGTGTTAACCAGATATAAAGAAGTAAGAGCTGAGGTAAAACGTAAAATAAAAGTTGATTTTGATGCTTACGTTCAGGGTGTAGAAATTAGTATTCGCAACAATCCAAAAATATTCTGGGGCGCTATTAAAAAGTTAAGAGGTACTGATAAGATACCAGCAACAATGCACCTTGATGATAAGGAAGTGGAAGGGGGCGCTGAGATAGCAGAGGCTATGGCTGAGTATTTTGGTTCTGTTTACGATCGCGATAACAATCTTAATCACGACCAGCTGTGCCAGGAGACCGTCCGGTCTCCCGTCATGGACAATGTTACAACTTTAAGTTTGCATGATATTACCGTAACTGAAATAATAAATGCATTTCAAAAATTACGACCCAAACGTTCGCTGGGTCCTGACGGAATTCCACCATATATATTTAAGGCATGCTCCGAGTTATTTATTACACCTTTACATTATTTATTTAACATGTCAATAAAAATCTGTTGTTTTCCAGAACAATGGAAACTTGCCAAAGTTATTCCTATTCCAAAAAAAGGTGATAAGCAAGATATAAAAAACTATAGACCTATTGCACTTCTATCGCCACCTGCGAAGGTGTTTGAAACTATTTTACATAAAAGATTGTTTTCTCATGTAAAACCATATATCAGTCCACAACAGCATGGGGTTTTTCCTGGTCGGTCAATTAATTCAAACTTATAAAATTTTTTGCAATATTGCTCTTTGGCTCTTGATAGCAATGTACAAGTGGACGTTGTTTACACGGACTTTGCCAAGGCATTTGACAAGACAAAAATTATAGAATTGTTAAAAATATTACATTATTTTGGATTGTCGAATGAATACGTAAAGTTGTTTTGTTCATATTTATTTCAAAGAAAACAATTTTTCAGCTACGAGGGTTTCTCCTCTACCGAGTATTTTGCTTATTCGGGCGTCCCTCAAGGCTCAAACCTGGGGCCCTTGTTATTCACACTATTCATTAATAAAATTATACAATGTATAAAATATTGTTATATACTGTTATATGCAGATGACATAAAACTTTTCAAACGCATTACCTGTATTGAAGATTGCTTGAAATTGCAAGAAGACCTTGATGCACTTGTGGCGTGGAGCAAAATTAATCTTAAATTCAATATAAATAAATGTGCCGTTATGTCATATACGCGCAAATCGGAGGAGAACACGATCTTATATGATTATACGATGAATGGTATAGTGTTACAGAGGACATCAGTTTTTAAAGATCTTGGAATTTTATTTGATACTAAATTGACTTTTTCTGAGCATGTATTAGCAGTGTGCAAATCAGCATTTGGGCTACTGGGGCTCATACGCAGGTCGGGTAATTTTTTAAGAAACACCAAATCGCTCAAAATGCTTTATTATTCACTAGTAAGATCCAAGCTTGAATATGGCGCAGTAGTTTGGTCTCCGCATTTTGTGTATCTTATAGATACAATTGAAAGTATACAGAGGAAGTTTTTACGTTTTCTATATTATAAAGAGTTTGGTAATTACAATTACGTAATATCCTATTCAGAATTGTTAAACCTTTTTGAGTTACCAAGTCTCACTAAAAGGCGAAAAATACAAAACTTGTTGTACCTGCATAAATTGGTTAACGGGGTTATTGATAACCCACAACTGTTATCAGAGATTAATTTTGCAGTGCCCCGACGTAACTCTCGTAGCTGCCTCTTGTTCAGCCCTCATTTTGCCAACACAAACCTCGGGTATTACTCACCGATTAACACCATGTTAAGAACGTACAATATTTACTCATCGAACGTAGATATTTTTCATAATACATTGAAAAGCTTTAAAAAAATACTGCTTGTTGATGTGGACAGTTGACTAACTTACCTTCTTTATGAACTATGTATGTCACATCTGCAGATTTTAAATGTATGTGTATATATATATATATATATATATATATATATATATATATATTATGATTTACAAACCTGGCTTAGCAATTATGGTTTGAGTAATTTATTTAGATGATATATAAAAATTATGTGTTCTATATGTTAACTATTTTTGCATGTGTTTGTTGCTTTTTAAATAACCTAAAAGCCAAATCTGATCTGATCTCATTGAAAATGGACTTTATATACATTTCGCTGCTGTTGTTGTTCATCGTTAAGATTTATTGAGTAGCATGCTGTAACTTGATTTATATTGTAATGCTGCATTGTAATTGGCATGAGCTGTTATGTAGCATGTAATAAATAAATAAAAAGTCAGGCAAATAGTCGTACAAAACCAAGGTGGCTCCTTTATTATACATAATAATTCAGGCAAATAGTCGTACAAACCCAAGGTGGGTCCTTTATTATACATAATAAGTCAAGCAAATAGTCGTACAAACCCAAGGTGTCTCCTTTATTATACGTAATAAGTCAGGCAAATAGTCGTACAAACCCAAGGTGGCTCCTTTATTATACGTAATAAGTCAGGCAAATAGTCGTACAAACCCAAGATGGCTTCTTTATTATACGTAATAAGTCAGGCAAATAGTCGTACAAACCCAAGGTGGCTCCTTTATTATACATAATAAGTCAGGCAAATAGTCGTACAAACCTAAGGTGGCTCCTTTATTATACATAATAAGTCAGGCAAATAGTCGTACAAACCCAAGGTGGCTCCTTTATTATACATAATAAGTCAGGCAAATAGTCGTACACATCCAAGGTGGCTCCTTTATTATACATAATAAGTCAGGCAAATAGTCGTACAAACCCAAGGTGGCTCCTTTATTATACATAATAAGTCAGGCAAATAGTCGTACAAACCCAAGGTGGCTCCTTTATTATACATAATAAGTCAGGCAAATATTCGTAAAAACCTAATGTGGCTCCTTTAGTATACGTAATAAGTCAGGCAAATAGTCGTACAAACCCTAGGTGGCTTCTTTATTGTACGTAATAAGTCAGGCAAATAGTCGTACAAACCCAAGGTGGCTCCTTTATTATACATAATAAGTCAGGCAAATAGTCGTACAAACCCAAGGTGGCTCCTTTATTATACATAATAAGTCAGGCAAATAGTCGTACAAACCCAAGGTGGCTCCTTTATTATACTTAATAAGTCAGGCAAATAGTCGTACAAACCCAAGGTGGCTCCTTTATTATACATAATAAGTCAGGCAAATAGTCGTACAAACCCAAGGTGGCTCCTTTATTATACATAATAAGTCAGGCAAATAGTCGTACAAACCCAAGGTCGCTCCTTTATAATTAATAATAAGTCAGGCAAATAGTCGTACAAACCCAAGGTGGCTCCTTTATTATACATAATAAGTCAGGCAAATAGTCGTACAAACCCAAGGTGGCTCCTTTATTATACGTAATAAGTCAGGCAAATAGTCGTACAAACCCAAGGTGGCTCCTTTATTATTAATAATAAGTCAGGCAAATAGTCAGTACAAACCCAAGGTGGCTTCTTTATTATACGTAATAAGTCAGGCAAATAGTCGTACAAACAAAAGGTGGCTTCTTTATTATACGTAATAAGTCAGGCAAATAGTCGTACAAACCCAAGGTGGCTCCTTTATTATACATAATAAGTCAGGCAAATAGTCGTACAAACCAAAGGTGGCTCCTTTATTATACATAATAAGTCAGGCAAATAGTCGTACAAACCCAAGGTGGCTCCTTTATTATACATAATAAGTCAGGCAAATAGTCGTAAAAACCCAAGGTGGCTCCTTTATTATACCTAATAAGTCAGGCAAATAGTCGTACAAATCCAAGGTGGCTCCTTTATTATACATAATAAGTCAGGCAAATAGTCATACAAATCCAAGGTGGCTCCTTTATTTTAATCTGATCCGGGTAGGACGGTTTTTGGATAATCGCAATCCGAATAGTTGTGAAGCCACTTTACTGAAATTTAGAGTTATTTGGTGATGCTCATTCCATTTATGACTTCATAAATGAAGTTAGTAGTAATATTTTAGGTAAGAAGACTGAGTCATATGACAATGTAGTTAAATTTTATATTAGAATTTCATTTTCCTAACTGCAATTGTAATTGATAATTATGATAAATTATTTGACTTGATTTTGGTTTTATATATATTCTAAACATTGCAATGTTACTTGTTATTTATAAAGGACCATAGGTTGTCTATGAGAGTAAATTTTTAACAACAGTTAATGTTTTTAGTTACCTAATTTAGTGTAAAGACACATCAAGCGGGCAAAGGGCGGGAAATCCTTTAAAAAAAAAAAAAATTTTTTTTTTTTTTAAAAACCCCAAGGGGGTTTTTAAAAAAAAAAATTTTTTAAAAAAACCCAATTTTTTTTAAAACCCCCCAAAAAATTAAAAAAATTTTTTAAAAAAATTTCCCCCCTTTTAAAAAAAATTTTTGGGGGGAAAAAAAAACCCCCAAATTTTTTTTTTAAAAAATTAAAAAAAAATCCCCAAAAAAAAAAAAAGGGGAAAAAAGGGAAAACCCAATTTTTTTTAAAAATTTAAAAAAAGGCCCCCCGGGGGGGAAAAATTTTCCAAGGGGGAAAAAAACCCCCCTTAAAAAAAAAAAATTTTTTATTAAAAAAAAAAATTTTCCCCAAAAAACCCCCAAAAAAATTTTCCCAAAAAGGGAAAAAAAAAAAAAGGGGTTTTTTTAAAAAAAAAAGGGAAAAAATTAAAAAAAATTTTTTCCCTTTTTTAAAAAAAAAAATTTTAAAAAAATTTTAAAAAAAATTTTTAAAAAAAAAAATTTAAAAAAACCCCCCCTTTTTAAAAAAAATTCCAAAAAACAAAAAAAAAAAAATCCCCTTTTAAAAAAAAAAGGGAAAAAAAAAAAAAAAACCCCCCCCTTTTTTAAAATTTTAAAAAAAAAACCCCTTTTTTTTTTTTTTTTTTAAAAAAAATTTTGGAATTTTAACCTTTTTTAAATTTTTTTAAAATTTTTTTTTGGGAAAAAAAACCTTTTTTTTTAAAATTTTGGTTTTTTTTTTTTAAAAAAAAAAAAAAAAATTTTAAAAAAAAATTTTTTTTAAAAAAAAAAAAATTTTTAAAAAAAAATTTTTAAAAATTTTTTTTTTTAAAAAAAAAATTTAAATTTTTTTTTTTTTTTCCCCTTAAAAAAAAATTTTTAAAAAATTTTTTAATTTAAAACCTTTTAAAGGGAAAAACAAAAAAAAAAAAAATTTTTTAAAAAAAAAAAAAATTTTTTTAAAAAAAAAAAACCCTTTTTTTAAAAAAAAAATTTTTAAAAATTAAAAATTTTTAAAAAAAATTTTTAAAAAAAAAAAAACCCAAAATTTTTTTTTAAAAAAATTTTTTTCAAAAAAATTGTTTTTTAAAAAAAAAAAAAAAAAAAACCCTGCCCTTAAAAAAAAAAAAAAATTTAAAAAAAAAAAAAAAAAATTTTTTTTTAAAAAAAAACCCCCCTTAAAATTTTTTTAAAACCCCCCCCCGGTTAAAGAAAATTCCAAAAAAAAACCCTTTTTAACCAAAAAAATTTTAAATTTTTTTTCCCCCAAAAACAGGGGTTTAAAAAAAAAACCCCCCCAAAATTTTTTAAGGGTTTAAAAAAAATAAAAGGGAAAAAAAAAAATTTTTTTTAAAAAAAAACCCCCCAAAAAAAAAATTAAAAAACTCAAAAAAAATAAAATAAAAAAAATTTTTTAACCCAAAAAAAAATTTTCCCAAAAGGGGCCCCCCCCCCCCAAAAAAATTTTAAAAAAAACCCCCCCGGGGTTTTTTAAAAAAAAAAAAAAAAGGGGGGGGAAAAAGGAAAAAAAAGGGGGGTTTTTTTTTAAAAAAAAGGGAAAAAAACCCCCCCTTTTTAATTTTCCAATTTAAAAAAATTTTTAAAAAAAAAACTTTTTTTTTTTTTTTTTTTTAAAAACCCCCCAAAAAACTTTCCCCCCAAAAAAAAAAAAAACCCCCCCCCCAAAAAAAAATTTTCCCGGCCCCAAATTTTTCCCCCTTTTTAATTTTTTTTTTTAAAAAATTTTTTTTTTTTAAAAAAAAAAAAAACTTTTTTTTTTAAACCCCCCAAAAAAAAAAATTTTTTAAATTATTTTTTTCCCCCTTTTCCCCCTTTAAAACCCCCTTTAATTTTTTTTTAAAAAAAGGGGAAAAAATTTTTTTAAAAAAACCCTTTAAAAAAACCCCCCAAAAAAATTTTTTTAAAACCCAAAAAAAACCCAAGGTTAAGGCCCTTTTTTTTTTCCCCCCTCCGGCCCCTTTTTTTAAAAACCCAAAAAACCCCCCAAAAAAAAATTAAAAATTTTAAAAAAATTTAACCCTTTAAAAAAAAAACCCCCCCGGGCCCAAAAAAAGGGGTAAAAACCCCTTAAAAAAAGGGGGGAAAAAATTTTTTTTTTCCCAATTTTTTTTTTTTCCCCCGGGGAAAAAAAAAAAAAAACCCCCCCCCCAAAAAAAAAAAATTTTAATTTTTAAAATTGAAAAAAAAAAAAAAATTTAAAAAAAAAAGGTTTTTAAACCCCCGGGCCCCCAAAAACCCAAAAAATTTAAATTAAAAATTTCTTTTTTTTTTCCCATTTTTTTTTTTAAAGCAAAAAAAGGAAAAAAGGGGGGTTTTTTTTTTTCCGAAAAATTTTAAAAAAAAAAAAAAAAAAAATTTTTTTTTAAAAAAAAAAAAACCCAGGGGGGGGGGGAAAGCCCAAAAACAATTTTTTTAAAAAAAAAAAAAATTTTTTAAAAAAAAAAAAAATTTTTTAAAAATTTTTTAAAAAAATTCCCCTTTTTTTAAGGAAAAAAAAAAAAACCCCCCCAAAAAAAAATTTTTTTTAAAAAAAAACCCCCCCAAAAATTTTAAAAAAAAAGGGAAAAAAATTTTTTTTTAAAAATTTTTTTTGGGGGTTTTTTTTTAAAAAAAATTTTTTTTTAAAAAAACCTTTTTTTAAAAATCCCAAAATTTTTTAAAAAAAAATTTTTAAAAAGGGTTTTTTTTAAATTTTTTAAAAAATTTTTTTTAAAAAAAAAAAAAATTTTTTTTAAAAAAAAAAATTTTTTTAAAATTTTGAAAAAAAAACCCCAAAAAAAAAGGTTTTTTTTTAAAAAAAAAATTTTTTTTGGGGTTTTTGGAAAAAAAAAATTTTTAAAAAAAAAATTAAAATTTTTTCAAAAAACCCCCCCTTTAAATTTTTTTTTTAAAAAAAAAAAAAAAACCTTTTTAAAAAAATTTTAAAAAAAAAAAAAGGAAAAAAAAAGGCCCCCCGGGAAAAAAATAAAAACCCCCCGAAAAAAAAGGGGGGAAAAAAAATTTTTTTTTTTTAAAAAAAACCCCCCCAAAATTTTTGAACGAAATTTTTAAAAAAAACCCTGGGGGGGGAAAAATTTTTGAAAATTTTAAAAAAAAAAACCCCAAAATTAAACTCCCAAAAAAATTATAAAAGGAAAAAAAATTTTTTAAAAAAAAGAAAAAAAAGGGAAATTTTTTTTTAAAAAGGGGAAAAAAACCCCGGGAAAAAAAAAAAAACCCCCCCAAAAAAAAAAAAAAATTTTTTTTTTAAAACCCCGGGGGGGAAAAATTTTTTAAAATTTTTTTTGGAACCCCTTTTAAAAAATTTTTCTTTCCAAAAAAAAAAACCCCAAAAATTTTCCCAAAAAACCCAAAAAAAAATTTTTTTAAAAAAAAACCCCTTTTTTAAAAATTTTTTAAATTTAAAAATTCCCCCCCCAAAGGGGAAGGGGGTTTTAAAAAAAAAATTTAAAAAAAAAAACCCCCCAAAAAAATTCCCCCTAAAACCCCCCCCCAAAAAAAAAGGAAAAAAAAACCCCCCGGGGGAAAACCCCGGGGAAAAAAACCCGGGCCCCCCCCAAAAATTAAAAAAAAAGGGGAAAAATTTTTAAAAAAAAATTTTTTTTCCCCCCAAAAATTTTCCCGGGAAAAAACCCCGGGGGCCCCGGAAAACCCCCAAGGGGCTTTTTTTTAAAAAAAAAAAGAAAAAAAAAGGGAAAAAAAAATTTTCCCCCCCCCCCCTTTTTTTTTTCCCCTTTAAAACCCAATTTTTCCCCTTAAAAGGAAAAAAAATTTTAAAAACCCCCAAAAGGAAAAAATTTTTTAAAAAAAAAATTTTAAAACCAAAAAAGGATAAAAAAAATTTTTCCCCCTTTTTTTTTGGGGCCCCAAAAACCAAAAACCCCCCCCCGGGCCCCCGGGGGCCCCCTTTTTTAAAAATTAAAACCAAAAAAATTTTAACCCCCCCCAAAAAAATTTAAAAAAAAAAAAAAAATTTTCCCCCCCCCCCCCAAAAAAATTTTTTTTTTGGGCCCCTTTTTAAAAAAAAATTTTTTTTTCCCAAAAAATAAAAAAAAACCCCCCCCCGGGGAAAAAAATTTTTTGGGTTAAAAAAAAAATTTTTTTAAAAATTTTTGGAAAATTTTTTCCCCCCCCCCTTTTTTTTAAAAAAAAAAATTTTTTTTAAAATTTTAAAAAAAAAATTTTTCCTTTAAAAAAACCCCCCCCAAAAAAACCCGGAAAAAAAAAAAAACCCCCCCCCCAAAAAAAAATTTTTAAAAAACCCCCCAAAAAAAAATTTAAAACCCCCAAAAACCCCCCATTTTTTAAAAAAATTTTTTTAAAAAAACCCCCCCCAAAAAAAAGGAACCCGAAAAAAAAAACCTTTTTTCCCCAATTTTTTTTAAAAAAAAAATTTAAATTTTTAAATTTTCCCTTTCCAAGGGAAAAAAACCCCAAAATTTTTTTAAAACAAAAAAATTTAAAACCCCCCCCTTTTTTTTAAAAAAAAAATTTTTTAAAATGCAACCTTTTTTTTTTTTCCCCCTTTTTTTAAAAAAAAAATTTTTTTGGGTTTAAATTTTTTTTTTAAAAACCCCGGTAAAAAAAAAATTTTTTTTTGGGGTTTTTTTTTTAAAAAATTACAAAAATTTTTTTCCCCCCAAAAAAGTTTAATTTTTTTAAAACCCAAAAAAAAAAAAAACCCCCCTTCCCCCCCGGGGGAAAAACCCTTTCCCCCCCAAAAAAATTAAAAAAGGGTTTTTTAATTTTTTAAAGGGGGAAAAAAACCCCAAAAATTTAAAAAAAAAAAAAACCCAAAAAAAAAAAAAAAAAAAAACCCCAAAATTTTAAAAAAAAAAGGGGAATTTTTAAAAAAAATTTTTTTTTAAAAAAAAAAAAAATTTTTAAAAAAATAAAAAAAAATTTTTTAAAATTTTTTTTAAAAAAAATTTTTTTTTAAAAAAAAAAAATTTAAAATAAAAAAAAACAAAAAAAAAAAAAACCCAAACAAAAAAAAAAAAAACCCCCTTTTAAATAAAAACAAATAAAAAAAAATTTTTCCCCCCCCAAAAAAAAAACCCCTTAAATAAAAAAATTTTTTAAAAAAAATTTTTTTTTTAAAAAAAAAAAAAAAAAAAAATTTTTTGGCCTTTTTTGGAAATTTTGGCCCCTTTTTTTTTAAAAAAAATTTGGGGGCCAAAAATTTTTTTTGGGGGGGGAAAAAATTTTTTTTTTTTTAAAAAAACCCTTTTTGGGGAAAAAATTTTTCCCAAAGGAAAAATTTCCAAAAAAAGGGAAAAAAAAAAACCCCCCTTTTCCTTTTTTCCAATTTTTTAAAAAAAAAACCCCAAAAACCCCCCTTTTTAAAAAAAAATTTTTAAATTTTTTTTTTTTTTCCCCTTTTTTTTAAATTTTTTTTAAAATTTTTAAAAAATTTTTAAAAAAAAGGGAAATTTTAAAAGGGAAAATTTTTTTTAAAAAATTTTTTTAATTAAAAAAAAAAAATTTTGGGAATTTTTTTTAAAAAAAAAATTTTTTAAAAAAAAAAAAAAACCCCCGAGGAAAAACCCCTTCAAAAAAAAAACCCCAAAAAAAACCAAAATTTAAAACCCCCCAAAATTTTTTTAAAAAAAAAAAAACCCCCCCGGGGTTTTTTTAAAAAAATTTTAAACTAAAAAAAGGAAATTTTAAAACCCCCAAAAAAAAAACCCAAAAAAAAAATTTTTTAAATTTAAGGGGTTTTTTTTTCCCCAAAACCCCTTTTCCCCCAAATTTTTCCCCCCCAAAAACCCAACCCCCTTTTTTTAAACACCCCCCAAGGGGCCCAAAGGAGGGGGGGGTTTTTAAAAAAACCCCAAAAAAAAAATTCCCCAAAATTTTACCCCCCCCAAAAAAAACCACTGCACCACCATTTTGGTTACAACTCTCTTAACAACCCCTTCCGCCCTCTAGGTTTTCAGGTGTGAATTTCGGGAAGGGGTTTTCAAAATTACATGGTGCAATATTTTCTTCACGTAATTGGTATGGGAAACAAATTTATGATGAATTGGGCAAAAATGTTTTAAAAATTTATACCCCAATTTCTGGCCCTTAACTTCCCCGATGAAGTAAGTAAAAAAGAGGCCCCCCATGATTAAGTGTCTTTCCCCCGACCCATGAACACTTGAAGGGAAAACATTCTAAAACTGACGCTGCCGAACATCACCATTTAGCACAAAGACACCAGACAATTTGGGCCCAAAAAAACAAAGTTTGCACTTCTGCAAACAAAAAATGTCCAAAATTTAAACTCAGTTAAACAAACAAATTTTAAACCTTATCAAAAAATTTTCCGACAATTTTTCTCATTTAAAAGAAAACTAACTTTTTTTTGTCGTTTTTAAAAACCATAAAAAAAAATATCAATAACTATTTTAGAAAAAAATTACTTAACAACCAAAAAAGGATAAATTAAAAATTTTACTGATTTTCCCAAATTACTAAAAACCCAAAAAGGAATGGAAAAATAAACATAATTTAAAACAAATAATATAAAAATTTTATATACTTACTTTAGCTCCCACTTTTTTTGGCTAACAACCCCTTTTTTTGGGATTATAGAAAAAAAAGAAAGAATTTACTTTCTATTTTGTTTTGAACAAAATGACAAAATATTGAAAAAAAAAAAAAAAAAAAAAACAAAAAATTTTTTAAAAGGGGAAATAATTTTCTATAAAAATATATTCTGAAAAAAAAAAATTTAAAAGTATTATAAACATTTTGTTTTCCCCAAAGGACTTAGTCAAATATAAAAAAAAAAAATTAGGGGTTTAAAAGCTGCAGCCTATTTGAAGTTTTTTATTCCCTTTTAAATTTAAAAATTTATTTTACACAAGGGATTTGTTAAAATAAATTTCCCAAATAAAATTTTCCCAAAAAAATGTTAGTTTTCAACTTTCCTTTGGGCCATTACTTCATCCCAAAATTTTCCTTTTCCTTTTTTTTTAGAATTTTTTTTTACAGCAATCAATTTTTTTTAAATATTTTGTTTGTTTCTTTAATGCTTTTCTGAGAAATGTAACTTGGTTTTTTTAAAAATGAATATAAAAAATGTCTTAAATTTTTTTTTTTAAAGGGTGGGCATTAAACATTTTAAAAAAACTGCCTTAACCAAAATTAAAAAAATAATTGAAAAAAACATAATGTATAACTAACCCGAATTTTTCCTTTTTTAAAGGTGGGTTTTTTGGTTAATTTTAATTTTTTAATGTTTAGGAAGCTGCCTTTAAACCCAAAAATTTCAATAATTGGGTATACATAATTTTTAAACTAAAACCTTTTGTCCTTTTAGAGGTGGTTTTATTTATGTTGTAAAGCTGCCTTAAAACCCAAAAATTTCAATAATTGAGATACATAATGTATAACCAACCTGAAATTTTTCCCTTGAGAGGTGGTTGGAAATTTTAAGTTTTTTAGAAGGCCTGCCAAAAAAACCAAAAAAATTTTAAAATTTTTTTAAATTTTAAAAAAAATTTCAAAAAAATTTTAAAAACTTAAACCCGAATTTTCCCTTGGGGGGGAAGGTGATTTTTTTGGTTTTTTTTTTAAATGGGTTTGGTTTTTGAAACTGCTTAACCAAAAAACTTTTAAGCCCCCAACACCCCCCCCCCCGCATCAATATGTGGGGGGTTTTACAGACTTTCCCGCCGTGATTTGTTTAAAAACCGCCCCAAACACCTCTACAAAGAGGGGAGGGTTTTTTCCACCCTGTCCCCCAACCCGTTTTGGGAACCGCGAACAACGTGGCTCCTAAATAAAAATAACAAAATTTAAAAGCCGTTAATTTCAATTTAATTTTCCCGCAAAACTTTTTAATTGAACTATTAAAAAAAAACATAAAAAAATTTTAAAAATTTACTTTTTTTTAAATGACCAAAAAACAACTTTTTTAAAACTAAAAAATTAATTTTTAGTTAAGAAGTCCCTTTTTTTTATAGTTTTTTTTTTCCCCCTTTCAAAATAAGAATTTTAAAATGGTTTTCTTAAAACTGACAATTTGCAAAGATTCACATGACTTACACGAAATTTTGGGATTTAACTGAGTGGTGAGAATGCAAAAAATTTTTCATAAGTGATTGACTAGTGTTTCCCTCACCATTTTATAAATATTTTACAGGTTTCTTTAAAAAAGTTAATACCACTGTATGTTAATGGGGTTGGGAAAGGAGGGTTACCTTGTAATTTTGTGGGGGGTTTAAGGAAACAAATGGCGTGAGGGCCCGGGGGTTTTGGGAAAAAAGACTTTTTATGACAAATTTTTTATAGTAAATTGGGGGCCGTCAATTTTTGATTAGGGGGAAAAAAAAATTTTCTTCTACCAAAAAAAAAGAAAATCCCCGCTCATCTGAAAAAACTTGGGCCTAACCCATTTGGGATTAATGAATTTTTTAAATTAAACCCGTTTTTCTTAACAAAAAAAAATTTGCATAGAAACAAAAAAAAAAATAGATAATTTTTTTTAATGCAAAAGGGAAACAAAGAAGGGTTTCCCTTTAAAAAAAAGAACATTCATAATTTAAAAAATTTCCATTGCATCCCCACCCGATGAGCATCAGCTGACAAAGGAAACAAAAACCAATTTTTAAATTTTTCTAGCATTCTCAAAAAAAAACAAAAAAAAAAAAAAAAAGGGGGTTTTCCCCCCTTTCCCTTTAAAAAAAAGTAAACTTTTTATAAATTTTAAATATTTTAAAATTTTTCCTTAAAAAACCCAAAATAGGAAAAAAGTTTTAACTACCCGGGGGGAAAATTTACGATGATTTTTGTAAACCCAATAATCAATAGTTTGAAAATTTGGGAAAATGGTTTTTAATCAGTAATTTTTTTGCAATTTTGGGTTAAAAAAAAATTAAAAAATGGTTTGAAAATTTCACCTTTTATTTTCCTTGAATTATTTTTCTAATTTTGATTTTTTTAATTGGATTTTCTAACTAAAAATTTTGATTAGCAAGACTTTACTTAACCACAAAAATTAATCCCAAAATTTTAAATTTTTGTTGGAAAAAAGAATAAAAACTAAATTTTTTCTTAAGCAGTTCACAAATTTATGAAAATACAAGTATATTACATGTACTATATAAAAGGAAAAATATATTCCCTTCCTATCCCGTTTAAAAGTAAAGCTAAACTACAACTTTCTTCATTTTTTTTTTGATTATTAAAACAAAAAAAGAAAATTTTTTTTGCAACCCCAAAAAAAATATCAGATATATTGGGCCCAAAAATTTTTTCAGAAAAACATTTTTTTTAAGTTAAATCAAATTGTAAATAGCTGATTAAAATTTAAATAATTTCCTAACAAAAGCTTAAAAAACAAAACCCCAAATTTTAAAAAAATGATAAATTATCCAAAAAAATAAAAAAAAAAGTGTACCCGTTACAAAGGCCCCAAATCCACGCTTCATGGGAAAGCTTGCTAAAAACATCGATTAGATTATGTATGCACGTCATTAAAAAAACTGGGCTAGTTTCCCAAAAGGGCACTAAGCATTGGGTGAGAGAAAAAGGGGGGATCACCCCTTACTGCTTTAGTGATGACCCGCGTTGGGGTCCGGGTGCCACGACCAGCCTTTTAAAATTTTCCCCCCGTTTAAGGCTTTAAACCCAGGATCCATACAAAATCCAAAAAAAGGGCACAATTATATTAGCTTTGCTTTCATTTTTAAATCATTTTTTAATTCCCACTTGACAGGGTTTTTATTTTCAGAAATTAAAGGGGTTTGGGGCTACAAAAAAAAAATAAAAAATTAAAATTTAAAACTTTAAAAACAAGAAAACTAAAAAAAATTGTTATATTCCCTATAAATTTGCCTAAACTATTGGTTTTTACAACCTTTGAAAACTGTCCTATCCGGGTCAATTAAAAAAAAGGTTCATCCCTTGGGTTTTTTTACTACTATATGAAAAGGGCTAAAAAGTTTTTTAAACGTTTGGAAATTTTTCCAAAATTTTTAATTTTCCAACCGTTTAGTTTTTTTTAATTTTTTTGGGGTTTTTAAAAATATTTTTGGCCCTTTAAAAATTTAGAAAAATTTTTTGGGGGAAAAAAAGGAACAATTTTTGGGGGTTTTCCAAAATAAAAAATTTTTTCTATGGTTTTAAATTTTGTTTCCCCCTGAATAAAATCCCCAAAAAATTAAAAATTGGGAAAAGTTAAAAGGGAATTTTCAATTTAACAAATTGGTTTTTTATCCCCATAAAATTTTAAAGAAATAAAACTAACGGAAACCACAAAATTTTTTAAAAAAATGAAAAATATAAAAAATGGAAAAAAAATTATTTTTTAAAAAGAAAAAATTTTAAAAAAAAGGCACCAAAAAGAAAAGAAAAAACTGCTGTTTATCCTAAAAGATTTGTTTAAAAAAAAAAACCGAAATAGAAAATTTTTTTAGGGGTAGACTAAAAAAACAAAATTTTTTAAAAAGGGAAAATTAAATTAAGTTGCTTTAACCTGGTTTGGGTTTTTTTAGAAAATTTAAAAATGCCAAACCCTTAAAAAATTTTAAAAAATTTAAATTTTCACCTTTTAGGTTTGGAAAAAAAATCCCTAATTTAAAAATTAAATTTTTAACCCCTTTAATTAAGTAATTATAAAAGGGTTCAAAGCTTCCCCCAAATTAAAAACCAAAAAACAAGGCCCCGGTGATGATTTTTAGTGAGGGAAAATTTAAACCCTTGAAACCCAACCCGAAAATAAGAAAAATTTCCTCCAACTTTTTTAAATTAAATTAATTTTAAAAAAATTTTAAAATCTTTAACTTTTCAAATGGGTTTTAAACCCCAAAAAATTTCCAAATTTGGGGTTTTTGGAAACGAATTTTCCCCCGTAAGGGGGGGTCCCCAGCCAACTTTTTAAAAATTTTTTCTTTTAAAATTTTAAAGTAAAAAAAGTTCCAAACTTTTAACCCTTAAAACTTGAATCCAAGGGTCAAATAAAAAATTTTTACAACCAAAAAAACCCCCCACCCTAAGGAACTTGGGGTACAAAACCTTTTTTATAAGTAAAAACCAAAAATTAATTTTTTCTACTCAAAAAAACCAAAGAAAAAATCCAAAACATTTAAAAAATTTTTTTTTCCAAAACCGGAACAAAACTAAACGGGAAATTTTTTAAAAAGAAATTTTGGCAGGAAAATTTTTTTTAAAAGGGGAAATTTTTTGGCCTAAAAAGGAAAAACTAACTTTTTAAAAAGAAAAATCTTGCCTTTTTAAAATTTTCCTTAAATTTTTTTAATTAATACCCAAAATTTCCCCCCGCCCCCTTGGGGTTTGTTTTTATTTTGTAAATGTTTTTTCGTTTGTAAAATTAAAACCAAAATTTGGGAATTTAAAAAAAATTTTTTGGTAATTTAAAAACGAAAAAAATCCTAACCAAAATTTAAAATTCTTATTAAAAAAGGATTCACGGGGTTTTTGTTAGTTAGCCGATTTAAATTCATTTAAAAAGGGTTTGGGTTTTTTGAAAAACAAACCTTAAGTTTAATTAAAATTTCCTTTGAAAATACGGTAAAAATGGGGAACCCCCCGGGGTTTCTATCCCCTAATTTAATTCTGGGGAAGTGGGAAATAAACCCCAAAAAATTAAATTGGTTTTTTTCCTTTACCCCTAGATTTAAAATAAAAAATTTTAAAAAATAACAACTTTTCTAAAAAATTCCCCAGGGCCCTTTTTTTAAAAAATCGTGGTTTTCCCGGCTTTTTTGAAAAAAACAATTTTTAATAAAAAGGGGGGTTTTAATCCAAAATCCTTTTCAAATCCCCCTTTTACCCCCCAAAAAAAAATTCTGGAAAAAATTTAAACTTTTGGAAAAATTTTAAAAAAAGGGTTTTTTAATATACCCCAAAAGGAAAAACAAAATTTTCGAAATTTTGTTAGGGTAAAAGCCCAAAACCCACAAAAACCCCGGGAAAAACCCCCATAAACCAAAATTTTGTATTTTCCAAACCCAACCCCTAAAATTGCTTTTCCAATAAAAGAAGTTCCAAAATTTTTTTATTCCCAAAAGGAAAATTTGGGGGTTTTCAAAATTCCCAAATTTTCAATGCATAAACCAAATTTCCCCAAAAAATCAAGTTTATTAGGGGCGGTTTTAAAAAAAAATTAAAAAAAATCGGGGGGGAAAAGGAGCCTTTTAAAAAATAAATTTTTTTTTTAAAAACCCCACAAAACTTTTGGGGAAAATTTTTAAAATTTTTGCTTTCGAAAAACAGAAATTTTTTTGTTTCAACCCAAATTTAAAAAAATTGGTTTCCAAATCGTTTCCTAATAAATCAAGGGGTTTTTTAGGTTAAAATTTTTGTGGGGTGAACCTTAAGTCCAAAGTTTGGGAAAATCTTTAAAAAAGGTCCTTTTTGTGGGTAATTGGGAATTTAAAAATTTGAAACCCCAAAAAAAATTTAAAAAAAATAAGCTTTCCCTTCCCGATATTTTTCCCTTGTTTTTAAACCCAAAATGTTTGAAAAAGGTTGGGAAAAAAAAATTTAATATTTAAAAAAATTAAAATTTTTCTTTTAGTTTCTTTCCTTTTAAAAACTTAAAAAACCGGGAAAAAAAAGATTTCCGTTTGGTTGTCAAATCTCCCCTGCCCTTTTCTTCCCTGTTTTAATTTGGAAAAAAAACAAATTCCTTTTCAAATTACCCCGGGAAAATTTTTCCACTTTTTCCCCAAAACTTTTAAAAAGAAAAATTTGCTGCAAACCCCTTTTCCAAACTTTTAAGGCCCAATTATTTTTAAAAAAAAGAAATTTAAAGGAAGGTATAATCCCGGGGTTTTGAAAATTTTTGTTTTTTAAATTAAAAAAATTTTAAGCAACCCCTCCTCCCCTAAAATCTTCCGTCGAAAAAAAAAGGGGGGGGAAAACCAAAGGGGAATTTTAAAAAAAGTGGGAAAAAATTTAAACGAAAAATTGAAAAAAAAAGGCCAAAGGCCCCCAAAAACAGTTCCCGCCTCAAAAGGACCGTTGGATTTTAAAAATTTTTACAAAAAGGGGTTGGGAATTTGTTTTTTGGGGGCCGAAAAAAGGACCCCTTTTTCTTAACTGAAAATTAAAAAAAAGGGCCCGCTTTTTTTCCGGGGCCTTTTTAAAAGGGTTTAAAAAAGAACCCCCTGCCCCGTTTAACCAAATTTCTTTAAAATCCATATTAAAAAAAAACCCCTTAAGAAAAAAATTTTTCAATTTTTATTTTCCAAAATTTTTCCCCCATTTTAACCTTAAAACTTAAATTTTTTAAAATTTTCGTCCCCAATTCTTGGGGGTTTAAAATTTGAAATTTTGGAAAAATTCTATTTTAGGGAAAATGTGGAAAAAATATAAAAGTTGTTAAAAAACCCCAAAAAAGGAAACCTTACATACCCTTTATGGATTTGGATTTAAAAATTTTTGTTTGAATTAAAAATCTTTTATGGCCCCTTTTTAAAAAAGGGGAAAACTTTAAGCTTTTTTACCCTGTTCTTTGTAAAACCCTTATTTTTAATTTGGAATTCTCTTTGGTTTTGCCCCAAACCCTTAAAGTTCATTTTTCCGTGAGGGAACCCAAATTTTTTGCCAAAAACCGGGGTTGGGGAAGAAAATTTCTAAAAAATAAAAGAGGTTTAAAAAAAATTTATTGCCCCCCAAAATTTGGGAAAAAGTTCCCCGCCCTTTCTTTAAAAAATTTCATTTTTAAAAAATCTTTAAAAAAATTGGAATCGATTTCAAAAAAAAACCTTTTTATTGTTCTGTTTAAAACCCCCAATAAATAGGCTGGAATTTTAAAAAACT
Organism: Stictocephala bisonia; assembly: GCA_035578905.1. Taxonomy (NCBI): domain Eukaryota; kingdom Metazoa; phylum Arthropoda; class Insecta; order Hemiptera; family Membracidae; genus Stictocephala; species Stictocephala bisonia. The sequence goes on along the minus strand of JAQJVL010000019.1, from coordinate 4,698,396 downwards.
TTAAAAATCTTTTTTTCAAAGGGCCCCAAAAAATTGTTGTTTTTGTTTAACTTTTAAAAATTCTAAAAAAATTGGGAAAAAATTTATTTCCCCCCTTTTTTTTTCATTAATGCCAAAATTCCTGGGTTTTATTTTTTGGGGTCCAAATAAAAAGATATAAAATTTACAAAATTAAAAACCTTTAAAATTTTAAAAAATCCCCAAAAAGAAAAAAAAGCAAACCTTAAAAAAAAAAATGGGAAAAAAAAAACCATAAAAAATCAAACCCCCAAAACACTTGGGCAATTGGTTTTAATTTTTAAAAACTTGGGTTACTTTTTTTAATTTTTTTTAAAAAACTTTTTAAAATTTTAAAAAAAATTTTTTCCAGAATTTTTTTTTTGGTTTTTTTTAAAAAAAACTTTTTTTGGAATTTTAAATTTTTCCAAAAAAACAGTCCAAAATTTTTTTTAAAATTTCCCAATAATTTAAACCGAAAAAAATTTTGGGGGTTAATTTTTTTTCTAATACCCTTAAAAATAAACTTTTTTAAAAAACCAAAATTTATAAAAATTTTTCTTGTTTTTATTAAGTGCCGGCCCCGTTTTTTGGATTTGGGAAAATTGAAAATACCAGTTTTTTAAAAAAAACTAAATTAAAAATTTAAGTTTTTTGTTTTTAAAAAAAACTTTTCCCAAAAATAAAAGGTTTTTAGAAAAAAACCAAAAAAAAAAAAAATTTCAAAGTTATGTAAATTTCCTAATTTTTCCTTTTTTTGTATTGGTTTTTCCTTTTTTTAAAAAATTTTCCCAAAAAAATTTTTTTTTTTGGAAAAAAAACTATTTCCCTTTTTTTAAAAAATCTTTAAAAACAAAGGGAAAAGCCCTTTGGTTAATAATCAGAAAAATTGGGAAAGAAACCCTTTTGGTTTTAAAAATTTTCAAATTAAAAATAATTAAAATTTAAAAAAAATCATAATTTTATACCCTTTTCCCAAAAGGGTTTTTTAACATTTTTTTTCCCCCTTTAAAAGGGGTATTTTTGTTAAAGAAAACCCAAAAAAATTTTGCTTTTTTTGTTAAAAATTTTTGTGTTTTTTAAAAACGAAAAAAAGGATTTTTTCCCCTTTAAAAAAAAAAAAAATTTTAAAAATTTACCCCTGATATTTTAAAAAAATTTTTTTTTTTTAAAAAAACCCCAAATATTAACCCCCACCCAAAAAATTGCTACAACATAGTGGTTGACAATAGATCACATCACCCAACAGATGCTCTGGGACTGACTTATTGACTTTATTTAGACACAGTACAAAAGCCATACTAGCTGCAGCTGAAGTAAAATCAGCTGTAAAATTTTTGTAGAAAAATCAGCTGGAAATTAAATACAGGTTTCTATCATAAATTCTTAATAATGTATCCTGTTGATATTTTTTATTACAAGTTTCAGGAATTAATTCTATTTCTCTTCTGCCTACATTTTAGGGACATTTTCTCTCGTTGTTTGTATCAGTTGTGTAAAAATGTGCATGCAATTGCTTGCTAAAGAGGTTAATTTTGTTTTGAGGCAATGGACTGTTTTAAAATAAAGAAAACACACAAAATATGATTGTATTCTTGAGATCTGATGAGTTTAGGGCAAACAAATGTTGTTACGTTGTTAGGCATAAGAATTGATTCTAGTCTCTCATGGAAAAGCCGTACTGATTCTGTTTGTGGAAGACTATCAGGAGTATGTATTTAATTGTTAACTTAAAAATACAAGTAACTTTGAGTATTTGAGAATGGCCTATTTCCTTTTTTGAGAGTATTTTGAGATATGGCTTGATCATATGGGCCAATAGTGATTTAGAACAAATTTTAGTTTTATATACGAATGTGGTTAGGATCAGCTGGTTAGAATAAGCTATATGTTAAAATAATTCTTTATTTAATATAAATATTGATTAGTTGTTACGGCCTCGAAGAAAAATGTTGTCATTAAATAAGCAGCAGTTGTTTATTTGCATGTAATTTAAACTTTATAAAATATGAATGACAAAGTCTAATAATAGGACTTAAGCATGACTTTGTCAATGATTTGTAAAGTTCTACGGCAAATAAAGGATTTATTATTATTATTATAATGAATGAAAAAACCATTGGATCATTGTAAGCATTTGTTTGTACAATCAAATATTTATCTGCTGTTTTAATTTTAGTTAAAAAAATACATTAATTAGCAGATAGTAATATGATCCATGAATACAATACTAGAAATAATGGAAAACTGATGTTACCAAGATGCAGGCTGACAAAAACGTGTTACCATAAATACAAAGGCATTAATAAACTAGGGAATAAATTACCAACTGCATGGCAGAACCTAACTCAGAGAAAACTTTGTAATGTTTTACACTACTGGTTGTTAAAACACCTTTTTTTATAGATTAGATATTTTTTTATACCTGAAATAGGCTAAATTAAGTTTTTAATCAATTTATTTTAATGTACTTCTACTTGTGTTTCACTAAACTCTCAAGTCTTGACATTACAAATTAAGTGGCTCTTGTTACTTAACCATGTCTTTTGCAATAATGTAAACATTTTAAAGAAATTAAATGTTGCATATTCTTGTTATTTAAGATTTTTATTTGTCCTAATGTTATTATTTTTTGTACGAATTTTTTACCATGACTTGTATTTCATAAGCCATGTTACTGGTTACAGTAGTACTAACAGTTTGTTTAGTCTAGCATACACCATACATACTAGATTAGACTTGTTTGTTTGAAATGTTCTTCTCTCCAGTAGGGATGGCAAATATTTTCAACCTATAGATATATCGTAAACCAAATATCGATCTAACGATAACATCGAAAGAAAAGTATCAATATATCGGAAAACCGATATATCGAATTATACACGACTTATCTGTTTAAAATTATACTTTAACTCTTATATCATAACTCTTACACTCATGTTTTGATGTGACTATTTAGAATAGCCTACTGGAGATAAAAATTAAATCCACTTATCTACATGAAACAAGTAGTGATCTGTGGAGTTGAATGAAAAAAATCAAAATAAGAATAATTATTATGTTAATTATACAAGAATAAAGTAATAATGATTTGTAAGATGACTGGCTAGGCATCTTAGAATCAGCGTTGCCAACTTGCATACAGCTTCATTTATCCGTTCCTCCCACTGGTCTACAATAAACTACATTTTAGTGCGCTTACCTCCCGTAAAACACTAAATAAAATTACTTTCTTATATCAATGCATGTTTTGTACGCATAAGAAGCAATTTAAATATTTTTTTTTTTCGAATCATGATTTTCAGTAGAGAGAATAGTGTCGATACGATATATCGAACCAAAATATCGATATGGCCGATATTATCGAAAGACAATATCGATATTAAAGTCATAAAAAAACGTATTAAAGTTACTTTACTATTTCAATGCATGTTTTGTACGCATAAGGGGTAATTTAAATGTGTTTTTTCGAATCGTGATGATTTTGAATGAGAGAATAACGTCAAAATTTAGTGATATTATATATCGGACCAAAATATCGATATAGCCGATATTATAGAAAGAAAATAGCGATACTAATATATTGATATATCGAAACGTCTTTATCGATATTTCCGATATATCATTGCCATCCCTACTCACCAGAGGATTCGTTAGTCTAATATGTTGTGAGTAAATTAACTGTCTTGTTCAATTAGAGTTGGATTGACGTACCTGGAGGGTTGTGAGTACAAGGTGCCACGAGGAGCCAAGGATACTGCCGTGACAGTGAGCGAGGCTCAGGAGAGCCCTCATACACTGCAAGTTCTTAGCAGTCAACATCACTGGACCTTGGTGGGCACCTGTAAAAATCACAGACCGTCTGCTACTGACATTGTTTAAATTGGAGGTGTGCGAATGTTGGTTTTTTGGTTGAGCCGAACACAAGCTTGAGCCAGACATCATTTGAATGCCTCAAGAATTAAATAAATATTTAAAAATGAACATTTTATTCTGGTTTTTCATGTTTCAAACATTTAAACACTATGAGTGTTCGCCCTAAATACGGAAGCCACTTGAAGAATGCTGGCAATTTTTGATACTTTTTAAAAATTCATAGATTTAAAACCAGAGAAAAGTTCTACTTATATGTCTGGATTCTACATTTCTTCTTCTTTTTATCAGTATGCAATTAAAAATCACATTTTTTTTTCATCTTATAATATAAGTTTTTTTGTATTAGTGTTAAAAAAAAATCAAACCAAGGGCAACTGAGCATACAAAATAATTATGAACACAATTTTATTGCCCTATTCATACAAAACTAAGTAAAATAAGTACTAATAAAATACTTGTTTTTTTATTTACATGCTCTATTTACACTATAAATAGAGTCCACTCACTAAAAAATGGTTCTGAAACGTGCAGACAAAAGCAGTGCAGTCTAGCTGAATCATCCTGGCTAACAACAGTACAGTGTGCGCATTCTAGTGGTGAAACGGCTCACTAACATCACTAGAGACCATTTAGAGAACCTGACTCCCTATTAGTACTCAATAGGCTATTTAACTAAATTAAAACATCAATCCTGTAAAACTACGGTATCCACGCTCTTCGGAAGTACTCCGTAAAAATACAGGATCCGCAGTCAAAGTGTTAATAATTTATGAATAATACATCAAAGGTAAATGAATAACTGATATTTACTTATATTTTAACCATAATATCTTTAAAAACATATTGTGATTCCAGTATCTACGTTCGTTCATATAATTTTGGAAACATTTATCGTTATTTTAGTGTTTAGTGTTACATTTAAAGGACATTTGTGCGGGGAACGGCGACGAAAATGATAATGTCGGGCTGGCAATTGCGGAGAAACGGGCGGTAATGACCCCGGTTTTGATGCGCGGTTACAGATTGAATTGAATAGCAAAGGTTAATTACCAGAGGCCGTGTGAGATCATCGCTGACTAATAAACGTCGCCGGTTCCACCACGTTAGAAACGCGCGGGCTGGTACAATGGTGTTGGCCGCGTGAGTGCTAATTGACGATGCCTAACAAATCACAACCAGCTTTGATCAGCACTAAGAGTGATCTACCTTAAGGGTAATATAATTACATGTTAATTAAGAGATTAAATATAATGGTGAAATAACTGGTTGGCTGCGATCCCCTCGTGCCCTAGACTTCCCCAATCCCTACATTTAATTGACTGATTAAAACCTACCCAGCGGAACTACCCCCCCCCCTTAATGGTTAATTTAGCCTAACCGAAACATAATTGATATTTATTAATTTAGAAAGAATTCTTAAACTAGGCAACTTAGCTGTCGAGTGAGCGGCCTCACTCTCCCTCTTCCTGGCGCTGATGCTTGACAACGATCTCTCCACCCCTGCGTGGCGACGACTGCGTACGCCGCACCCTTCCCAGATCCTCACGCATGCGCACGCTATAGTTGCATCTCTGACCGCGGGTGGCGCTCGCCACATTTGGTATTGTTATATCAGTAAATATTTTTATATTTATAATGCAAATTTATTATTTTACATTATTTATGAAAAGGTAACACTTAGCAATATTATTAATTAAGTATTTAATAATATATATAACAAAATCGTCTTAATGTACAAAATCAATTGATCTCGTAAGATCATCTTCAGTTGTACAAGATCAAAATCAATTTTATCATTTATTAAATACTTGACATGAAATGGCACATACAGTTAATAATCAATTAACCGCATAAAAAATACTAATGTTACTTTCTTCTATACTAAACAGTGTCTTGTTTCAGCCATTTATAATCTAAGAATAGCCTTCAACTTAAACTATTTTGGTAATATTTATTCTATTTTATAAAAGCACTCTGTTATTTGGCATCAGCTGAGCAGTAAAGAAGAAATGTGGTTTCAAGTGCTAATGACTAAACAAGTTTCTTAATACAGTAGAATCTCGGTTATCCGAGCCCCGATTAACCGAGCCCCCGGGTTAACCGAGCTAGTCATCAGACGATGAAAAATAAATATAAAGCTATTAATAAAAGGAAAACTATAGCATGACACTTCATATAATCGTTTGACCAATGTCCCTATTGGCTGTTGGTGCTAGGTTAAGGCGCTGCAGGGCCGTCACAAGACGTATTTATGACATTGTATCCTAATATATGAATAATTTTTACATCCAAATGCATTCATTCATGACACATCACCACCTGACACAATCGGTTTAGTCGACTCTGCTCTCGCTCTAAATGTTGTTGTTTTAGTGTGCTGACTTTCGTGATTTTACAATACATTATTGAAAATATTGTCGTAATTTATTATTGTTACTGTTCAATATTTTATGCAAGTGTTTTGATATGAGTGGTAAATTGTTGACAGTTGCTTATAACGAAATTGAACTGATTAATCAATCAGTGTTTTTGTCGCCAATTTGTTCGACAAATGTGAAATTGATACGATAATTTTATTCCGTTAAAATGTTGAATGGTTCCCTGCACAATTGCGTTAAACGACAGTACAAATACGATAATTTCGTTCTGTAATCAGACTGAAGGGACCCTGCACTTAAAACCAAGACGCGAATACTTCTGTAGACCGTAGATAGATGAAATAAATACGAAAGGTTTTGTTGCCAACAAATGTAAAGTTAGAGGAAATTGCCCATCCACAATGCTGTCTATGGACATTAAATTAGACTTTTACAATAGAAATTCTATTATTGTAGTTTTTTACCGACTGTTGTAGAGTTTTAAAATGGAATACTTATTCCCCACTTCTTGTCATCCAGCGGTAATATAACTTTTAACAGACATAACCTGATGTTCCTAATTTTTTACAGGACTTTAAGTAAATACATTAATTTACACTATTTTGCGTTCTTTTCTTATAATAAACTAGTATTGTACTTTTTTCATGGCTTTTACATTATTTTTACCATAACCTCCGTATTATCCTACTTTTTACGTACACGAGGTGGTTCCGGTCCCAATTACCTCGGATAACCGAGAGTCTACTGTACTTTGTATTGAAAAGGGCAAAATAATACAATAATAACAATTATAGATATTGCAATATGTGATTTGTCAAATTTTGGATATCAATTTCATGTGTTAACATCATGCAAATATCACACAGTACTAACAGTAATGTTTCATGCAGGTAAAAAAAACCATAATAGTTTATAGTTAGTATAATGTTTATTAATTAACTAACCAAGTGGAAGTGACGTAGTTGGTAAAGGGGTGCCAACTGCCACTACTTGCTGCTTATAGTCTACTTCGCTGCCATACATCCCCATATTGTATTGCATATTCATATCTTGAGAGCTGCAATCTGAAAATAATATTGAAATTACCTTGATCAACTTAAGTCATAATCGAATAAACAATAAAAACTACAATTATAAATGTCAACTAAATAAAAACTAAATGCTGACACATTCTACTAGTACGGATATTTTGAGAAATAGAATAGATACGTAAATAAATTGTTGTTATAATAAACTTTTAAAATCCATCTGCTTTATTTACAAGTACTTTTTAGCTAAAAATGTTGTTTCCAAATACTTCCGTGAACCTTTCTTGTATGTTAAAAATAAAACTTTTTTTAGTTAACCAAGTTTACTGTCCCCCCGAAGGTATCCTTGCCTTGATGTGGCGGTGGGGCTTGTGTGCTCTGACAACCTCGAGAGCTATGCCGGCGGTAGCTTTGCTACTGGTAGGGCCTCCCTTGCCGGACAGGTCTTCGTGAGGTAGGAGCCAGACTAGAAGGGATACCCTGGTCCTCCAGGTTGGGGGTTTGGCGTAAGGCTAACAACCTTACCCTATAAAAATCCTTTTGTTCAGAAACACCAACAGTTAGCCTCGGAATTGGTTGGACCAAATGGAAACAGACCTAAGCTTTGTTCAATGGACTTGAGAATCGGATCTTGGAATGTTAGGACCCTGGCTGTGCCAGGAAAAGTGGATATAGTTACCAAAGAACTTGAAAAGTATAAATTGGATGTTGCCGCTCTCCAAGAGACAAGATGGCCTTTTAATGGCATAATTAACTCTAATGTATATACACTATATTACAGTGGCTGTGATAATGGAAGTTACCAAGCAGGTGTAGGTATTGCTATAGCAAAGAAACTGATGGGAGCTATAATGACATTTAATCCAATCAGCGAAAGGATATGCTACGTAAGACTGAAAGGAAAATTTAGGAATATCTCAATAATATCCTTTTATGCACCAACAGAGGAAGCTGATGATGATGCCAAGGACTCATTTTATGATTCATTAGATCAAGTGATGACAAATTTACCTAATTATGATTTAAAATTATTATTAGGAGATGCAAATGCTAAAGTTGGGAATGAAGAAGTGTGGAAACAGTACACAGGAGGCAATAGTTTACATGATGTATCTAATGATAATGGACAAAGATTAATAAGTTTTGCATGCTCGAAGAATTTAAATATCATGTCCACTCACTTCCCTCGCAAAAATATTTATAAAGCAACATGGGTATCTCCTAATGGTGTAACCAAAAACCAAATTGATCATGTTTTAATTGAAAGTAGGCATAAAAGCAGCTTAATAGATGTAAGAAGTAGGAGAGGAGCCGAGGGTGGCACAGATCACTATCTGGTCATTACCAAGTTTAGACAAAAGCTTCAATTGGTTAAGAGGGAAAAACACTCCATAGTGCCAAAAATTAATATAAGTAAGTTAAAGGATCCCATCATAAGAAAAGATTTTATGCTGGAAATATCCAACAAGTTCCGACTTCTAGAACAACTAGAACCGGACGACTCAGTAGAGAGAATCTGGCAAGACATCAAAACGGCTGTGAAGGAATCCACAGAAACAGTTGTAGGATTTAGAAAGAATACAAAAAACAAAAAACCCTGGTTTAATGAAGATTGTCAGAGACTAATAAGTGAAAGAATTAAAGCAAAAAATGCTTGGCTCAATAAGGAAACCATAATTACAAAGGAAAACTATGAAAAGACTAACAGAGAAGTTAATAAAGTATTACGAGCAGCAAAGAGAAAATTTATCAAAGAGCAGTTGGAGAAAGCGGAAAAAGATAGCAATAAGTGTAACACCAAAGACTTTTTTGATTTTATTAGATTTTTTAAAAATGGACGTAAGGTAAAATCTATAGGAGTAAAAGATAAAGAGGGCCATGTTATTTGTAATCAAAAAGAGATTTTAAATATATGGAAAAACTATTTTGAAGAGCTCTTAAACAGTAGAACTCTAAATTTGAGCAATGAAGAAGAACAGTACCAAAACGTTCAACCAAGAATTAACACCCCTACTATGGAAGAAGTCGATTATGTAGTAAAATCTCTAAAAAACAATAGAGCTCCAGGAGAGGACAATATTCCAGCAGAACTACTCAAAGCAGGTGGAAGAAAACTAATCGAAAAACTACATGAATTAATTTTGAATATCTGGGAAACAGAAAAAATTCCTGAGGAATGGAAAGCTGCAGTAGTCGTCCCAATTTATAAAAAAGGAGATAAGCTAGACTGCAATAACTATAGAGGAATATCACTAATAAGTTGTGCCTACAAAGTATTGTCCAAAATAATTAATAATAGAATAGTAGATTATGCAGAAGAAATTCTTGGAGATTATCAAGCTGGCTTCAGATCCCAAAGATCCACAACAGATCAAATATTCATCCTAAAACAAGTACTATCCAAATATTGGGAATTTAATAAGACAACGCATATGCTATTTGTTGATTTTAGTAAAGCATATGACAGTATTAATAGAAAACAATTATGGAAATATATGCAACAACATGGCATACCAGAAAAGCTTATTACACTAGCAAAGCATTGCACAGAGGGGTCTAAATGCAAAGTAATCATTAATAACGAGTACACTCAAGAATTCATGGTCAACACTGGAGTAAGACAAGGAGATGGGCTCTCACCTTTGTTGTTCAATTTAGCTATAGAAGGAGCTTTAAAGGAAGTCAACCAACAACACCTCGGCCTTGAAGTAGGCAATAGAATGAATATTCTGGCTTATGCAGATGATGTAGTTCTCATGGCAGAAAGTGAAAATGATCTAAAAGAATTAATAAAAACCCTCATTAGAGAAGCCAAAAAAATAGGACTACTAATAAATACAGAAAAAACTAAATATTTAGTTGTTGGAAGAAACACAGCTCAAGTCCAAAATTCTTTAGTTGTTGGAACGTACTCCTTTAAAAAATGCACAGAATTTAAGTATCTAGGGGTAATCATTAATGAAAATAATACAGAGGAAACAGAAATTAATTCAAGAATCCTCAGTGGCAATAGGTGTTACTGGTCCCTTCAAAACCTCCTAAAAAGTACAATACTCTCTAAGAAAACAAAACTAAGAATATATAAAACAATGATACTTCCTGTTGTTATGTACGGATCGGAAACTTGGGTACTGTCCAAACAAATGGTAAGGAAATTAATAACCTTTGAAAACAAAGTTCTAAGGAGGATTTTTGGACCCATATTAGAAAATGGTACGTGGAGGATAAGAAAAAACCGAGAATTACGAGAACTCTATACAGACCCAGACATAATTGCAACAATTAAAAGTCAAAGACTAAGATGGGCAGGCCATGTTCACAGAAGAAACAGGAACTCCAATTTAAGAGCAGCTTTGGAAGATATACCAAGAGGAAGAAGACCTTTAGGACGACCAAGACTTCGCTGGTGGGACCAAGTCCAATAAGACATGAGACACATAAGAGCTACAGAGGACATGATGGATGACCGACAAAGATGGCGTCAAGCTGTTGGTGAGGCCAAAAACCAACTTGGGTTTGAGTGGCCAGCTAGGTAAGGTAAGGTAAGTTTACTGTAGCATAACATTTGAGGCTTTAGGGTAATAAATATAATAGACAGGCACTGAACATTTTTGTATTATGTGATGATAATACAATACAAGAAAATGAACTTGTTAAACATCATTGCACTTTGTATATGTACAAAACTTATACTACACCTCTGAGGGTTTAATGAGACTTTAATTTTTTTTTTTTTTTTTTTAAGGAGAGGCCAACCTCCCTACTTCTTAACCTTACTCTGTCCATCCCTCATAAGACTATTGATCTGTGCGAGGAACTTAATCAGACAGAGTAGGGGGCGAACCAGTACAGTAGAAGGTGAATATTACTGATAAATATTTCCAGTCTAGGCCGAATTCGAACCAGCACTATCTCTAACCCAAGCTCAAAGTCCTGACGCCTTGAGACCACTCGGCCACCGGCTTGTCCAAAATATAACTTGTATATTAACTTGTATGATGGAGAACTAAATTAATTTAGGCCTAGTTAAAAAATAGCTTTAAAAGTTGTTTTTATACTTAACGAGCCAAATATACTTTCTTTTCTGATCAATATTATTAAAAGTATACTACACCATACATTTGGCTATTTTATACTTTCTTTTCTGATCAATATTATTAATAGTATACTACACCATACATTTGGCTATTTTATACTTTCTTTTCTGATCAATATTATTAATAGTATACTACACCATACATTTGGCTATTTTATACTTTCTTTTCTGATCAATATTATTAATAGTATACTACACCATACATTTGGCTATTTTATACTTTCTTTTCTGATCAATATTATTAATAGTATACTACACCATACATTTGGCTATTTTATACTTTCTTTTCTGATCAATATTATTAATAGTATACTACACCATACATTTGGCTATTTTATACTTTCTTTTTTGATCAATATTATTAATAGTATACTACACCATACATGGCTATTTTATACTTTCTTTTTTGATCAATATTATTAATAGTATACTACACCATACATGGCTATTTTATACTTTCTTTTCTGATCAATATTATTAATAGTATACTACACCATACATTTGGCTATTTTATACTTTCTTTTCTGATCAATATTATTAATAGTATACTACACCATACATTTGGCTATTTTATACTTTCTTTTCTGATCAATATTATTAATAGTATACTACACCATACATGGCTATTTTATACTTTCTTTTCTGATCAATATTATTAATAGTATACTACACCATACATTTGGCTATTTTATACTTTCTTTTCTGATCAATATTATTAATAGTATACTACACCATACATTTGGCTATTTTATACTTTCTTTTCTGATCAATATTATTAATAGTATACTACACCATACATTTGGCTATTTTATACTTTCTTTTCTGATCAATATTATTAATAGTATACTACACCATACATTTGGCTATTTTATACTTTCTTTTCTGATCAATATTATTAATAGTATACTAAACCATACATGGCTATTTTATACTTTCTTTTCTGATCAATATTATTAATAGTATACTACACCATACATTTGGCTATTTTTTTTACTCATTATTTCAGTAAATGTTTTATCAATAAATAATTATTTAAAAATTACATTTCAGGACAATGAGACCACATTGATCATAGCTAAACCAAGAAATACCTAACATAAAAACCTAACAAAGAAACAAAAATATGAAAGTCAAAGGCTCTTAAATGTATGATGTTTCACTGTGAAGGCCTTCAATAGCTCTGTGTATGATGTTTGGGTGAAGCAGTAGCCGTGTGTATGACGGTTGGGTGTGAATGACTTGGGTGTGGGGGTGGACACTTGGGTGTGAAGGTACAATGCTTGGGTATGAAGGAATTCAGTAGCCGTGTGTACAACGGTTGAGTGAGAAGGTTCTCATTAACCATGTATATGATGGCTAGATGAAGGCCTTTGGTAGCCGTGTATAAGAAAGTTGTATGTGAAAACCTTCAGTAGCCATGTATATGATGGTTAGATGATGGCCTTTGGAAGTTGTGTGTACGACGGTTGGGTGAGAAGGCCTTCAGTAGCCGTGTATATGATGGTTAGATGAAGGCCTTTGGTAGCCATGTGTAAGACATTTGGGTGAGAAGGCGTTCAGTATCCGTGTATATGATGGTTAGATGAAGCCTTTGGTAGCCGTGTGTAAAACGGTTGGGTGAGAAGGAGGCATTCAGTAACCGTGTATATGATGGCTAGATGAAGTCCTTTGGTAGCCGTGTGTAAGACAGTTGAATGTGAAAGCCTTCAGTAGCTGTGTATATGATGGTTAGATGAATGCCTTTGGTAGCTATGTACGACGGTTGGGTGTGAAGGTCTTCAGAATCCTTGTGTACGATTGGGTGTGAAGGCCTTTGGTAGCAGTGTGTATGACGGTTCGGTGAGAAGGCCTTCAGAAGCCGTGTATATGATGGTTAGATGAAGGCCTACATTAGCCGTGTGTATGACGGTTGGGTGAGAAGGCCTTCAGTAGCCGTGTATATGATGGTTTGATGAAGATCTTCAGTAGCTGTGTTACGACAGTTGGGTGTGAAGGCCCTCAGTAGCTATGTATTGATTTTATCGAGTTATCAGTTTAGTGTATAGATCATAAAAATAACAATTCAGGTACTTACTTCGGTAACCAACACCAAGATGCACAGCATTGAGGATGGTCAGAGTGTAGTGAGGTGGTAGAGAGGCCTTACAAATGGCTGTGATGAAAGCATCTCGTGGAGTGTGCAAATCCAGACGGCCACATATACTTGCAAATGTCTGGATTGCCTTCAACACATTTTCTGATGTAGTTTCATCAGTGCTGTAACAAACGTGCTTTAAGAGTTTTTATTACTAAACACTACCAAAAATATTATTGGGAAATACATAAGTTTTAATACAGCGTTGTGTGTGCTCTGAAGGGATAGACACCGGGAACATTAAGTGGGTTCCAGTGGTGATGGACATGCATGTATTATGTGTAGACATAAATTTGCAGACATAGTAACAAAAATTCATATTAGGGGGCTTACAAATTTTATTAATATAACCAAACATATGTAAGACAATTTATGCAACAATGTTTTACCATAGTAACAGTATTTTCAAAAACTTTGTAAAAATATTAGATAATCACTAAAAACTTATAACTTGTACTAAAATTTATGGAAATACATGCTCAATAAAATAGATGTACAGTTGACTCGCGGTAGTCCGACACTTAACAGTCCGACACGCTCGGTAGTCCGACGCGGTCAACAACCTTCGTTTCCTGTCTCAACAGGATTGACGCATCGGTATTTCCGTGTAGCATAGTGCAGTACAAGTGCTTCTTCCTTTTTATTTAGTGTGTGAAATTTGAACAGTTTTTGTGTACTGTGGCATTGTAATTGTAAATATGTAACTGTAATTGTATTTAAGTATATGTAAGTGCAAAGTAACTGTATGTAAGTGTAAATACTGTAGTTAAGAGTTCTGTACAGTATATTTGGTGTGGCATATGATGGCGAGCACAAGTGGAACCAAACGTAAGCATAAAACATTATCAATTTCAGAAAAGTGGGACATCATTAAGATATATGACCGTGGCGAAACCCCTACGGTAATTTCTCAAGTGTTTGGCATAGGCCGGCCTACAGTTTATGACATTGTAAAAAATCGGGAAAAAATTGATCTGCCGAGGATAATTCAAACAGAAAAACGTTTAAAATGAGTGAATTTCCTCAAGTTGAAGAAGCTCTTCATGCGTGGTTTCGACAAGAAAGAAACAGAAATGCCCCAATTTCTGGGGATATTTTAAAAGAAAAAGCAAAGTTATTTTATCGTAAAATAACTAATAAAGACGATTTTCGAGCAAGCGATGGCTGGTTTGAAAATTTAAAAAAAACGGCATGGTATTCGGTTTTTGCAGATGAGCGGAGAGAAACTGTCTGCCGATGAGACAGATATTGACAACTTCATCACGCGCCTAGACACAAAAATTACTGAATTGGGCCTAACTGCCGAACAAGTTTACAATGCCGATGAAACCGGCCTTAATTGGCGGCAACTTCCAACCAAAACGTTTGTAACAAGGGATGAACAGAATATTGCTGGCAGGAAACTTTTAAAAGAAAGGATCACTTTGATGGTGTGTTCAAATGGTGCCGGGAGTCATAAGTTAAAACTGTTAGCTGTAGGTAAAAGTAAGAAACCTAGGGCGTTTAAAAACACCAATCTTGAAACTCTTTCAGTGGTTTATATGAACCAAAGTCGAGCGTGGGTGACCCAAGAAATCTTCCTAGACTGGTATAATAATCATTTTGTCAAAGAAGTAAAACAGCATTTAAAGGCTAATAATCTGCCATTAAAGGCTCTTTTATTATTAGATAATGCTCCTGGGCATCCAAAATCAGAAGAATTAAAAGCAAAAACAGCTGATGGATACATCGAGGTCATGTATTTACCAAAAAATACAACTGCTCTGATTCAGCCAATGGATCAGAATGTTATCAAAACTCTAAAGGCGCATTACAAAAAACGCCTACTTATGGATATTGTTTGCCAACCAGATGCAGACATTACAACACTGTTGAAAAAGTTTGACATTAAGGACGCTATTCTTAATGCAGCTTTTGCGTGGCAACAAGTCCAGCCATCAACACTTATAAAATCCTGGAAAAATGTTTGGCCACATAACCCCCTCCTCCAAAATAAAGATGATGAAAACCAACGGGAAGATGACGACAACACCCAAGATAACAATCGTGTAGTGGAAGAAACCATTTTACTTTGTAATCAAACTAACGTCCAACAAGAATTATCGGAAGAACTAATAAGATGGGTGTTAGACGATAACCTGGGTGCAGAACAAACAGATGAAGAGATTCTGCAAGAAATCATAACACAAAACGACACAATTGAAGAGGCCGTGGAGACGGAGAAAAAATACGTGATCAGCTGTGATGAAGCTTTGTCTGCTGCCAACACTTTGATTCGCTGGTGTGAGGAACGTGACCTAGACGTCAACAACGTTTTAGTTTTGAAATGCATTCAAGAAAAAGCGATTAACGAAGGTTTGCTTACAAAGAAGCAGAAGAAAATGACAGATTTTTTTCATGTTTAGTTTATTTACTGTTTTGCAATCTGTTCATATGTGTGTAAGTACAGTACAAACTTTGCTATAATACATACAATCCTGTACTTTTAATGTAGTAAATACAGTTTGTCAATTTCTTAAAATTATCCGCATTAATTACTATACTTATTTTTAACCTAGACCTTTGGTCAATACAGTACGTATTTATTTTATGCACATAAATATTCACAAACCGTATGAAATAGGTTTGTTAATACAGTACTGTACATACCTATTGCTTAAAACTATCGTATTTGTTATTGTTTTAAGTTTAAACATCAAATTCAGTCATGATGGGAGGTACATTTGGTAATCCGACGTTTTTGGTAATCCGACACCCTACTGGTCCCGTGACTGTCGGATTATCAAGAGTCAACTGTATTTTCGAAATTTTTACTTTGGTGTCAATTGCTTTAAAAATAGTAATAACAATGGAAATATACATTTACAAGCATTATATATTGTAACAGCATCCAAAGTGATAGCACGAAGGAAGAAGCTTTCACTTTGCCAACTCGACTTTCTTATTATTGTTTTTCACTTCCGTCTCAGAAACAAAAAAAAACATATGTTTGTTAACAAGAACTCTGATTTCCAAAGATATTCAAATCATGCTGATATTGTTAATAGGTGTGCTATTATACAGGGTTAAGAGATTATACCCCGACAGTGCAACACATTCAGCCGTGTAGCAACTTTGCCAACTCGATTTTCTTACTATTCTTTTCCACTGTTCCTTTCGTTTCAGAAACAAAATAAACCTATGCCTGCATACATTAACTCTTCCCAATTCCAACTGCATTTAAATGACGTTGCTATCGCTAATATGAGTAATATAATAGGTGATTAAGCTGACAGGTGCTAACCGGCTATCTAAGGAGTAAGTATTTTAAAATTGAATATCATGATATTATATCTACCTAGCATCAATGAGAGGACTAAGGGCAGCAAGTAAACCACACCAGCTGGAGTTAATTAGTTGGGCATTGAGGCGATTGTCCGCGTCCTCATTTCCCTGGCCAGCCGAAGTAACCAGCATTGAGATGCTACGAATGATGTCCAGCAAACAAGCATATGCTACTGAGATGCCATATCCATCCGGTATTGTGGGCGGTTCTACTTTGTCCATCATCTCTAGGCTGTAACATAAAATATCACAACAGTTTATCTACATTTAGCATACAAAATAAGCATTTCCCTAAGATATTAAAAAACCAAGAACTTTTGTCTATCTGCTACATGATGAAACCCTTGATACCTGCCATATCTCCAAGTTGCAGTTTGTTTAGAACTAGTAATCCAGATGAAATATGTTGCTAAAGGTGATGAAATATGAAATATAGATAATTTGCACCGTAGTAAGATTTTGTCTCCAGTCTTATGTCACACCATCAATTGATCTACCTGATAAAAAATATACAGGGTGTTTGAAAAGTGTGGGGCAAAACCATGGCCCCCACAAGGGTGGGGCTGGAGCAACTATGGTTACAGGGCCCCGGTTTATTTTATTTTTTTCGATTTTTCTGCAGATCATAGCTTATAAATCAAAATTTATAATTATAAATTTTTTTTTACTAAAATATATACGGTACTAATTCTAGTGTTGGTTATTATTTATAATTAGGTACATGTATGCCTAGTTACTGTGAGTGCATTTTAGCATACAAAAGCCCCCACGGGCCCCACGCATTCCCTTTACCACCCCACCCCCCCACACCTACTCACCAAGCCTACTTTCCAGCTGTTTTCCTCCAGTTTGTTCTAGAAATAGACGTATCCTATCAGTTATCAGTTCGTCTGTTGACCCCATTTGACGTGGATTTAATTATTTCATCTTGGTCAAGTGTTGTTTTGTTCAATAGTTAACTTCTTTCTATCGTTTTGTTTTGTATTTAAAGGAGCCATAAATTCAGTGAGTGTGGAACAAAAAGCAAAAGTACGTCGCAAATACCAGCATATTACAGTGACATGAGTCGCGAGTTGGCGCGCCGGCGCCGCACCGGGCCGACAGACAAAGGAGGGTGGCCAGCATGTAACGGATGTAGATGACTCATCCTACCTCCGTGGAAAACAACCACCTCATTCCTTTAGTCAGTTTTGTTTGATCTTCCGTGGAGTTGAAATCTATTATCTAGTAAACCTATACCGTAGTGCCTGTAGTTATTATTTTAGTACACAGTATATATTTGTACTATTTTCTCATTCCTTTATTTTATTGCGTTTTTTAGTTTGTTTATAGTTTAAAAGTTAGAGTTAGTGCAGTTTTTTGTTTTGTAAATATTTTATAAGCTGTTAATCTTTAATAATCTAATGAATACGTATATAACCGATGTGGCCAGGAATTATTAGTTGTGAAAGGACAAGTTGTGAAAGTGTATACTGATTTCTGTTTTCTGAAGCACATGACTTACAAATCTCAGAAAATAAGGTAAGAAAATAGTCCACTAAGTTTCATAAACTTATTGTAAGCAATTCTTAAGTAATAAATATTTTTGTAAAAAACACATACCAACATAAAAGCAATAAACGAATCAAGATTGCTTGTAATGTAATATTTAGCTTGTACAAATATTTAAGCTTGTAAATAAATAGTTATAGTTTAATTGAAATCACCAGTAGTTTTTTTTTTATTTGTTTAGACCCGTAGCCCGTAACAATACGTAATTAAGCAAAATTACATGATAACTACATGGTTTGGCATTTATGTCAATTCACAGGAGCAGATCAATTATTTCAACAGACGTCAAAGTTGATCAAGTTATTTAGTTATTAATGTACTGTATTTGCATCAAAACAGGAGATTAGATTTTGTGTTGAAGATTTGGTTTTAAATTTTTTATTCAAATTATTACGTATTGTACAACATTTTTTGAAATTACTTTTCTCACTTTTAAAAATATTATTTTTTAGTACAGCCTGCAAATTCATTTTGGTATATCTTGAGTTATAGCCATATAATAATTACTAAGGTATATTGCAACAATGTTATGAAATTTTATTCGTTATTCTATATGAAATTTAAATAAATAAACTTTGAATGATGAAATATATTACACTTAAATAGGCCTATTGTAAATAAATAATAAAATATAATAATACAATGGGTTGTCTTTAACCGGTTTAATTAAGTTTCCAACATAAATTCATAAAGAATATGGCCTTATTAGGCCTCTGTCGGCCTCGTTAGACCACTGTTTGGGCACTACCTCGAACAGGTAAGGTTTGGTTTGGTTAGGTTACAATGTATTTGTATTTCCTTAATTTGTAGAAATGTTGTATTATAATGATGTTCCAACACTTGAAACGTGTTTTATATAACTATTAAGTTTATTAATATTGTATTAATATTATATTAAATTTTTTAAAATTGAAGTATAAGAAAATGTTATAATAACATTTTCTTATACTTCAATATTAAAAAATTTGGAGGTGGTGCCATAATCGTATACCATCAAAAACAGCTTAAGGGATAGTGAAGTAATGTTCATATGCTTTGCCTAAGCAAAGCAGCCTCTTCGGGTCTAAACCCGAAAAAACAATTATTTTACAAAGCTTCTAGCCGGATTTATTTTTTGTTTCAGATTACTTAAAAACAATAATTTAAGATGTCGAAAAGCTATAAACATAAGTCAGGAGCATTAAAAAGAAAGCTTCAGAAAGAAAAATTAGAAAAATCAGCTAAAGGTCGCCAGGATATTACACAATTTTTTAGGAGTAATGAAAAAGAAGGGTTTCAAGAAGTTCAATCGGATGTTAAGCCAGAATCTTCATCAGCCTCCCAACCTTCTTGCTCTGGTGTTCAGCCGGCTTCAGACCAAAAAGATAACAAAGAAGGCGACAGAGATAATTCTACTGTATGTCAAAGAAGTATTGAAGAATGTGCTGATCTACATCTTAGTATGGATACTGATGATGACAGTAAAATATGTAATTTTGACGATCCTAATACCTGGCCTGCAGTGATGAGTGATAAAATATGACAGGAAATAGTATTGTCTTACACTGGTTTTTCAGCTTTTCAGGCCAGATCAAAATCATTTCCAACTGACACCTCAGGGAAACGTTTTCATGAGACATTGTTGTACATGAAAACAGCCAACAACAGAACATGTAAACAAATTCCACGAGAATGGCTAATGAGGAGCGAGTCGAAAAACAGTATCCATTGTTTACCTTGCAGCATTTTTCAGTCAAATCAGAGTAAACTCGCAAAAGCAGGATTTTGTCCTGAAAAAGAACCATACAAAAGACTTTACAGGATATTATCGATGCATGAAAAAAGCTCTGAGCACAGAAAACACTACTTAGAATGGAAAAGTCTTCAGATGTCTATGAAGGGAAATGGAGTAGACAGTAATCTTCAACAGATTATTAACTGTGAAGCAACAAGATGGAAAGCTATATTACAACGAATTTTGGACACAACATTGTTCTTAAGTAGCAGAGGTTTAGCTTTCCAAGGGGAAAATACTCAGATCAGTGATGTTCACAATGGAAATTTCTTAGGAGTATTGGAATTGATAGGAAAATATGACGAAGTAACTCGTGAACATCTAGCTAAAGTCAAAGAAAACCAATTGAATAAAAAAAGTATGATAGGTCAAGCCCACTATCTCTCATGGTACTCTCAAAATGAATTTATTTCTCTCTGTGGCGAAAAACTACTCAAAACTATTTTGCTTCAAAGAGAGGAATCTGTCTTCTATGGGATTATTGTTGATGCAACCCCTGACATTTCTCACCAGGAGCAGAATGTACTCATTCTGCGTTACGTTTTTCAAGATGAAGAAAAAAAAACATTTGAAATTTTTGAAAGATTCATTGAATTTATGAATTTTAACGGGAAAACAGGTGAAGTCATAACTGACGAAATACTATATACTTTAGAAAATATTGGAGTACCACTTGCGGACTGTCGAGCTCAGGGATATGACAATGGCTCAAATATGAGGGGACACACTAAAGGTGTTCAATCAAGAATACTTGAAAAGAACCAGTCTGCCATTTTTTCTCCCTGTGGGGCACACTCTCTCAACAGAGTTGGTGTCAACGCTGCACAACTGAACCACGATGTTGTAACATTTTTTGGAAACATTGATAGTTTTTATTCTTTGTTCTCCAGCAGCACTGGTCGTTGGGAATTGTTAAAACAGCACGTAGCTTTGTCTTTACAAAGCCTCTCCGAAACTCGATGGAGTGAAAGAATTCATGCTGTACGCCCGATTGTCAAGCACTATCCATCGATTCTCAAGGTTTTGGGCCTACTCCTGGAAGACAATTTACCTACATTGACTCCATCTGCCAGAAATACTGTTTTGGCGTTAAAGAGGTACTTTGGATCTTTCAAAGGTCTCTTGATGTCATCGTTTTGGCACAAGATCTTGGCCTGCATTGATAAAAAAAAATGTGATAATTCAAAGCAAAGGAATTTCCTTGAACATGGCAACTCAACTGGTTAAAGATTTATTGAACGAATTGCAAGTGCTAAGAGATTCATGGGAACCCAAACTCCATGAAGTACAACATGTTGCCGAGGCAGTTGGAATTGTACCAGAGTTGTCTATCAACAGGAAATCCAGTGCCGTTGAAAAGACTCCCGAGCAACTTCAGCAACAATCTTTTCGGGATTTCAAATCTTCTGTTGTCTTTCCTGTTTTGGATTTTATCATGACTGATCTGAAAACAAGATTTGCAAGCTGTGAAGAAATCTGTAACCTGTTTGCTCCAGTTTTAGTTTTCATGGATCTAGACAACGAGGAACTGAAACTTAAAACCGCCAATCTCGTTTCATATTATCCTTCTGATTTCTCAGATCCAGAAGGATTATTTGAAGAAACTCTTCATATGAAGAATGTTTATGCTACAGTATTCCAAACAGAAAAGGACCCGTTGAAGCTTCTGAATTCAATATATGAGAAAAACCTCCAGCCCATTTTTTTTGAATTTTTGTACCGCAATAAGACTTTTTTGTACCATCCCAGTGACAGTTTCTACAGTTGAAAGGTCTTTTAGTAGGCTAGCAAATTCATTGAAAACTTGGCAAAGAAGCACAACTGGCCAAACCCGTCTCAACCATCTGGCAATGTTGGCAATTGAAAATGAATTGGCCAAAACAGTTGATTTTTCAGATGTAATTGAAAATTTTAGTCAAAAGAAAGCTAGGAAAACTATAATTAACTAGTTTATCAAAGTAAGCTTTTTTAGCGAGTGTATTAAACACAATACAAACATCGTAATTTATGTGTGAAAAAATGTATCAATAAAGGTTGGTTTTTAGATTTAACTGAATAATCTTATTAATTTATAGGTACCTTACAATCAATTTTTCAATTTAAGTAAAATTTTGTAAAAGGGTAAAAAATAGCCATGTAATTTTAATATGGCACGTGACTGAGGTGTAGATGGGGGGCCCGAACCTGGTCCTGGTTACAGGGCCCGCAATCGAATTTGGGGGCCATGGGCAAAACTTCAGGAAATGATGAAATAAGTAATAATAAACACAAAGGTTCCTATGAAGATGTGTCTTATCTCGCTTAGTTTGGCGTATATCTGTATGTGTGTTTTTTAAAAAAATGCCATATCTCGTAAACAGTATTAGTTGTAATTTTGAAACTTAACACGAATATTGAACTGTACACCACCTAATTACTCTAAAAATATAAAATAATATTTTTATATGTTTCAAAATGGAGGCTGTTTAAAAATTTTAATGCTAACTTTCATGAAAACCAAAGCAAAAACAGAAATTGTTACAGTACCTAATATTTAGCTTAAAAAGAGGCAAGTCTTTTGGTACCTCATTTGTCACAATCAGACAGTAAGTAACAGAGAAAATGTAATTTTTCTGATTGTAAGCAAATGTTTTTGTAATTTTCGTATACTTGTGTCTATTGACTTGAACAAAACCACCAGTCAAATTTTACACACAATCAGAAAAATTACATTTTCTCAGTTATTTACTGTCCGATTATTACAAATGAGGTACCAAAAGATTTGCCTCTTTTTAAGCTAAGTATTAGGTACCGTGACTATTTTTTGTTTTTGATTTGGTTTTCATGAAATTTAGCATTAAAACTTTTAAACGGTTGCCATTTTAAAAAGGGTAAAAATATTATTTTATATTTTTAGAATATATTAGGTGATTTGAAGTTAAATATTCCTGCCAAGTTTAAAAACTATAGCTAATACCGTTAAGGAAATATGAACTTTTTTAAAAAACACATATAGACAGACAGACACCAAACTAAGCGAGATAAAGACACATCTTCATAGGAATTTTTTGGTTTATTTTATCTATTTAATCATTTCCTGAAGTTTTGACCCATACTTTTCAAACACCCTGTATAGTAACAATATAAGAGTGCCAGTTAAATTAGTTTGCTTAGCTTGCTTGCTTAAAACAAACTTCACTCCCCAGTTCACATGGGCTTGCAAGCCTGTGTGGACTTTATTCAACGAGTGACGTTGGCTCAGTGGGGATTTGAACCTTGGACCTTTACCTCCGCAGTCTGAAGCCTTAGCCACTGAGCCACCACGCTGGCACAATTAGGCTTTAGTAATTAAAATTGTTCAGCAATAACAGTTTTTTTTGTATCAGGGCTGCACTAAAACAAGCTTACAAGCTTGGAAAGGTTAACCTGTAAAAGGGTCTCTTCCATGTGTCGCTTCATAGTTCTTGAAACAGTGCTCCAGTTGCCACAATTCAACCTCCTTCTCTAGACAGAAGCAGAAATGAAGGCATGGTTGTGCATAACCAATAACTAGACTTTGTTATCAGGAAATCATTATAGATATTGAACCTTTTTTTACGATTGGGAGGGCCTGGCTTCAATACCTAGTGAGGGCCCCTAAGCTAAAAGGCTTATTCTTATTTTGCACCCTCCTTTACAGGACTTCAAACCTCATCCAATCCAAGGTTGTCTGGCAAGTTATGACATTATGGGCATTCAATTATTGTGTAAAGAAGAACATGTGAAATTGCGGTAAAATTATACTGGTCAAGGGACCCTGCATAGTCTTCACTAAAATGCTGCAAAGTTTGAACAAGAAACAGCTAAGGTAGGCCATGAGAGTCATTAATAGACATATCCATTTTAAGATACTCCCAACATCTCCGGATGGAAGCCTACTCTGATGTTCATGCTGGGAATTTGAAGGGATTGCAGGTCAAATTGTCCTGAAACAAGATTATTAAGCAGCACAGATGTAACATCTTTAGATACAATGGATGGACCTTGGAAGCAAGAACCTAAACCTGATCAAGGGCACAGGAATAAGACTCAAGGAGGCGGGAGTCACAAAGAGCTTAACTGATGTAAATTAAAGGAGTTACACAGTTTCTAGTCTAACCAATTCTGCCTAATTTAAACTACATATTTGAGCTATTTATAAAATACAAATAGTAACTAATAAGGTAGAAGGAATGGTTTGTCAAAAGTTGTAAAATATAGGAAGCATTATTAACTTATACATTACTACAGACATGGATTAAGAGAGTAATATTTACTTTAAAATTTATTGTTTGGTAAATGAAAACATGCACAAATACTGTGCAGTACTATACAATGTATGAATTCCATAAAATATTTTATCTCTAGTTTATTAGTGCATTATATGCTAGTATTTCTTGGATACCCACTAGGTGGATTTTGCCTGACCACTTGGAAAAGTGATGACCACAGGCAACCAGACACCCCGCGAGAAGAAGCCAGGCTGCGGGGAGATTCCAGGGCCTACAGGCATCCCGGCCAATAGTGCAGGTGGTTGACCTTGCGCACTGCTGCTGTTACCACCTAAAAAATTCAAATAAGAGTAGTTTATTAATATAATAAAACATTCTATGCACAGAAACAGTAAACTAGGAGTTAAGGGTGTTCATGCAGGCACCCAGTTGAGTGCTCCAAGGAATTTAGTTCAAGTCAACATCGTACTCTTCGCTAAGAGAAGCAAAGAGCCTGCCTCACTAATATACACACAACTTGTTTCCCTTCCCTCTTCTCCCTCACTGACCCAGCCTGCTCAACCCCCATATTTACAAAAGTACGTAAACTCCCTAATTTATAGTTAACTCGGTCAATGAAGTTTTTATTTATTATTCATCTAGCCTAAGATAACTGTACAAATTTCAACCCATAATTTGTTGAGATGTCATGTATAGAAAAATAATTAGTTGTACTTTTAAAAATATACTATATACTAAATATATTAATTTTACTTTATACTAGGTTGGTTAGTACCTTTTGTCCACTATGTTCTCAAAATGTTAATAAAATATATTGCACAGTTCCTTAATATGTTAGGTACCTAGAAAGGCTAAATTAGCCACTTTACAGTAGATAGCCATATCTCCATAAAGACATTTTTTTTTAATTTTCCCTCAACACATTTATTACTTACTTCAAGAAAAACTTTTATTCTTTGGGGGACGGCCCACAAGGAGTCAGAAGAAAATCCTTAATGAGAGCCGATGACAACCTGTACATCAACTGAAAGATCTTAGTTTACTGAAAACAATGCTGCAAAACCAACAACAGTAACAGGTGAACGTACATCATTAGATGTCCTTCAATGTTTTGTTGAAAATCCCAATGAATCAGTTAGATTAGCAGCAATAATACATGGAATATCTCGTGAGTCACTCAGAAAGATTTTAAGGCGTACTGAGTACATGTAAGAATGTAAAAATGTACAAAATAAATGTGTGACAAAATACGTAGATTTCCCATAATAAGAGACGTCACTGCAATCTACACGCTGTAATGTACAATGAAGAAGAACGAGACGTCACTGCAATCTACACGCTGTAATGTACAATGAAGAAGAACTGTCACCTCAAACAAACAGTAATTGAGAACTCCCTGGTTAGTTACAGCTGAGCAGTGGGGCGACTTGTAACATGTTACAAAAATAACAAACTACTGTAACACATTACCAAGACGTACTGGAACGGTGGTATGAGTTACCGGAGCTATCCTATATACGTACAGTGGTAGTGACCCTCCCACCCATCCATAATAAGTGAAAAGTGTCTATAAGCACCAAATGCAGCAAAGTTATATATCCAAAAAGAATAATAATTGGTTGTATTTTTACCTTGTGGATTTTTATTGCTGGTATTTTATATTTCCTAACACGTCTTACTAAAGATCATATCACCTAACCTAAAACATGGAAACTGAAGGGGGTAAGTAAATTAACTAGAAGGCAATAAACATCAATGATTTGATTTCTGGTATCTATCAAAGTAGCACTAGCCCATTGTCGGAAAAAAACTATATTGTGTTTTTCTTACAACAGGCAATAACTTACGTACATCAGGATTTGTACTATATATAGATTTATTAACATACATACATATTTAGTGAAAAATACAAAATAGCCTTCTTGAAATAATAACAAATGAGATGAATGATAGTTCTGCCAGCTATCCAAGGGCAGCACTCACAACCCACCTCTACGCACCGCTTTCCAGTTGAGCAGTTCAAATTTCTCGCCCAATACTAGGTGGGCAATAGGGTGGAACAGTTTTGATGGACAAAATAAGTTCCTTACTAACGATTCATCAATACCTGTAAGTGGAATGAACCTCTCTCGTAGGGAATTGACACTTTTCAATCAGTTCCGAACTGGCGTGGGTAGACATAACTACTAGAAGTATAAATGGGTATTGACACTAGATCAGTCATGTGATTGTGGGAGTCTCTCCAAACAATGGATCCATAATCACAGAGTGTCCCATACGTTCTTTTACGGAGGGATTGGACAGCATAAACTGAATATGTGAGGCAAGTTGTAAATGGCTCAATGGATTGGATTTAGCTTTGTGACATGAGATTACTTTTATTTTATATTATATATTGCATGACTCTTGGATCTTAATTTGATTATATATCACAGCTTTAAAAAAATATTAAATGGTAGCTGACAAAAAAACCATATAATATATATATATATATATATATATATATATATATATATATATATATATATATATATATAAGCAACAAACTGTCCACGAAACAATTACACAGCAAAATTCTCCAGCTACGGAACCAGTGCGCTTGGTGATACCAATCAAGTACCTGCATTGCCCCATCTAGTGTTAAGATTATCTGAAAAACAATATAGTAAGTTTAAAAACTATGAAGAGAATTATTTATGAATTTCAATAACATTATGGCCAGATTTTGTCACTAATAATTAGACTCACATTTTCATCTAATCTGCATAAAGACAATAAATAGTGTATGAAATATTATAAAATAATATTATAAATTGCTGTCTTACTTGCAAGTGTAGACTGGCTCATGAGCTGCGGGTTAACAAATAGAGACTGTACGTAGGCCCCAAGGGAGTTGACAATGTCTTGAAATATGTTGGTCGTATGTGTGTTGAGATCGTAACACTCACAGAACGCGTTGAGTAGCTCTGGTTGAACTACTAGTTTGTGTAACACTTCCAAGGCTAAGGACCTTTGCCACATCGGCTTGTCAGGATCAAGGAACTTTACAATCAGTGATAGAAAGATCTCACACTCTGTTATCTGAAAAAATGTATAATTAATTATTAGTTTGGGTGTATTGTTAGAGAATGTACATATAAAGACAGGTAACAGTTCTCCGATAGAGGCTGATGATGAAAAAATTCAGATGGCTTGCTGAGAATGATATATTACCACTTGTTACAGTAATTAAGAGTCTGCAGAGGCTGTCGGCCATGTTGGTTTTAATCCAATAACAACAATGTTATTTGCGAACCCATATTTTTTGTTGTTTATTGACCAAAAGTTGTCCATATTTTTTCATTATTTACTGACCAAAAGTTGTGTATAAGGTGTTATTTTAAATTTTATCATATAGCAAATTGGATTTGCTTTTGATATGTTGAATACATACACCTACTTGTGAAAACACATATGAAAATAAAAACTTCAAACTAAAAGATTTTTTATATTTTTTTACAAAATTAACTAGGTATTTGCAATGCAATTCCAAAACACAAACTCAAAGAAATTTCATATACAAATTGAAATTTCCAATTTAAAAAGAGGAAATTTTTCCTGATTAAACATATTAGGGCTAAATTAAAATTTTGTCCTGAAATAAATAGATGGACAGTTACAACTTGTAGTAAGCGTAACTAATTAGTACAAGATAAGGGAACAAAGAACCAATTCATCATTACTTTCACTGAATACTAATTGTTTTATCAGTACATTCATGTACATTCATACTGATGAAATAACATTTATTATAACACTTTTTCATATACAAGTCGATTACAAATAGTGTTATATTGTATTCTTCCTTGATTCAAATCAATTCTCAAGTCTAATATAAAAGTTTTACATTATGATTTCAAAGCATAGCACTACTTTGTATGTATGTATAATACAAAATAAAGATAGTTTAATTTGAATCTAGTATATGAAAAATAACATTTATATTATTTATTTATATTGTTTTCGGGACATGAACTAAAACCTAAAATCAATATAGGACCTTTTCCGTTAATTCACTACCACTACTTTTATTTTGCTTCCGTTTATTCACTACCACTTGATAAATATTCTATTGCACTAAAAACTACTCCTCAATCATTTTTACATCCACTGTGATATTCCTTATCCGCTAGGAATCTGATATCGCTGGCTTAATCTTATCGCTTTCTAAGAACTTATAAACGGATCGCATTCGGCGGTAAGTCAATCATTGGATTTACCAGTTTGTGATCAAATTTTGTAGCCTAACCTATCCTAACCATAATTGCAATAAAAAAGTAGTGGTAGTGAAGTAACTGAAAAAGTAGTGGCAGTGAATTAACTGAAAAGGTCCTCAATATTTTATTTACTTAGAAAAAAGAGAGTGGCTGTAGAAATTTGTTGAAAAGACATGAACTATCAAAATAGTTCATAAGTAGGCAACATGACAAACTGCAATACATTAACGAACTATACAGTACAACCGTGATTATCCGGCCTTATTTCGCCTGGCTATCCATGTCAGCCAGCTTGACAATCAGACTAAAATAATTTTGTATTAGATAATATTACAACTACGTGGAAGTGCCGTTCACAAGTGTTTGATTTTTGAATATTGAATTTTGCAGGTGCTGTTCTTTAAACTGTCGTTTATTACCAGTTTTGTTTATTTTTATAACAGCGCAGCTGGAAGAGTCCATTTTTCATATTGGGTAGTGGAAGGGTTATTGTGTTCACACTCCCGGCAGTCTCTATCTTTGGTTTATGGTGGTGGGGGGGAAACAAGTTCTTGTTCATTTAAAGGATGTCATTACTGTATAGTCTTTTAAAATAACTAAAATTATACTATATAAAAAAATGTTGTAAAACAACTGTAAAACATGGTTGTCTTTAAAAATGTATGTTTACATAAGATTTCGACAATATGCAGTTGGCTGCGTTTCTCTTACATGCTAAATTTTGAGTTACTAAATGTGTGTTTGTTAGAAAACCAAGTTTTTACGACTTATGTTTTATCCGTCACTGAAAACAGTATATCACAATGGGGATTTGACAGTAACCAGGATTTCATTTGCAAGCTTTGTGTACAAACCGTACTAGTTCAGCATGTAAATGAACGATACAGAGGAGAGAGCGATAGGGAGGGTTGTCCACTTGTCAATATTAAGCATGACGGTATGATTGAATAAAAATTAATAATTTATGCTGTCAATATCAGAGTTAATATTCACAATATTTATTTCAGTTTAGTTAGATTTTTATCGAATTTGGTGTTTGTTATTTACGTAATTTTACTCTAAATTGTTGTTTGGTTTATGATAGGCCTATGTAACTAGTCTTGCTCTGGAGTCTGGTATAACAGGAGTTAGTACTACATTATTCAATTTTCTGGTTTTACTGCATTCTATATAACAAACTTATTTACAAGTTTTCCCTCTTAAATTTTGTATTAATTTTATTTCCAGTTTCCATCAGTATTTGATAAAAGTTCAGATGGGCAGGGTTCAGATTTTCGAGGTTTTGCTGTATTAGGGAAAAGGGGAGGGGGTTCTTACCACCCTGCTTGACCCCGATCTTCTAGTTCTTTTGTCACACAGCAACAATCCCTGCCCATTGGGTGTTGGCTAAACTAGTATTACTCAAAATTTCTCGTAGTCCAAAAAATAAATAAAGAACAAAAACGCTTTAACAAGTGGGTACAGTGATTGTGTAAATGACATAATATTGTAAAAATCTACTTAATTAATTTAAAAATTTATATATATTTATATAGTATGGTACATACTAAATAATCTTGTAATTACCAGAAGACTGTGGTACTTTTGTATCAGCATGGACACAACACGCAACAACCGAACACTGATGGGAAAGTAAGGCTTGTCTAGGGGTGTGGCCGGCTGGACACTGGCTGGCATTGAGCTACGGTACTTGATGTTGGGTGAGAACAGCTTTATCACAAGAGCACACACCCGTTCCTTTAGTAGGAAACTGAATTCTGGATGCTAAAACACACCAAATAAACTCTCAAAATAACAAAAATTGTTGTATTGTTTTATAATTGTCAGAAAGTTTTACTATGGTTATGTTATGATTTTTTATTTTAACATTGAAAATTGATCATAAACAGCCAATTATTATATTTTCTATATCTGAGAAAAAAATGTTTAATGAACAAACAAAATAAATCTGCCATGTTAGTTTTGTTGATTAACTTGCTGGTAAATCTTGGCATGTTGTAATGAAAATATTGCAGATCATAAAATAAATTGTTAAGAAAATATGACACTAACCTTTTCAGATATAGCGCGTTTTGCCATTTATATATGAAATGACAAATTGAACAATTATTTATAATGATCATAAAAAAGAATACTTACAAAAACTCAAACAGTACATGTTATGAACATTTATAGTTAACACTGAACCTATAAAACCTTGGTCAATGAATAAATAAATATATTGCTATAAAATTGTTCAACAGACTACCAATAAAAAAAACTAAACATTAATCTTAAGACAACATGAAATAATATGAGTAAAATAAAATAAAAATTTTACCTTATTCAATTCGAATCTCACTTATTTTTAGTCTATATTTAAAATTATTTATTTTTATTCATATATTTTAATTTGTTTGTATAGAAATAAGATTTATCTAACTTATGTATGTGTTTAACACCCCCAATTGGCTAAGTTTGAAAATAATATTATTAATTAGAGAAAGTAATTTACTGAATTGGAACCAATTTTATACACTGGAACTCCAACTAGAACGATCCGAATCGCCGATTATTCAATTTGCTTTCGAATGTTATATAAAACAACCTTAAAATCTTCAGTTTTTTCTTTCATTTTGTTCAGAAAAACCAAAAACAAATAACAACAAACAGCAGTATTTTTAATCTTCAAAAAGATAAATCATACTTATGTTTATCACAATAAATAATGCATAATATTCTTCAATAAATACTGTACACTCTAACATTGTCTTAAGAGAACAAATCCAAATTCCACCAGGAAACGTAATGCCATCGGGCTACTGTATTGTTTACACACGCTATTGTCTTTCCCTCCATAAACCTAGTGTCGATGTTGAGCAAATATCCTGTATTGGATGATAATGGCCCCGCCCACCTGCCACTCACTTCCCGTTTTGTTTCGTCACTATGCAAACCGAACTGACTAGGACGTGCAACTCCTCATTGTCAAGCGGATGCACAACTTGGCTGCCCAAAAACGGATGGAGACAGTCAAACAGCGTACTTTGACCTAGATGTTTAGCAAGCAATAACATTCATTTACAAAATAGTATGTTAATACATACTGCAGTATACTGTAATAGGTATTGAATTGTAATTAATTATGTAAGGTTTAAGGGCACTAGGCCTTCAGTTATTAGATAATGTTTAGGAGAATTCAGAATTAGTATAATCATTAGGAGAGATAGGACATCAGCGAACTTACCTTAGAAGAGAAGTCCACTAACACTGTGGACTACTGTGGTGTTAGTGGACTTGTCTTCTAAATAAGTTTGCTGATGTCCTATCTCTCCTAATGAATATACTAATTAATTATGTAGTAAATAATGCAATTAAATGCTCTTTCTCGTTCAAAATATTGTTTTTCATCCTATTTCAACATACATAGTGTAATTAAATAAAGTAGACGACTGTTTGTTGACAGAAATCCAACTATCCAAGTTTTTGATTACCCGAATGGAGTCTGGTCCAAATTGACTCTGATTATTGGATTTCTACTGTACAAATCTTTAGTTTTAACGCCCCACACTTCCAAGATAAAATAAAAATTTGTGAGTTGTAGGATATAGACTAGTAAGCCTGCATTTCAAATCAAATATCTTTATTGATATTTTTATACATATATAAACTGTGTCAGAGTATACAAGCTGTCTACAGTCTTTTTCTTCATACAACTTTCCAAAACAAGCATAAAAATGATTAGTAACTTTTTCTATTACGTTATCTTAAAATTTATTATTCATACAAATACATTTATTAACAATAACAGTCACACAATATTATAAAGTAAGAACTAGAGTTTGAAAATTATTGTTTAAAAATATTCAAACACTCTTCTCGTTGACATTAACTTTCTCCTAAAAGGTGTGTGCATTAATTCTGAAGCTGTTATTTTTAATTAAACTGGGCAATTATTCAATTTGAGGTAATTAATCATTTCTAGACTGTTACCTTAAAAAATACAGAAGAAAAATTTGTGAGAACTGATTCCAAAAGCTCCAAACCAAACGTTCTTGTCATTTCTGTCATTCCGATCAACCAGTATGGCTGATCAGCATTTACCAATTGAACCAGATCCTGTAAAAAATAAATCCAAATTGTAAATTGATCAAACAAGTGGCTTAACCCACCTATATGTGATATTGCAAGCTCTTGAAATATCACTTATGTATTTTTTATCTGAGAGTTATTAAGAAATCTTATTATAAACCTAACATTAACATGACCATTGCAGATGACGTGAACTCTATAGAATCTGTTGCATTACAACTTCGTTTTCTGTATCCCACACTCCGTCCCTTCCAGTTATATTCTATATCCCACACCCTGTCCCTTCCAGCCATATTCTGTATCCCACAACTCATCCCTTCCAGCCATATTCTGCATCCCACACCTTGTCCCTCCAGCCATTTCTGTATCCCACACCCCGTCCTTTCCAGCTATATTCTGCACCCCACATCTAGTCCCTTCCAGCCATATTCTGAGACTATCCAGTTTTCTCCTCTATCTGATTTTATTTTTTTAATTGATTCAATAGAAACTCTGATCAGAATTTTCTCAGACTGCTCTGCAGATTATCTGATTGGTGTCTTTTGACACCTTGTTTTTTTAAATTTGTTATCACCTATCAATGATGGCTTTTCTCTGAGACTGGTGTTACGAGATATCCAGAAATCTGGAAGAGGCTATCAGTGCTGATCAGTGAGTGAAAGCTACAAATAAGTAATTCCTCTTGTGTTTCATTTATTTGTTGTCGTTTTTGTTCAAACTTGAATTTCATCGTTCTTAGATTAGTAATTTTTCTTACAAGAAATCATATTTACATTTAGTTGTATCAGCTATAAATATGTTTATTCTATTAATCTAGGTAATTCATTAATTTGGTAGCGTTAATTGTTATATTATTAAATTGAGATTTATATTTTATATTTTTTTCTAGTGTTGAATATGAATTAAAAGTGTTAATTGTTTTATGTTATATGGTTTAGTGGAAGAGAGGACTTATAGTCCTAACTTTGCCACTATAATAAAGGTTTCTTTTCATTTCATTTCAGTGCTGGATTTCCTGTGAGGATGACGTAATGGTGCAGTGTTTCTTTTTTCACTCATGGTGTGCTTATAAGGCCCATTCTATACGGACGACAAATGCGATGTGCTAATGCCCTTTACGCCCAGTTTAAAAACAGACCTTCTATACGAACGCTAATGTTGTCGCGCTATCCTTTTGTTTGTATTCCTTTTTAACATTATATTTATATAAAACAAATTTAAATATAATGTAGTTTTTTTTTCACTGCAAGTTAGCTGCAGTGTCTATGTTATCAGGTGTCATCACGTCCCAATCTTCAAATATGGATCTTCCGACTTCCATCCAATACTGTACTTTCACCTGCTTATTGGAATAGTATTTAGACTTTACATCATAAATTGCCGGCCGCTTTTCAATTTCGGTATCAAACATTGTCAAAGGACACTAGCTCACCACTCCTTCACAAGACTGATCAGGAGACTGAAATAAAAACCACCCTTCCTGCGATGCTGTGAGGGCAATATCGTCCATATAGAATGAATCTAGCGGCAATGCTGTCGCGAAAATAGCGTTTGTTGCAGGACAGGTTGCATTACCAGTGTCAACACGGAGTGAGCAGGGATTCCACGGGCGGTAAGTGCACCCGTATAGATGCTTCTCATTAACCCCATTGACCTGCAAAACAAAATATGGCGCAAAGCTAAAAATGCAACGTATTTGACATCCGTATAGAATGGGCCTAAGAGGTTATTATTTTTTATTAATAAGGTACATTTGTATTAGATTTGTTATAATATATAGGGATGAATAGTGAGAATAATACTACTACTTTAATAACTCAAATAGATGGATAAATGAAATTCATAAAGTGGAGCAAATGGTTCAACCCACTTCCCAATCAGAGGACTGATAAAGAAGTGACAATGGTAGTCACAAACTTGTTACAGCTTGAACACTGTGGCTGGTGATTATTTTAATATCTTCCTATCAATGAATACCATAGAATATACAAAAATTAGCCTCCAATCAAACAATTCCAGCAATACACTGTAGCATATAATTTAGTTTGTAGAAAAAAAGATTTTAATATATTTTCCAAAGGCCACAATCTAAATTCATAGCCTGAATCAGCTGTTTAATTTTGTAGGCTCTTGATTGGTTCAGGACTACCCTCCTTTTTCTTTAACCTGACTCCACAGTGTTAACATCTTGTAGTAAAGTTCTTAACCAAATTAGCTATTCAAGAGAAAAGTGATTGTAAAGTATAATAGTAGTAAAGTGTTTTAGTTTGAATTTATATATTGTTTTTATTTGTTAGCCAGGTTTTAATTATTTCTTTAAATACAATTTTATTTTATTTTGAAGAGAAGTATATTTTATTTTGAATTCCTGAGTGAGCAAGTACTTTTTTTAGTTTTATTCAGTTTTCAGTTTAAATCAAGGATTGAATCATAATTAAATTTAAAATAATTATTTATACCACAGAAGTTGATTTTAAGTACTATAAGATTTAAAAGTGGTATAACACGCTTATTTCTCTTCATTTTGTACAGAAATATCACCGAGATCCTGAATAGTGCCATCTAAAATGTGCGATATGCTAATAGCATATATCAGATTCGTCACAATACTTGTAAAGTATAAATGGTTTTTAAATATACTATCATTATATATTTGATTCTGTAAAACTGGTTTATAATACTAAACTCAGCTATAATTTCTAGTCCATAGTGAATAGGTACAGTAGAAAAGGTACAATAGAATTCAATACGTCATGTGTGATGGCAAAAGCTCTGAGAAATTACCAGTAACAAGTGGTGTTCCCCAAGGATCGATGCTTGGACTGCTCTTCTTTTTAATAATGATCAATGACCTGGGCTCAAATGTGCCTTCGAGCCTGGTGTTATATGCTGATGACACCACCATTATCCGTAAACACAAAATAGTAATCAAGCACTTGATTTAGCTAAAGCCAATTTGGATTATGCTTAAACCTGACTATCAGCTAATGAATCAGTCCTCAACAACTCAAACTTTTCTTTTTGTTATGAAAGTAAATTCTGAAAATAATGATATTTTTCCAATTCCTTGGCGTTACACTAGATCGTACTCTAAATTTTAATTTTCACTTAATTGGCTTACAGAAAAAACTCAGCAGTAGTATTTTTTCTTTAAAACGCTTATGTGGTGAATTGGAGTAGGATAATGTCTGTAAGGCTTATTTCAGAATTTTCCAATCCCACATTTCATATAGTCTCTTGGTGTGGGGTTCTCTCCTCATTCTCAAAGTACAAAAGAAAGCTATAAGAATGATTTCTGGAGTAGATAGAACTGAACACTGCAAACCTCTTTTCAAAAACTTTAACATTTTAACACTTTACTCATAATATATCTTGCAATGTTTATTGTACCTTAGGACCAACTCAGATAAAATTGAACTGGGAGAGGTATTCCACACTGATGAGACCAGACATAAAATCCTCATCAATGTCCCTCAAACCAGACTGCAGAAAAGCGAAAGTATCCCACTTATGTCAATAAAACTTATGAATAAACTATCTACAGAAATCAGAGATTTAGAATTAAAAATGTTTAACAAGAAAGTTGATTTGTTCTTAGTTCTTACTAAAAAATCCCTTTTTCTCTGTATCTGAATTTTTAACCGAAAAATGGTCTCTTGCTGATTTTAATTAAGTTTTATTGTACGGCCTAGTATATGTACCGGTATCCACTTTGTTAGTAGTATGTTAAGTATATTTTTATATCTATTGAGATATTGTAATGGGCGTGCCTATGTATTTCATGAAATATTGATGGCAAATAAACTTATTCTATCTTATTCTATTTAGTAAATTTAACAATATGGCAATCTGCTTGTTTGATACCAAATAATAACTTTGTAAGAAAATGTACAAGCCCTGTTTAGGAAATAACTGTTCTACAGTTGAATGGAATTGAAGCATACCATTTGAGATCAAATAAGTAAACTACCTGAAACATTAAATAAGCATCTCCAGCACAAGGGCGCAAGCCTTTTGGGGCCGTATTTCTTGGCACTTTCAGCTCTTCAAAGTTTACTTCTTGAGAAGGCGTATCTTGGCTCTTAAAATGTTCATCTTCTGCAATGACCCTCTCAAACACAAGAGACACTAACTGCCTCACAGTTGCACCAGCTGTATTTATTGTAGTCGAGTCTTTGGTAAAATGAAGCCGGAAACACAGCACCAAATTCTGAAGTAAAGAGGATAAAAAGATAAATATCATTGTAATATTACTGTCGAGGACTCACGAGTCTGGGAGCGACCAGAACGCAACCCGCCCAACACTAGCCGATAATTTAGCCGAAAACTTTCCCTGGCGCCTGCAACCCTCGCTCCCAGACTCGTGAGTCCTCGACAGTAGTAACAGTTTATTTAGGAAGGTATGATTATTATAGTAAAATAAATATTTGATTTTAAGTACAGTAGACTCCCTCTTGTTTGGCATCTCGAGACCGGGCTGCCGGCCAAACTAGAAAATGGCTGAACTAACCAAAGTTATTAATAAACCCAGTAAACGTACTTTCGACTGTCATAAACAATATGTACAATATGGAAATATGTACAACTGTTGTTTTAAGGGGTTTCTGTGTAATACTAACACTAAACATTTAAATAGGCTTAAGCTAAGTGCTTACTTAATGACGTGACCTGTCAAGATGCTCAGATTTTCTGTGAGCGTCAGTCATATTTGACTGTCAGTTTGAGGCCGAACCATCTGGCGGTCAAACCAAAAGGAGTCGAACGAGAGGAAGTCTACTGTAATTTTGATTGAATCGTAACACATGGAAGTGAAAAGCCAACATTTTGAGACTTTTTCCTTAAAAACTTTCATATTTACTTGAAACAGACGAATTGAACTTTTGATTACATACCCAAGCCATACATATACACTATGATACTAAACCACCTCAATTAGGCTCCTATCACACTTGGCTACACGTTGCCGAGACACTGTTAACGTGAGTGTTACTGCCGTTAGACTTAGGACATTGGTGGTTCTAGCTGAGCAACAGCAAGTCAGTATTCAGGCTAATGACTGCTGGACAAAGTTGCCTGGAAAAACTTGCTCAGCTACTTGCTTGAGCGTTGCAGTAAAATGGAGCTTTTACACTAGGATCTCAATTAAAAATGCACAAGGTCTCATCAAAACGGGACACCAAATGTAATTTCTTATAATATAGTATGTCTAGTCTCGGATGTTTGTGTACTCAGGATCTGAT
Organism: Stictocephala bisonia; assembly: GCA_035578905.1. NCBI lineage: Eukaryota > Metazoa > Arthropoda > Insecta > Hemiptera > Membracidae > Stictocephala > Stictocephala bisonia. The sequence continues at coordinate 4,660,442 of JAQJVL010000019.1, read as the reverse complement.
TGTGTTTACTCAAAATAATGTTATTTACTATGAATACAAAATTATAATAATACTAAGGTACAATAAAGATAATATGAATAATTTAAAACTTATTGATAATAAACCTAGACAAATTAAATAAGCTTGTGTCTTAAAAATAGCATTTATTTTACACATTATTTGTTTCTTGCTTTAGAGAATGCATGGCAGAGAATGTTTGTCTGTTTGTACTTCTTCTGCTCGCTTTTCCCGAGAAAACAAAAGGACGTATTTTTATAAAACTTCTTAATTTCATAATTTTGAATGGGAATGAGAAAGTTTTCAGCTATTTGGATATTTTATAATTCACCTTCTCCCATTCCATTATTTTACCATCACGACGTAAATGCCAGAAGTAAATAAGGTTGGCCATAACCTCATTTATATTTTGCAATGACGATTATATCACCTTAACGGACATTTTGCAACTGAATATTATCTACAGTTAATGTATTTTGTCTGTCATTATTATCTACTTATTGTAAGGTCGTATTATATTTTTTTGCATCTAAACATTGTTTATTGTTTTGTTATGCGTACTGAACTATTTTTTACTATGGTTATATTTTCATTCCTCAGCGAAGCAGGGATATTCAGCTAAATTATGAATAAAATATGTGAATTTAAAGGTCTTACTAGTCAGTGTTGCAAATATTAGATGAATGTGCAACCTAAAGACATTTTTTCTGTTGCTATACAGAAAAGCTTGCACATCTCTTGATATCTCCTCCGTCATACGTGCATCATCACGAAAGCAGAGTAGAGACGGACAGACAGATAGAGGGGGATACTGCTGCGCCATTAGGAACAGGACACTGGTGTCTAAGCAACATGTTTCCTAGTGTAATTGGGGCCTTTTTGTTGTTAATTTTCTTTAATCTGTTGATGCCAATATCTGATGTATCAGAAGAGCACTTTCATTTTAATACGTATTACATGAATGCCGAGGGATGAAAGTGAGGCTGATAATTTTATGTTAGCATTCAAAAAGAATAATCATTATTGTGTAAAACTTAACGGCCCTGGTAAAACCAATTATTAGACCATAAGTTTTAAAATTGTACCACTTGGAGCTGAGAGCAGTTGCATAGCACTGTTGAATTTTAATTTTGTTGAAACCAAGATGTTATGTCCTCTCACAGTATGAGGACTGCTCCTTTTCAAGTCACATGGTGTTAATAAAAATCTTACTATCAATTGTTTAGCTCTTTAAAAAAATAATGAAAAAATGTGTCAATATTCAAACAAGCACTATACAAAAATGTTTGTCGAGTCCATGAGTTCATTACAAAACGTCCCTCTGACCGTAGACTATTTAATGACTACCACTGACAGAATACAATGTATGTTAAGTTGTCCCATAATTCCAAATAACTAGATTCACACAAAATTACTGTAACATCACTTCCCACTAAAATATTTTGAAATTTTCCATCATTCTTTGAGGAAAACTTGTATTATGCTTTGACTTATCAATATAGAACTGTTTATCACATTATTAACAAACCCAAAATGATACCTAAATGACCAACAAAATAAGCATATCTGACAAACCACATTTTTAATCGACATATTTTTAGAAAAAGTGACATACATCAGACAGGTAAAACTCAAAAATACACATGTATTGGTAAATAAATGGACATGCTAGTGGGGGAATTTAGGTTTTGGGGTCCCCTCCGCAAGATTTTTCATGCACCCAATGTTGACAATACATAACCTGTATAGTTATAGTATACAATAGACAGTGTATACATTTTTAGATCACCATTTTCTTTTTGTTTATTTGTGTATTTTCATATAATTTTACACCAGACACAGGCTTATTATTAGTTCCCATATCAATTAAGATTTCAATTATGAAGCCTGCAATACAGAGACACAGTATATTGCTGCTGATCATAAATTCTGGTTTTAAATCACGTGTTAGGACCCCCAGAACACCTGCACTGCAAGCTATCTTTCGCAGCCGCAGCCACTGGCACGCACACACACATAAAAATACATGTAAAAAAGTAATGATATTGATTTGAAATTCGTATTTCACTACTTAAAGCAATGTAATATATTGCAATTGATAAACATGTGTAAGCTCAAGAACTACTTTTCATGATGTAAACAGAAAAAAAAACTATTTGTTAACAGGTGAACTTTTGAATTTGAATTGGCAATGGTGTTTAGCTAGTCAAAGTTCCACAACAAGAATAGATAAAGACACTGGAAACGGGCCATGCATGAATTATATTTTTCTGCTTTAATATAAAAATGTTAGTTCGAATTTCAAACCTGATGACAATTTGAGAGTAAGGTATTGAATTTGTTAAAGTAAGCATGTAAGGAATAATATTCTCTACAAGTTCCTCAAATTGATATTTATTTTTAATTCCACCCTTTGGTCAGAGAACAGCTTCAGTTTTGAGTTATTAGAGAAAATCTTTCCCAATGTATTTCTTACGAGAATTAAATTATCATTGTTGTTCATAAAGGAAATATACACAAAGAGCATGGTCAGGGCTCGTAGTATAGGACACTGACCCTGGCGAGTGTGTCACCATGGACCACAGTGTTGGTAGTCAGCAGCAGTGTAACGGATTGCAAGACCTTTACTTCCTCCGTACTGGACTCCATGAGCATCCACAAAGTATCAGTGATGTACCGAGCCCCTTTCTGGTCCACTACTTGATTGGTGATTAGTCTCTGGATTATTCCCAAACACATCTATAACAAATCAAGTTTAATTAAGTATGTTTTATGTTTGATTCTTTTAATTTAATTTGTGCCCAACTCTTAAATGAAACGCTCTGGGACTATAATACACAACAAATAACTAAAATTTCAAAAACATTATAACACACACAAGTTTACGAAACACTTTAATAGAAATTATAACTGGATATTTTCAACAAAAGTCTGCCATAGTTGCAATACTTTTGGGCTCCAAAAACAACATACTTATTCGTGTTCAAATGAATGTCTGTCAGCAATGCAGCTGAAAACTCTACAACAGAGAGGGAAAATCAGCTATTTCCCTCTGGGTTCTCAAACGGAAAGACGAGACATTCAAAATATATTTTTAAACCCAACGCCAGAAAAGGAAGTAGACTGTGGAATAAGTTCTCTTAAAATAAAACCATCTGCAGGGGTAGATGAAATATGTTCAAAAGTTCTAAAGGCATGTAAAGAACAACTCCTACTACCCTTAACAGATACGGCAAACAAATTTTTTGCCCAAGGAAAATTCCCGGAACTTTTAAGAATAGCTGAAGGCTACCCTAAATTCAAGAAAGGCAGTACAGCGTACTCGAACAATTACAGACCTATCTCCCTTATTAGCACTTTCTCTAAGTATTAGAGAAACTTCTACCAGAACATAACTTGCTCACTACCAGACAACATGATTTTACTCACAAGCTACCGTAAGAACAGGAAGCAAATAGTAGAAATTAAACAAATGGATAAAGGGATAGCTCATGTTATTTAATCCAAACCACAGACTATAGACAAAAGATTATTTCTTGAGATGACATTGTATGGGCATGAGAAATAACGTGCAAGGGTTAAAATTTATTGGTTCAGGTGAAGCCTTTTACATAGCAGGTACTGCTAAAACACTGTGAAGGAGTAGGCACTGGACCGTATTTAGGAATTCCAAATTCTGACCCTACCCAGAATATAACTCATTCCTATAAACCCATTTTTTCTTTCCAGCTTAGACAATAACAAGCAGGCATTCACTAATATTACAAGCATTCTGGTTTTACATATAGCTCATAAGTAAACTAATCAGGAAAGGTAAATCTTCTGAACTTACAAAAACATATGCTATATGACAAAAATACACACATTTTCAGCACGAAAGGCACCTTTTTCAGATAGAAATTCATTTCTAGCCTGCAGGCCTTTGATTAACACTTACCTACCCAGTCTAAAGCCTTCTTATGTGTGATATGTGTCTTTGTTTCGTAAACCTCTTTCCAGGCGAGTTGTGTAAACATTTTATTTATTTGGTGGTACTAGGAATCCGACATCATCTTGGTCTTGTAACCATTGAAGTATCAAGAGTCAACTGTACTTAATAAACAAGACATGAAAATTGATTGTGGGCTTTTTGAAGCAACTAGAATCAACTTACTGTGATATCCTTAATAAATGATAGCCAATTATTAAAATACTTGACAAAGTATTAACTTTGTCAGGCTTCAGCATTGAAATTAAATAACAGAAATTATTGTAAGTAATTTAGTTGAAAATCGTTAACATTGTCAGGCAAACAACAATTTCGGGCAGCTCCACATCTTTTGATATTATTATACAGTCCTACTGATGTTCTATTACATATTAATGAATAGAATAGAGACAAATGGTACCTTCACAATCCTTTGATCTTTAGTCTCACACCCTTGTACAACGGGATAAAGTATCTGATTGACCAAATAGAAAATTGGTGTCTGTGGATTTGCCACTCCATTTCTCAATTTAATAATTCCTTCTTCACAAGACTGAAACAATAATTACAGAAAAATTATGTTTGGCATACAAATATGAGGTAACAACATTAATAAGTCGAAGTTCTAAATTTGTTTATCCTTTTCTTTTTAAACGATCAATTTCAGTAAGCTAATCCTTTGTTACTGATTGTCAAGCTCATTTATATAGTGTTTTGTGTTGTGTGAAATTTTTTATTATTAGTTTGTATTTACATCATTTGTATTAAGCCAACGAAAAAGATATTTCTTTAGATTCTTTACATTACAAACAACTTTAGTCACATTCATAAATACTAAAAACTAAAGATAAAGAGAGAGAGAGAGAGAGAGAGAGAGAGAGAGAGAGAGAGAGAGAGAGAGAGAGAGAGAGAGAGAGAGAGAGAGAGAGAGAGAGAGAGAGAGAGTATCTTGAAAGTTTCCAAACCAAAGTATAATAAAGTGTTCAAGTCGTTATGACGCTCCTATCCAACCATAAACCTGCAATGGTACTGACCCACCCAACCAACCATACACGTACAGTGGTACTGACCCACCCACTCACCCTTACATGTACAGTGGTATTGATGTAAACACTATTTTTTAAATATATTTAATTGATCTTACTGTGCACTTACTAGCTTTTGCTGACAATGTGATATTATTGGCAGAGGATGCAAATGGGTTAAAATCCTTGTATGGACTCTAAAAGAAGCTAAAGAAGTATGTTTATAAATTAGCGAAGAAAAGACAACAAACTTAATAGTTGGAAGATACTTGGAAGACTTTGATATTGATAACTCTTTAGAAAGTTAGAAATTATACACTTTAAAGGGTTACAGAGTTTAAGAACTTAGGAGTGACCATAGAACAGGAAAATAGAGATAAATGCCAAATTATTACTTGGTAATAACTTTTATTGGGCCCTTAAATCCTTGCTGAAAAGTAAGCTGCTGTCAAAGAAAACAAAATAAAACTGAATAAGACTTTAATGCAACCAGTATTACTCTACGGATCTGAAGCCTACAAACCAACAAAGAGTCTAGAGAAGAAAATAATAGTCTTTGAGAGTAAAATATTAAGAACCACCTACGGTCCCATTAATGAGAATGGTGTGTGGAGAATCAGGACAAACAAAGAGCTTATAATAGCCCAATTAAAAGTAAGATGTTCAGATGGTCTGGTCATGTACAGAAAAGAGAAGGAGAATCAATGCCGAGAATGGTGTCAGAGAGGCTACCTCGAGGAAGGCGACAGGACCAAGTGAGGAGGGACACAGAAATGTTGAGAGCAGAGACAGAATGGATGGAAGATAGAGAAAGATTGCGACATGTTTTTGAGGTTTGAGTGGCCACATAGGTAAGTTGAGGTTTGAGTGGCCACATAGGTAAGTTGAGGTTTGAGTGGCCACATAGGTAAGTTGAGGTTTGAGTGGCCACATAGGAAAGTTGAGGTTTGAGTGGCCACATAGGTAAGTTGAGGTTTGAGTGGCCACATAGGTCAGTTGAGGTTTGAGTGGCCACATAGTAAAGTTGAGGTTTGAGTGGCCACATAGGTAAGGTGAGGTTTTGTAAACTTAAAGTTATAGTTCAAATACAGTTATATTCGAATAAAGTCTACTACAAGTATATACTAATTGACTAATTAATGTTTGCTAAGTTACTCACAATGAAAGCGTTATATAATTCATGGAAATGTTGGATTTTTTCTGATGCCTTAGAGCGTGACAGTGAAGATAATTGTGATAAATTTAGAGATTTATCTTGCATTATATTTTTTTATCTTACAACATTTTATGTTTTACCATTAAATATGAAAAACTTTACAAAAAACTAAAACTACCGCTACACAAACTAAGTGTCATCACCTCTTTTATCAAAACAAATATGGACAGAGGTATTGTGAGAAATATATTTATGGAAGAAAGGCTTTAGTGCTGTCAGCGAGTCACGAGAAGTCCTCTGAATTTCACGCCTATGTGATATTGAAGGCGCTGATTTCCACTGAAACAGCAGAAGTCATGTAGTGTACATATCATAATTAGTAATTGCAACAGGTACACTACATTACTTGTACTGTTTCAATGGAAATCAATGCCTTCAATATCACAGAGGCATGAAGTTCAAAGGACTTCTCGTGACTCGCCAACTATAGTAAGTTAAAACAAAATATGAGGATCAAACTATTATACCTGCTGCTTTAAATGACATAATGAAAGAAACATGCATATTATTGAAATGAAATTATTGTATTGACAATAGATACTAGTGCGCAACAAGCTACAGCAAGGGTGTCTTTAATATCAACCACCTTCTCAACTGTCAAGTATGTCTGATGAAGAAACTCACTTATTGTATTGACAATAGATACTAGTGCGCAACAAGCTACAGCAAGGGTGTCTTTAATATCAACCACCTTCTCAACTGTCAAGTATGTCTGATGAAGAAACTCACTTATTGGATATTTTATAAATTTAGGAATTAAAAAACACAACAATCCAATAAGTAAAATTTAAAATATATTTTATTGAACTGTGTATGTGTGTTTTGTTCTTTTTATTTCTTCAGTTTATTGATTGATTGATTGATTAGATGTGCAATATCCTTAAATAAAACATCATTTGTTGAAAACTAACAAAACTATACATTGACAAAAGGAAGTATGATCAAAATGAAGTAGGACTTTATTCAAGAATTAAAGCATCGATTAAAAAATGTATGTAGTTTTTGATCAAGATAATGTCAATGGTCAACATAGTTGCTTCATGGATACATTAAGTAGGCTACATGACAGTACATTACTTTTAAATGTGCAAGTAAATGCTGTGATTTTAAATTGATTGCAGTAAGAATTACAATGTGTCCATGTAATTAATTTTATGACCTCTAGAAGCCAAGAAAATGTTGTTCCATGGAATTGATATAAGTACTTTTTTTCTTGAAATGTTAAAATTCATAAGACTTATTAATGTGATACAATAACAGTTTTTTGAGTAATAATAGTAATTTAACTGATACACAATGAAAACTAGTAAAAATCCCAGTACTTTATTTGTTCCAAAAAACTTATAATAAAGTTTGAAAATGCATATTTCGTACTGTACAATTAAGCGAGAAAAACATTCCTCCATTTACCTCATCTTAATTTGGTTACTTGTGCATGTCATGACAAGTAACAACTTTTTATTCTTAAAGATTATGAATAAAGAATTTTGTCTATTGTCTACACAACCTTCAAAATTGGGTACACATAATTTCCACGCCGACAGTAGATACTGAATAAACACTATCAAATAATAAATAACAAACAGCCCGTGAGATAATAAATCAGCACAGAACTGGGAAAACAAAGATAAAAATATTGAATAATTGATAGCAATCAAACTATTCAGAATTCAAGAGAAACAGGAACCGTTTTAATACATTTTTTCAAATAACATATCGAAAATTAAAACTGCTACAAAAAATATTAATAACCCAACAAATATTATTGATGGAAATTATAGTGATCTTATCAATTTTTTAACAAAAGATTTCAGACATTGTTGGTATTAGTATGAAAATAATCAAATCATGAAGTATAAAATTAGCTGATTCATTTCCCTTACATATTTTACTGATATTTCCCCCAAATATTCTTTAGTTTATAGTGTAAAACAGTCGATAAGATTTATAACTAAAATAATAGTTTACGTGAAAAAGTAATTACAGTCATATTTCCTTTTACAAGCTACATCTAAGTTAAAAGAAAAAAAAACTGTCAGTATTAATTTAATTCACTTCCTTGAAAGCCACAATATTCTTAACCTTAGGCAATATGTATTTAGTCCAATGAATGACTTTGGTGCGATGGAAGCTGCGGAGTCTATAGTGGGCTGCCTGGCTGACTTAACTAAGACATTTGACTGTGTCAATGTGAGTGTATTGATGCGATGGAAGCTGCGGAGTCTATAGTGGGCTGCCTGGCTGACTTAACTAAGACATTTGACTGTGTCAATATGAGTGTATTGATACGATGGAAGCTGCGGAGTCTATAGTGGTCTGCCTGGCTGACTTAACTGAGACATTTGACTGTGTCAATGTGAGTGTATTGATGCGATGGAAGCTGCGGAGTCTATAGTGGGCTGCCTGGCTGACTTAACTGAGACATTTGACTGTGTCAATGTGAGTGTATTGATGCGATGGAAGCTGCGGAGTCTATAGTGGGCTGCCTGGCTGACTTAACTAAGACATTTGACTGTGTCAATGTGAGTGTATTGATGCGATGGAAGCTGCGGAGTCTATAGTGGGCTGCCTGACTGACTTAACTAAGACATTTGACTGTGTCAATGTGAGTGTATTGATACGATGGAAGCTGCGGAGTCTATAGTGGGCTGCCTGGCTGAAGATTGACTGTGTCAATGTGAGTGTATTGATACGATGGAAGCTGCGGAGTCTATAGTGGGCTGCCTGGCTGACTTAACTAAGACATTTGACTGTGTCAATGTGAGTGTATTGATACGATGGAAGCTGCGGAGTCTATAGTGGGCTGCCTGGCTGACTTAACTAAGACATTTGACTGTGTCAATGTGAGTGTATTGATACGATGGAAGCTGCGGAGTCTATAGTGGGCTGCCTGGCTGACTTAACTAAGACATTTGACTGTGTCAATGTGACTAAGTTAATGAGGAAAATAAAGAAATAGTTTTTTAAATCATACCTTAAAAAAATCAACTGACAAAAGATTTCCAATTTACTAGCATAAGAACAGTGAAGTTCGTGCTGGTAGAGGTAGGATCAATACTTACACAATAAAAGTAACGCAAGGATCAATCTAGGACCTGTTCAACTCACCTCTCAATGATATAATAGAACAGATCACTCAGATAACCCCTCCAGTTTGCTAATGACATAGGTCAGCTATTGTCAAGAATTTGAGTTAGTTTCAATAATAAAGTAAATTTTTTGCTCATTTTTTCAAAAACCTTATCAAACTAGACCGTTTATGAACTGGTTAATGTTCTCCCAGATTAATTGAAGAAAGAATATCACTAATGGCTTACCCCTTTCTATTGATGACCAATTACTTCAACATGATCTTGAGGTAATTGATGATTGTGATGTCGCCACAACTGACCGTCTGCCTAGCTCTGGACTCATTGACAATCTTCCACGCTTTTTTGTACGGTCTGAATTTTTCAATCTGTTCTCAATTTCAAGAGTGCTGTGATTTTATACATAAATCCGACAAGACTTCTTTTCATCATTGTATGCAAGTTCGTTTGGTTGATTTTTGTTTTGGAGATAGTTGTACTTTTCCACGATACAGATGACCGAGTATGCTGGGTTATGAATTCCCTAGCTTCCCACACCCTACCACATTTTTTTGAATTTTTAAAACCAATTTCCCTCATATTAATGACATAGTCAGCTAAAGTCTCACTCACTAAGTGCTTCCTCTCATGGTTGACATGAAGGTCGTGCCTAGTGTAGTGGTCTCTTTGGAAAAGAGAATTTGTGTTTACAAAACCCCATTTATTCTCTTTACATTGTTTTACAATCATTTTTATTTAGCTAAGAAATTAGATTACTATACTGGAATATGTTGTGTCTAGTGGTGCCTTCACTCATATTAACTGTTTGCTCTCCAAAGCCTGTCTATTTGAAATAATCTGATATCTCACTTTGCTAATGCTTTTTTCGGTTACATACTTAACAACCCCCCACCACTACCACAACATCAGCCTTACCTGCTCCACGCAACAGACCCTTAAACAACGATGTATGGGGGAATCTGGCATTGGCATAACCATGTTTCTCACCAACAAATTTTTCTTCCCATTAATCGTATTGTTCAAGAGATCCCTACAGCCTCTACCATGACTATCAGACAAAATAGCAATCATCCTCTGTTCTTTCCTTAAACTCCCCAATTTCCCTGTTATTCTCTTTACAAGTAGACGTCTGTCCCACCTTCAGTAGCCAGCAATGATCTAATGTATCTGATCCAGATATTGTCCATATAGCCTTTCTCTGTAATAATAGTGTATGATTTACAAAATAATTTCCCGAAAAAAAAATGTCATGCAGAACTACACTTTGAAAAAAAAAACAACAAAGTATTAGAAAGTACCAAGCAAAGCGAAGTACCTTACATAGCTTTCAGGAAACATTATTTTTAAGATTGTTTGAATAAATAAATTTATTCTTGATAGCTTATTGGTGATAAAATCAATGTGGAGATTCCATGACCACTTATTATCTACAGATACACACCTAAAAACGTAACACTACTTAACATATTTTCTGCTGGAATATCTATCTCTTAAGCTAACACTATTTGTTGGGTTTTACGAGTACTGTCATTCAATAGGAATGTTTGCCCTGAACTAGGTCGCAGCTTCAACTAATGTATGATGTGGGAGGTTGAGAGTCAACATTATATATAAAACATAAAATAAAATTGTCAAATAATTATTTCTGTACTTAACATTTTGAAATTTGTTTTCATAAATCACAAAAGAGGGAAAGGGGTAGGTACCCCTGGAAACAATGATGTGTTAGTAATATAAGCCAATTTATTATAAATTTTTTCTAGTTTTAGAAAATATATACATTAAGAATCGTATGGGCAATAATAGGACTACTAGAAAATTATAACTGCAAACAATGCATAACAGGCTGAACAATTGTTACCATGGAAACAATTAAAAATTTCCTAAATATTATGGACACTACAGAGTTCATTTTTTATACCGTTCTAAAATTTAGCTAAAAATATGTTCTATCAAATAAATTAAATGGTTACTTAAACATTGATAGCTGTAAAAAATAGGTGTATAGAGACTGAAATGGCTTCCACTATTGCTGGGTAGGTGGCTGTGGTGGGGGGTGTACATCCATAGAGCAACACTCAGGTATAGATGCAGTAATTCAGTTAGTATATATGCCTCTGGTGTTGAAAATTTGTGAGATTGTGTCTATTTTGTGTTTGTGACTACTACTCTGGTGTTAGTAAACTTGTCTTTTAAGGTAAGTTTGCTGATGTGATATTTTACTTTATTATTTTAATATCACTAAATACGTTTCCTGCTACACACTGATCAATATTTAAACAGTCTAAAATACATAGGCTACTGGAATTACTTTAGAAATGATATACCATTAGCAAGCAATTTGACAATGGTAAATTTTTGTATGCAAAATCACTATGCCAAGACAAATAATTGCTAATCAGTAGGTAAATATCACTGTAACCGGCAACTAACATAGAATCTATAGACACTTAAAAACCTTAGCCATAGCGTTTTAAGTGTGCACTAATACAACAGTTATTTGCGGGCGGGCGTGTCTGCAGTGCGGCTATCCACACTGTACCACTACAGAAACACAAAAATGATGCGGATGAACCTACCATGCTGATTTAACACTTTAGCTGCCGTGTCAGTCCAGTACGCCCAACGGCTCTTTGTCTCAGCTAGATGCCATCAGGCCACTACGCCCGACATTGTTGTTAAGCAACCTTTTGGTTATTTTATTGTTACTCGACTGGTCCTGCTTTCTTAAAGAAACCGATCACACTTTATTGTACTGCAAGCATCACACTATTTACAGAGCAAATTTCTAAGTTTTTGGTTGTATACAAAGTTGTTCATAACACTTTAAATTTTGGCATGTTCTAGGAGCAAATTGTCGGGAGTATAGGCTCTTCAGACTTATTTCGTGAATGTTGGTATTGAAATAACGTAATACATATTGAATACTGGATTACTTTCATCATGCAGTCAGTGTAGCCAAACCATGAAAACAAATTTACCTCAAAATGTGTCAGGCTGATATGCCCGACAGAGTTTTTTATGTGCCGTATACGCTACTGAAAAAACTATGTCGGGCCAATGCTCCCGACATATTTATATACTTATAATGCCTATGTATGTACTATTTCTATACTCAGAAATGGTGGCATAGTAAGTATAATGCATCATTGTTTTAAATATTTGCATAACAGTTTTTGGCAATTTAGAGCAAAAATACTCATTTTAAGGATGGCAGCTAACGTGTTAAGAGTCTAAAACCCCCAAAACTAACAAAGAAAACGTTTAACTCTCAAACCGGCACGGTGCAGTACTACGCACCGCGAGTAGCGACAGTGAAAAACACTTATTAAAAGTTATGAACTGCACATCATCGGCATGATTCTAATATCACTAGACACAACATGAGTTGCTGTTTACAGTGATATTTGATTTATTGCTTGGAGACCCACAGCTGATGGAATAAGAAGATGTAAAGTTACAACTGATACAAGCTGGCCAGCTGATTACTTCATCCCATTTTATAATAAGTGTGGTGTTTCTTTAGGCCTAGCACTATAGTGCTTATAATAATGGGTTATGTTAGGTTCTTATGTATTTATAAAGATTTATTATATTTATAAATATGAAGTAACTATTATAAAACAGGAAAAAGTTATTTTATAAAGCATGATTTTAGCTAACTATTAGTACATGTTAGAACTTTGTAGACAATATACATTATACTTTATTCATTATCATTGAGACAAGAATGGTGTCATTAAACAAAATACAATTTTGATAAATCACAATGGTTCGAGAGATGTGGTCGGGTAGTTAGTCCTCCAGTTCAGGAATTCCTCTATTGTATAAAAAGGCCGGTCAAGAAGCCAGTTGATCAGTTTTCGTCAGAGTTGTTGCTGTCATGTGGTGTTTTTGATCTCTTGTGGCAGGATGTTTAGAAATTATGCACCAGCATAAGTGGGTTGTTTTTCGTAGAATCAGACGATGGGTGGGAAGTATGTAGTCGTGTGCAGCTCTTGTGTTGAGGGTGTGAACGTCATTTCCTCTTGTGATATGTTGTTGACTTGCATATGAAACCACTTCTAAGATGTACAGGGCTACTGAGGTTAGTATTCTTAGCTGTTTAAAAGCACCTCTACAAGATTCTAGAGGTCCTGTTCCCGTCAGTATACAGATTGCTTTTTTTTGAAGCACTAGTACCCTTTGAGTATTAGATTTAGAGGAGTTGCCCCAGACAGTTATTGCGTACCTCAAGTGACTCTCTAGGAGAGCATAGTATGCACATTTTACTATTTCTGGTCTAGCAGCTTGTTTTAAACGCCTTAAGACATATAAAAATGTGCTAAGTTTCCCACATAGTTGGTCGATATGGTCAAGAAAGAGATTCGTCAATTAATACTCCAAGGTACTTTACGTTGTCCATTCTTTCAGCATCTAGTAATTCCAGCACTTCTTCTTTCTTCCTTCCCATTATTAGTTGCTGAGTCTTTGTTTGGTTCAATACCAGGTCATTTGCTTGATAGTATTATATTGCCATATTTATGGCAATGTATGTGTCAATTTCCAAGGTTAAAGTTTGTTTATTTTGTGGCAGGAGCATCGTGTCATCCGCATACATGAGCATGGAGCAATACCTTCCTAAGTAGTCAGGAAAGTCACTCACAAAGATAATGTAAAGGATAGGACCCAGGATTGATCCCTGCGGAACAGGCAAAGGTTTGGAGGTAGTTGTTTTTTTCATTCCTTGGTCTGTACTTCTTATTTCTACTGAATGGGTTCTCCCTGATAAGTAGCTCCGAAACCAATCTACAGTTTTTCCTGTGATCCCTTGGCTTTCTAGTTTTTTGAGAAATTTGTCATGACTAAGACAATCAAACGCTTTAGTGAAGTCTGGAAAGATAGCAGTTGTTGTGTCGCCCTTGTCTAGTGTTCTTATTAGATACTCAACAATTCTAACCAGGGCGGTTGGATGTACAACATTTATAGTGAATTTTAGAAAATTAGTGTTTCAATGGTAACAAATTGTTGTGTTTTATATGATGTTTTCAGGTAGGCCTACTGTATTTTAATTCATGGATTTCTAACAAACTATGTATATATTTCCTGAAATTAGATTAAATTTAGGATATTTTGGCTATACTGAATATTTTGTTTATTATTGCAAAACTATTTTTATGGCATAAAACCACCCATATTCGTTTTTTTTTTTTTTTTTTTTTTTTTTTTTAATTTGAAATCAACTTTTCAAAATTTAAATTGTTGACCAAAAGGAATGTGTTCATTTGAATTCTGTTTTATATTATTTGATAGCCTACTTATTTATGATTATAAGATACCAATCGTGAGAGGTTTTACGTTTTATACAATTTTTTTTAAACGTCTGCAATTCTACCAAAAATGGCCTGCCAGTTTGGGAAAAACTAGCTGCCGGTTCAAGGGTTAAATAACTGACGACGAAAGGGTAAGCTAATCTATAGATTTAAACACTTAGCCTAAATCTTTTGACTAATTTTGTAGAAATGGTCACAGCTTCATTTTTTTTATATAAAACCCGTTAATATTAACATCATTATTAAAACAACTTAAGATATAAGTTAGTATAGGACTATGCTGTAGTAGCACAACACCATTTCTTTATAACCATTTAAAATATTGTGATAAGGAATGAAATTAATTTTACAATAAAAGTAGTTCTAGTTTTGAATGTAAGATCAGCTCATTCAGTAAGTTAATTACAATAATCCAACGGCTAATATCATACAACTTGGAGAGCAAATGATTTTGCGTAGCGTTCAGATAAGTTTGAATAATAGTAGGCCTAATAATACTGTACCTATCCTAATTTGTAGATAGTGATAAATCTACACCAGCTCTCTTAATTCGAGGAATGCCTACAGCCTATATTAGTCAGTATTTAACCAACACTTCACAGTTATAAGTACTTAGGCTAGTTTATGTGGTAGGCATTTCAAAGACTAGGCCTATTGCATTTATCCTAGCATAATTTTCCTAATTGCAAAATTAATTTAATTTAATTAAAATTAATTTAAGTATAGGCTTTGTCTAACCTTCAGTGATCAACGTTAAAACTAATTAAAAAACACAAATCAGTGGGGTGAAAAAGATGTAGTGTTAAATTTAATTTCGATAAATAGAGGCATGTAGGTATAATGTTCTAGCATATATTTAGAAGTTTAAATATACATTATAAAGCAAATAAGAACATAACCCTGATTATAATATTCATAATAATACTTTAAAGGTTTGATCAGAGGAATTCGTATCTCAAAAACATACCTCCTTTATTTGAGGAAATTTTTTCTTTGTCTCTATTGACAGATTTTTCAAATCATTCTGTAATATTTCTAAAAATTTATTTGAAACGTCACTCCCACTTGTGCGAACAAACGCCATTTTAACTAGCCGATACTATTCGTTTATTTTGATTTGATTGGAACTGTTTACGATCTCCATTTCAGTCTCAGCCAAACCTACCAACCTAATAAACAATTGACATAGTTTTTTTACTCACAAGGTGACTAGTCATGGACTACTGTATGAATATGTCATTACGCTTAAAAGAAATACGTTATTATATACATGATTTCAAATTAGGTGCTGTTCAAAGGGAATTTATTCTTCGAATCAACTCGAAAGTGAATTATTGTGCTGCAGTATATGCATTTGCATATGCACCTTGATGATATCTAAACTACAATATATATCAAGAATCATTTATTCCGTTGACAAACATGAAATTTGAATAGGACATGTCAATTATAAATCTACAAGTTCAAGTACAACTCTAATCCAAAACAAGGCAGTTAGGCAGTTGCACTCTGTCAAAATTTGCTTAACAATAAATCATTACATATTAAAATTCTACAATAAATGACTATATATTAAAATTTAACAATAGATTATTATATAATAAAACTCAACAATAAATTACCATATATTAAAATTTAACAATAAATTACTATATATTAAAATTTTACAATAAATTACTCTTCAACATACACATATTTAAATCAAAAAGTTGTGTTCAAGTCAGACTCTAGAAACTCGGAAATAGAATAAAATGGATTATTGAGAAGCCAGTTATAAATGACAGTTTTAAATATATTACGTGGTATGGTCCAAGCAATCTCGGGGAGCTTATTAAAAATGTGTTACACAATTTTAATTTTATAGGACTTGCCTGTAAGAGTAAGCCTATGATGAGGAATATCCAGATTGATTCTATTTCTAGTATTATGATTGTGTATGTTTTGTCTTTGTTGAAATAAATTTAAATTATCTTTGGCAACATTAAAACCTGAAAAATGTATAAGTTAATAATTGTACAGATTTTTAGGTAAACAAAAAGCGGTTTGCAGTGCTCCAGGGCCCCTGCCCCTGCCATATTGCGAACAATTTTCTTTTGTATAAATAATATCTCATGCACACAATGAGAATGTCCCCACATTATCAACCCATAGATGATATGCGAGTGAAACAAGCCAAAGTATGCAATTCTTAAGTATTCTAAATTTACAAGTGGCTTTAACTTCCAAAATAAAAAAACTGTTCTGGATATTTTTTTTAAAGATATTATTGATTTGGTCTTTCCAACACAATTTACTATCAATATTTATGCCCAACAGTTTTACTGAATTGTATGGAATTTCATTTTTGAGACCAAGTATCTAATTCTGAGTTTTATCTTTATTACAATGTAGTTTATTACTTTGAAACCAATTCAGTACATCCCTTGTTGAGCCCTCAATTACGTCATTTAAATAATTTAGGTCTTTATGACTTCTCATAATGGTGGTGTCGTCCGCATATATTATTGTACTTACACTGTTATTGTTATATGGCAAATCATTTGTGGCTACTATGAACAGAAAAGGCCCTAGGACAGAACCCTGGGGCACCCCAGTTGAGACACTTGCAACCGCAGAATTCCTGCTGTTGAGTGCAACATATTGAGTTCTATTGCTGAGATATGATTTTATCAAGTTAAGTGAATGGGTGTCAATTCCATAATATTTAAGTTTATAAAGTAAAATATCAAACGGCACACAATCAAAAGCCTTAGTGAGATCAAAAATGGTAAGAGCAACAGTTTCCTTATTTTCAAACGCTTCTAGACTATTCCCAACAATTTGCTGTACTGCAGTTACGGTAGACATACCTTTCCTGAATCCAAATTGAGAAACTGAAATTAAATTGTTTCTTTCAAAATATTCACTTAATTGACTATATATAATTGATTCAAATAATTTTGAAAAAATGGGAACTATTGAGACTGGACGGTAATTCTGTGGTGAGCTTTTATCTCCCTTCTTAAATATTGGTACTACTTTGGATAGTTTTAGTAATTCAGGAAAGTAACTTAAGTGAAAACATGTTTTAAAAATAAAGGCCAAAGATGCACTAATTAAATAAATAGTTTTCTTAATAATATTATTTGAAAGCTAATAACAGTCCATTGACTTAGAATTCAACAATTGTGCAGCTGTTTTACTCACCTCCTCAGGTGTAGTCATTCTCCAACGGAAACTATTAGGCCTAAGTAAGTTTGTATTATTTAAAAGGTTAATAGCTGAAACAACTGACTTATCAAACTGCTGCCCCAAATCATGTACAGAATTTAGAAAGTGATTATTGAACATATCTGGTTCGAGACTTACCTGATGTGTTTGTGTGTAGGTGAGCTTTCCCCCGAGATGACTTCCCACGTGGCCTTAAACTTGTTTGCAGAATTTTCTATATAATTTTGACAAGTCAATTTTTTTGCATTTGCTAATTGTTTTCCGTATTTCTTTTTCAAATTTTAGTAAATTTTGTATGCCTGATTGGATTGTATTGTACCTGGAACCATATTTTTGTACATTGTAAAATATGAGAGCATTAATGTTCTAGAGTCTGCAAGCTCCACAAAATACCAATTAACCTTATTGTACTTATTTCTATAACTATTATTATGATTAGATTTACATTTAACCAGAGGTGATCAAGTGTGCCATAAGTCAATATACATTTAAAAAAATTATCACTCATATATTCCACCTAATGAAAATATTTCTGCCTGTAATTTTGTTAAATAAATAAAATTTTGTTGTCATTTAAGCAACAAACATGAGCAATAGACAGCGTCAACTTGACACACCAAATTAATAATAGCTTGTTATTCAGGTATTTTCCTGAACAATTAAAATTTTCCAAAATTGTGCCTGTACACAAAAAAAGGTGATAAAAATCAATACTCAAATTTCAGACCAATCGCAATAGTCCCTACTCTGTCCAAAGTTTTCAAAATAATTATAAGTCAACAAATTCTAAGTATGCAAACGACAGTAAGAAAAAATGGTTCTGTAATCGTGCTGATTGTATCCCGAATGATGAGAATCCTCTCGTAAAGCTGTCAAATCAATTGGCTGGTCTCATTCAGAGTGTTGCTCAGTTGGCTACCAAGGATGAGGTAAATTCTATTAACAACGGGATTGAGAAGCTACGTGAAAGTATTGAGACTCATCTTGCTAGTGTTGAGTTTCGTGTGGATGACCTTGAGAGTAAAGTGAAGTCCCTGCAGAATGATGGAAGCTCGTCTGAATATAGTCTTGAGAAATTGATTGGTGAAATCAGTGATCGGAATATGCGTACCCTCAATGTGATGCTCTTTAATTTACCTGAGAGTCATAGCAAGGATCTTGCTGTTAGGGTCAGTCATGGTAGGGATCAGCTACTGGAGCTGGCGCGGGATATTGGGCTTGTCCTAAATGTTGAAGATGTTAAATTGTTCACAGTTGGAAAATCCAGGTCAAGAGGTGTGCACCCATTGAAGATTATATTTCAATCTGTGGCTGGAGTTAAATCTTTCCTTGATAAATATTCCGAGGCCAAATTGAGGGGCTCTGATAATAAATTCTCTTCCATTTCTGCCTCCAGAGATAGAACTGACAATGAGCGCAAATTCTTAAACTCCCTTAGGACTAAACTGGATGAGCGTATTAGGAATGGTGAAAGGGATCTTACTATAAGGTACAAAAATGGAGTACCCACCATTGTATCTTTGTCAAAAAACGATTAGGGCCCCGGGGTAGTAGACCAGTTAATGCCTATTACCAGAACGTTAATGGTCTGAGAGGTAAGCTTGATCTTTTAAGGAAGTCTTTATTCACATGTATTTATGAAATAATCATACTCACCGAAACAAACTTGACCTCTGATATCCTAACATCTGAGCTTGGACTGAATAATTACAATGTTTTCCGCAGGGTCAGATCTTATGAAACCAGTAGAAAGGAATCCGGCGGTGGTGTTCTTTTCGCTGTCCACAACAACCATCTATCCTCTAGTATCTCGACTTCTGTTTGTAATATAGAGTCCATATTTGTTTCTGCCAATGTCTATGGACAGCCCTTGATGATTGGAGGTGTTTATATCCCACCTCAATCTCCTAGTCACATATATGCCTGCTTTTGTGATGCTGTCGAAGAAGTCTACGCCTCTTGCCAACCAAATGCTCGGATCATTCTTGCTGGTGATTACAATTAGCCTGGAGTCGACTGGTCACGTGCGGCTTGTGTCCCTGTAAATGCTACCTCTGAGCTCTTGTTTAATCTGGCTGATTTCCTTCAGATTACTCAACTCAACACTGTATATAATTCACGTGGTGTCCTGCTTGATCTTGTCTTCTCTTCTGAGGATAGTGTAAATGTTATGGCCGCTTCTGATCCCTTATTAAATCAGGAAGCCTGTTATCCAGCTCTTGAATTCGCTCTTTCTTTTGAATGCCTCAATTCTTTGGACAAGCACATTATTATGCGCGACTTAAGGAGGTGTCATGTTGATGGAGTTCGACTATGGATTGAGTCACTCAATTACCCTGTTCTGGTTGATGATGGTGCTACTATTGATTCTTTTTCTCGTTTCTGCCATGAGCTTGGGGATATTATTTGTTGTAACTCTCAATTGAAGAGAAAGGTGAAATCCAACTTTCCACACTGGTTCTCGTCGAAACTGACAGCTCTTGTAATTAATAAAAAGATCTTATATAGGAGATATAAGATTAGCGTGTCATATGATGATTATCATGCCTTCAGTGTTGTAAGGGATCAATGTAGGACATTAACAGGGTTGTGCTATAAGGAACATTTGAGTGGTGTTGATAGCAGCATCCGATACAACCCTAAATCCTTTTGGGGGCATCTGAAGTCTTTTTGTAAGGTCAATACAGTTCCTGGTATACTTAAACATAACCAAACCTCCGTTCACGAACCTTCTCGAATGTGTGAATTATTTTCAGATTATTTTGCAACAGTCTATGCCGCCCCCTAGCATGTAATGGAGATTACTTGTATGATTCCAGTATTAGTGTCTCGTGTTGGCATATATCTGCTGTTGACGTCGAGAAGAAACTTCAGTGTCTCGATGGTTCTAAGGGTGCTGGACCTGACAATGTCACTCCAGCTGTGGTGAAGTTATGCAGATCTGTCATCGCTCCTCATCTCTCCTCCTACTTCAACCGTCTTTTGACTATGGGCATATTCCCTGAAGTGCTGAAGCCTGGCTATCTTGTTCCTGTTCACAAATCTGGGGACATCTCGAATGTTGAGAACTACAGGCCAATTGTAATCCAATCGGCTATTGCTAAAGTCTTCGAGGGATTGATACTCGATGTTCTGTCTTTTACCTTCAAGAGTGTAATCATTGCTGAGCAGCATGGGTTCTGTTCTGGGAGGTCTACTATTATCAATTTGTGTGTCTTCACCAACTATATTTACTCCGCTTTCTCCCGTCATCACACTGTGGACTGTATATATCTAGTCTTTGCTAAGGCCTTTGAAAGAGTCAGTCATGCCCACCTTATTGCTAAGCTTGGGGCAATTGGATTTGCTGGCCCTCTTCTGAAATGGTTTCAGAGTTATTTAACCGGTCGTACGCTGCAAGTAAAGTTTGCATCAAGCATTTCTGAATCTGTTGTTCAGGTCACATCTGGAGTACCCCAAGGCTCATTTCTGGGCCCATTTTTGTTCAGCTTGTTCATTAATGACATTGGTAAACTACTTGACTGTAAATTTGTTCTTTTTGCTGATGACGTCAAGATTTTCATTGAAGTCTCGCCAGTGTGTCAACAGTATTCTCTTCAAGCTAATTTGAACAATGTTTCTTTATGGTGTGATGAAAATGGTATGCAGTTGAACCTAGATATATGTCAGGTAATGACATTCGGGAGAACTAAGTCTTTGATTCCTTTCGACTAACACCTGAACGGAACCAAACTAAGAAGAGTTACAGTGATCAAAGACTTAGGGATCCACTTTACACCCAGTCTCGACCCAGGAGAACACATAGCTAAGATCTGTGCCAAGGCGAACAGAGTTTTAGGACTTATTGCTCGCACATCTAGGAGTGCTGTTTCTCCAGATACGGTGAAGATATTGTATGTGTTGCTTGTGCGCCCTATATTGGAGTATGGGTCCGTTATTTGGGCTCCCCATCAGGTTGGCCATTGCTGTTCCCTTGATGCTGCCCAGAAACGCTTTCTTTGGCTGATAGGTGTTAGGGGTGGTGTGAACTATTTGGATATTGATGTTCAAGAGATTGCAGTTCAGCATGGAGTTATCTCTCTTTTCACCAGAAGAGCTGTTATTGACCTGATATTTTTGTTTAAAGTCGTCAATGGCTTGATTGATTGCCCTGAGTTACTTCAGCTTTTTGACTTTCATGTTCCTCATAGAACCCGTCTCACTTAGACTCTTTCCAAGCATCACCACTCCACTTCTTATGCTTTCAATAGTACTGTGCCTCGTCTCATGCGTCTTGGGAATATTGCTCGATTGCAATGTTTTGGACTAACCCTCCAGGAGTTCAGAAGACTGGCTCGGTCCTTACTTGAAGATGAACTTTGATGGTTGTATTTCGAGGATATTAGGCACTCTTTATTATATTGAATTATTTCCTGTTATATTTTATATTTATTAGTATGGTGATTGTTGAATTACTATCCTTGTATTGTTTTTCTTGTACATTTGATTTATTTATATTTATTCAATGTTTATTTATTGTTATTAGTTGTTATTTACTTATGTTATCAATAATTCCACTATCTTTGTCATCCACATGTAATTTAATCAATTAAGTACTGATCTTGTATGGCTATTTCATTTAACTTAATTTGTCTTACTTGTGGCCATTGCATGATTATTTACCCATACTACTGGTTGCTTTGCAATATATATATATATATATATATATATATTCTTTTTTGCTATTGTTAGTTTCTTCTGTTATTCTTAGTTATATGAAATTGTTGGTTTGTGTACCGTATTTACTGATCTCTTTGCATTGCCATCTTTGTATTATATTATGTAAAATGGTGTTACCGTTGAGATAAATAAATAAAAACAAAAATAAAATTATAAGATATTTGAATCTAATTAAATTTCTTCTACGAGTCAGTTTGCTTTTCGAAAATCCCGATCCACATGTGAAGCGGTTTTATCCTTCATTCAAGACATTATTGAAGGCCTAGAAGATAAGTTACATTTGTCAGCTAGATTCTATGATTTCTCCAAAGCATTTGACACTGTTTGCCATAGTACATTAATAGAAAAACTTAAGTTTTATGGTTTTTATAGTCTTGCTATTTCACTTATTAAATCATATCTAAATAATAGAAAGCAACAAGTTACATTTGGTGAAAATATCTCTAGTTTCATTAACAACAAATTTGGAGTCCCTCAAGGATCAAATTTAGGCCCCTTACTGTTTCTAATCTACGTAAATGATTTGCCTGATAATTTGTCAGACACTGGAGTAAACTGCTGCCTTTATGCTGACATCATTTGTTCACTATGGATTGACATCAATTTAGATTGTTTGTCTATGGAAAAAACACCTACTTAGGTTAGGTTGGTAAAGCTGCCCTGAGCCTAATTTTTAAGATTCAAGACAAGAACGAAGTGTTAGACAATGGATTATGACAATTATTTTTTATAAACAGGGTATTTGCTGTTAACATTTTTAATTGCAAAACTCTCTTTAACGTGACAATAACCATTAAATCTAGTGATTCAATAAACGTTTATACAGATATGTGTTGAGTGTTACTAGGTCTTTGTTAAAAAACTGAAACTAGGTGAGTAAGCATAGGCATATCTAGGCTAATTTTATTAAGTCCATCTCTTGAAATGTCGGGTTTTTAAATAAAATTGATTATGTACACAGTTCAGATGTTATTAAAGTAGCCGATAAAGATAAACCAAGATCCCAAATTAGAGCAGTAGTAGGTCTACTTTTGAACATGCAACAAAGTTCTCCTAATACATGCCATCATTGATAAGCCTATTTAACAAGAAGGCTGCTCAAATTTCAATTATTTCAAATGGGTGCTATTGTCAGAGGTCTCCCTATCTTCCCTCTCTTAGTCTATCTCAAGCACAAGCTTAAGTGACTAATAGCTGAGTTAGTAGTACGTCAAACGGTCGTACGAGTAATTATTTAAAACCTATTATCGACAGATAGAAGTACTTCCGTATACGAGCAATTATTTAAAACCAATAATTCATAAAGTGCTTGCGTAGGTATTTATGCACTTCCTAGATGCCTCACCAATCTTGACTTTTATACCACCCATTGGTAGATTCAGGTCTGTATTTCATGAGTATATACACTTTATTCCACAGAAATAACTTTTTAGATAATTCTGTACTAATACTTAGTCAACTTCAAATCTTCATATTTTTATATGATTATGTGGTAGTCCTCACTTAGAAAAATGAAAATCAAGATTTGGAAAGCCGTCGTTTACATTGCAAAGCAATAAGAAGGTATAAAGTCCACACGCTATCACTGATATTTTGGAAACATTGCACTGCGGCAGTTATGGTTAGCTTAGGTTTTTATATTGTAGAATGAACCTGTATTTTATATTGTATTTCATTGTCGCAAACCGCTTTTCAGTCAGCAGAATTTGTTAAAACATAATCTATAATAGGCCATGATAACCTCCCCTAACCACAACTACCGCAGCACGTATATGGGCGGCCTTGGTGTATACTAATATATCACTAATGGTACTAACTCTATGTTTCCGATTCCTAATTTTGACTAAATATTGATATTTGGCATACCAAAAATGTATTATCAAAGTATGATTAGATTTTAATCTGACTAAGTAATAGTGCAGAATTACCACCTTTTATTAAAAAAACATCAAAAATTCTAAATTTTTGAAAATGTAATTTTTTTATTGATCTACGTTATTTTTCATTATTTTTTAAAATTTGTGCTGAACACGAATTTGAAAACTATTTTGGTTGACGAAAAATTACTTCACGAAATATCGTGGAAAAACTATGTTCGCGGCAAATCACCTATGGTGATAAATGCACAATGTAACCCATTTGCCTACAACTACGAGTATACTCGTAGTGATCATCAGATACCCATTCATACAACTAAGAGTATACTCGTAGTCAGACAATGTTTATTATATTTAAAATAACTTGTCGTATGTACGTATTTATTGATAGAAAACTAAAGTATTATCAATAACCACGATAGTTTTTACATAGGCTTCTGCAGATATTACTCAGAAAAGTATCGTAAATGTGTACAGCAAGTCTATTTAGGTGGCATAAGCGTGCACAGTCAGTCAGCTGCTATTGTTTGTCTCGAATGGCGCAAACAAATTGTAACTTATTGTTGTTGTGTTGTTTGTAAACAAACAGTGAGCGTTATTATTAAAGTGTTGTGAAAGTAAATATTATCATTTAGTTGGCATAGAAATAAAGTATTAGGATTGTTTAGTGTTGAAAATGAATGTCGAGCACGGTACTAACATTTACAATTTACTTTATTCTTTATTTACAATTTATTTACTGCTTTATTTCTTTATATTGAGCATAAGTAAGTTTATATTAGAACGGTACTTGAGACATTATCATTGTTTACAGTACAACTTTCACATGTAACGTTTCATAGGACCTTTTGTGCGAAATTAAACAATTTTGCAGACATTTTTTTTGTATAAAACTTATTTTTACATGATACAGATTTTATAATCAATTTTCCATGTAAAACTATTGTTTCTTTAAATGATTGTAGGTTTTCCATAGTGAAAAAAGTAAGTTTTGTAATATTTTAACAGTTTTGCTTTCAAAAAAATTAAAAAAAAAATCTCTTGTGTAAACGCAAAAATAATAAATTAAGCAGGGTTGTGCAATTTATATTTTATTTAAAGCCCACTTTATTAAGAACAAAATGGTGTAAAATTTATGCTGATTAGTCTATATTTTATATTTTACACTTGTTTAGCTAAACTTTAAAAAAATGACTACTTTTTGCTGGAATTTCTGGCCCAACTTCACCTAAAGTGAAGGTAGGTGAATGGGTTAATAGAAGCTATGACTGGCAACCAAAAACAAATCGACACGTATTGCCTCCAGGCACCCGAACTTAATGCAAATTACGAATTTTTGTTGAGTATATAGAGCCTAGACCATTAGGATAGGTTAGGTTTTGTTTGGTTAGGTAAAGAAAAAAGTGTATTTTTTGGACTGAAAAATTAATTTTATTAAAAAACAAATTGTAGGCTATATTTGTGTTGAGCATTAACCCCTTTAGTGCTACACTAATGTCTAAAAGAGCGAGCGTCTACATAGTAGATGCTATGTTTTTTATATACTGGGTGGAAAAAAAATATAGAAATGCTTTCACATCAACATTATTTTTTTCCATCTATAATTTTAGAGTTTAATTTTTTGTAATAATTGTGTTCCATAAAGTATAATTTTTGATCAGAATAATGTACTTAAAACCTTTAATTAGTCACATCACGGTATTTTCTACCAGGTCACTGATATTTTGACCAGACTGTACAGGTCCGTTTTTCCAGAATTTTGCCTGTCACAACAGCTGTCAACCCACTCCTTTTAATCACACAATTGAGTTTTGATCAGTCTAACTTGAACCGTCCAGGTGCTATAGTTAGTTTTCTGAACGCCTGGTAAAATCTACCGTGTGCAACTAAGTGTGTTGCAAAGTAACCTGGTACGATGTCCTGTGCGCGACTACTTGAGCTTAAGGCTTTTCAAGTTTTAGGGAAAATTAGTTGAATTTATTTGTATAGTTCAGCTTTTTTTTACAAAATTAGACTGTTATTAAAGTTCAGTTTAAGTTTATGTGTCTATGTCTTTATGGAAGGATTACACATAATCAACTTAGCATATATGCTGTTCTGCTATTCTAACACAAGATTGATTGTTGTTTTTATAATATTTCATTTTTTTATATAAAAATGTCTGAAGAGGTTGTTTATTTCATTAGCATTCATGAGTAACCCTATTATTAAAATTAGTTTTCACTTCATTTTGCATGTTTATTTGTAACCCGGTGATTTTCTTCCGTGTGCAACTATAAAGCAAATTTTTCGTGCGACTAATTATTTTTATGTGACTAATTAAAGGTTAAAACTGTTAAATAGCGGAGAATTATTATTGTTCAAATTAGTTACTTTGAAATTAAAATGACTGCTACTCTTGGAAAGGACAAACCTTTCGAAGTCCGGTTTGCAGCAATTTATTTCTCTTGAATAAATCTTTTATTTGATAACCAAACTCGACCTAAGCTTACGTTGAAGATTTTCAACGTGGGCCGTCCCCTTGAAAAGATGAAATGTCGTTAATGGTGTCAAAACGTATGTTCTTTCTAACCATGATCATGTACAAGATTTCACTTTCACAAATGAAATTATAGAATAGTTGTAAAAGTGTTTTCATTTTTTTTCCACCCTGTATATACGACAGGGTTGTTTATTTTATTGACTGCTGTCGATGTCATTTTATTCCAAAGGTATTAGAGAATCAATATATGGCCATTCGGTTACCGACAATCGACTTTTTATATTTTTTTTATGTTCCAAATGTCAAGTTCTCAATTAATATTTGCGAGGACAATATTTTTTATATTTCCTCTATACTCATTTTTGCTATAAAAATAAACTGAAAATGTATGAAATTTGTTCTTCATTATCTAGATGCTCTTTACAGTGGAATACATAAAGAAAAATACTTATACACTCTTATTTTATTCATAATTACAAAAATAAAAAACGACTTGTTTTTTATATATAAAAATACTTTAGTATGTATTTTCTTGTCACAGGGATATTCTCTGTTTATTTGGTTGCAATATAAAACAAAAAGTACAAAGAAATGACAACAATACCAAAACTACATTTTCGCTCAAAACTGGGTTTGGGTATATCCATAGGCCAGGCAGCATAGCACTAATAGGCTTAAAAAACAATTGAAATAAAAAAATGGTTGAACAATTCCAATTCTTAAAGAAGTTTGTTTATCACTATGTGTTAGGCGCATAAAAAACTAGTTTTTTTATTTTTCAGTATAAAACGAGTTTTCCGTGGCTAAAATCAACCTCCTTAAGAATTATAAACTCAAATTACACCACTGTTTTAACAAGTGAAATCGTATTTTCAGAGGCATCTAGAAAGTGCATAATTACTCTTGTGGTAATCTAAAGCAATTGCATTGCATAGGACAGTGTTTGTTTCTACTATTAATGATGATATTAAATGTCACTTAAATGTCCTTCCAGATAAGTAATATTTTTATCTACTGTTACCACCTACCACGTCCTCTCCTCCATGGTCGTAAAGATCAGTGAACCGTCAACTTCTTCCTTTTCCAGTATCTGGGTTTGTTGTGAGCATGATTTTTTTAGCCAAGTCCTGTGGGTAAGTTCTTCAGATTGTAGTAGGGCCTATTGAGTAGGCTAAATTTTTTTATCTGTGCAGTGTCTTTCCATCTAACAAAATTTGAAAACTGCCTGAAATGAGTCAAGAATCAGCTTTGTTTTCACAAGATAGCCTACACTTTTTATTCTGTGGAATTCACATATTTTACCAAAAAATTAGCTATAACCAATGTCAAAACTTGAAGTAATTTTGACCCTATTTCCGTTGATTTAAATTACATGTTAATCATATTTATTTAATATGATTTTTTTGTGTGTTGAATAAGATTTTGAACACTATTTTGTTCTAGGCCCTATAACAATTATTTCTCGAGATATAACAGAAAACTACTTTCGCGGCGAATCACGATTAGCGACCATTACGCGATCATTATAAACACACTATTAATTACAAAAACTGATTTCACCCTTTTCCTGCCGGAGAAACAGCCAGTGCACAGTCTCAGAGGCCAGGCATGCAAATTACCAATTTTTGTTAGTAAATAGACAGGTAGGATAAGGTAGATTATGTTGGTTAGGTCTATAAAAAGTGTATTTTTTGGCGGAAAAAATAATTTAATTTGAAAATCAATTCTATATTTATGTTCAGCATAAAAAAAAGTAAAATGTTGAAAATAACTATATTAAAAAAGATGGTATTTTACTATCAGATTATAAACTACTAGTTTTTCGATTTT
Source organism: Stictocephala bisonia (assembly GCA_035578905.1). Lineage (NCBI taxonomy): Eukaryota > Metazoa > Arthropoda > Insecta > Hemiptera > Membracidae > Stictocephala > Stictocephala bisonia. The sequence continues at coordinate 4,631,718 of JAQJVL010000019.1, read as the reverse complement.
TGTGTGGGTACAACATTTGATCTTTCGTCAGGGAATGATATGTGTAAAAACTTATTATTTTTATCTAGATTGTACAGTAACGTCTTAAATTTGCTAGGTAGAACATTAGACTTAGTATTAAGTGATATAATTGATTTAAGTGATGAAGAAGAGTGTCATTCACTAGTTAAAAGAGATACTTATCATCCTGCCTTATTAAGAGGGGTCAGGGGTCAAGGAAAATAAGGCAGTATTAGCTGTTCTACGGGTAAGTCACATCATACCGGTAGGCGCTGACTATCTATGAGTAGGGCTATCTTCGAGCGCTCTAAGGAATTATTTTAATTCAATATATTGAGGATGCTTGTAGAGAACATTTGCCAAATAGAGAATTGAAAAAACTTATTTTGTACTCTAGATAATAAAATATTTGCCTGTAAAAGAGCAATGCTATTGATGTTTTCTCTTAAAAAAAAATAATATTTATAATTTTATATATCCAAAGTATAATGCGCATTGCAAAGTCGGAATTGTCAATGTACAATATACATACACAATACATTTACAAATTTCCTATTGGTAATAGCCATGCAATTCAATTCATGCAATAACAAGAATTTATAAACAATATAAGTATGATGACAACAATTTTTTAAAAAGATATCAATATTTTAATACGTTGTCATCAAAATATATTTAAAAATTTAATTGAAACATGATAATATAGTCTTTATACTATTAGGTGTTGTGTTACTTAAAAAAAATGAATGCTATGAAATGTTAAAGAGGCTTACCCAGTATATAGACAAGGGCTTATCTCTCAAGATCTACGATTTTGAGGACACGAGAGGTGGTATGCTAATTTTTGCTTTAAAATCTCTAGAACAATAGAAATAACAATAATTGAAATATGCTCCATCTCAAACAGTTGTAGAAAATTTTGTACTAAAAAAATGTGAAAAATTGAAAAAATAAATTTTTTTGTCTATTCTCTTATATAACTTTGGAAGGACTGACTTTGGAGGAAAGTTGAAGAGAGAAAAAAGTGTTGTAATTAAATGTTGGATAAGGTATAGTTGGTTAGAATACTCTAAATTAATTGTCCTTGTTGCAAAATAACAATAACTTTAAAAAAAGCCGAAAAAGGTACTTTTTGAAAAATTCTCTCTAGCACTTAGATTTATCTGAGGACCTTTGTATTCCCAGACAGAAAATTTTCATAGTATGATAAATCAACCCACCAATTTTGTTAAATTCCTTTTGATGGGTTTTGCATAGTAAATTTGCAATCTAATTTGCTCTTGACAGACAAGCAAATGTTTAAATTTTTGCCAAACTTAAAATACGCAGCTGAGGCACTTGCCAATTTTTGTACATATACTAGTAAGCTCAAACTTTCGTATGCTTCTTGTAAAGTTGAAATCGGATGATTAAGACGCCCCCAGGAATTTTTAAAGTCAATCATTTTTTTCTCTTATAAACGATTTCACTATCTTTGCATATTTACTATGAAACATTTTTTGTAAACATAGTTGAAAAGTACTCTGACGCCTTATTGATACAAATTTTGTCCAAATCCATCTACTGGTGTCCGAGATACAAGCTATCAAAGTTAACAAGCGTTTGCGGCAAATGTTTAAACAATACAGAGTCGATTAAAGATAATCTTTATTGACTAATACACTGAAACCTACTGAATACAAATATGTTTATTTTTTACCTCTAACAATGTTTATGTTTAAACATTGTTAGAGGTAAAAAATCAGAAAAAGAGAGGTAAAATTGTTAAAAGAAAACACTTTTTTGTATTTGTGTTCTTTTATTCGTAAAGTATAATTTAAAATAATTCCATATACACGATGGCAAAAAAAAAAATAGCATTTCTTAAGTTATAAGCGATGCAATACAAACACAATATTTTCGGATTTTTGTAAATATTATACATGGAATTACTTTCTTATTTTGAATGATACTTTACAAATAAAAAACAGGAAAAAAAAATAAAATTTGTTTTCTTTTGTTTAAACATTGTTAGAGGTCAAATTTAAACTTATTTGTATTCAGTAAGTTTCAGTGTATTAGTCAATAAAGTTTTTCTTAAAAAAATACAAATAATAGATTACAATGTGCGATAAGTATAATGTGCAAATGCTATAATTAGTTTATAACAAAATGCATGCATGATAAACACTTGGCACTACCATATTTAAACTTCTCTACTTCGTGAAACATTGAAAAAATCATAAAAATTGGTCCATTAGAAGCAGAAAAAATGAAAAATTTGTTTCGCCTAAGCATTTTGAACCTTTGAATTCAAGTTCAGGATCAAAATTCTTTATTCAAAAAAATATTGTATGCTATAAAAATTGAACATAAATTCCCAATGCACCTCACAGTTGGCTTTATAAAATTGTAATTATTTCATCATTTAGTGTTAGCAATCAGAAGTGTCAGTCACCATCTCTTCGTTTATTACATATCTTGAACAGTATTTAAAAAAAACAAATAAAAATAAATATAAAATATAAATGTTATCAATTGATACAAACATGATACGAACAATAACCATAATAACTTTATCAATATTATAACAAGGATAACAATTTTAATAAATATATAATAGTAGAAAAGACCTATAACAAATACCTACAACCTATAGCAAATAAATTAAATAACAAAACAACAACTAAAAAATAAACAATGTTGGGCTTTTAACCTGGTTCCCTAGTATCTTTAACAAATTGAATTATTTTCATTTTTACTTTAGGCTTTTTCTCATAACATAATTGATTACCACAATTTTCAATAAGTTTATTAAAATATTTAGGACCAAGATAGAAAAATTCATGTTTACTAATTTCTTTGGCACAAAAAGGTACATCAATGGCAATGAACTGTGCACTTCTTGTTATCCTGTTAATTCGCCTAACATTAAATTTATTAAAGTACTTATGAATATAGGCTACATTAATATGGAATATTTGTAAAGTTGATTAAAAGTAAATATATTATCTTGGTGAAACAAATAGCTCATTCTGTCCCTACGCTTTACGTTAAATATTACTGTTAAGGTATTTCTTTGGCACATTACTACAGGTCTTAATGTAGAAGGATAACAACCCCCAAAATGTATAATACCATATCGCATTACGCTCTCAAATCAAGAGTTGTAAAATTTTTTCATTTGGTTGCTTGTAATACAATTCCTCATAAAATAAAAAACATAATTAATTTTTCCTAATCTTTTAGTTAAAACATTTATGTATTCACCCCATTTTAAATATTGATCCACATGAAAACCAAGATATTTAACAAAATTAACAATTTCAATGTTTGTGCATGTACAAGCATGCAAACATAGGTGGGCATGACACACTAAATTAAAAGAATTTCTGAGATATTCTTTGGGTAGAGACCAGTCAAAGAACATAAAACACTTGGATGTATTTACATAAATAATTAATCTATTCTCTACTAACCATTTCGACATTTTATCCAAATCTGTCTGAATATTAAACTTTAGTGTATTATAGGCAGAGCACACAAGTGCAGTGTCATCAGCATAAGCAAACACTGATGAGTTATATTCAAGGTCAAGAAGCTCATTAATATATATATATATATATATATATATATATATATATATATATAAGACATATTACAGGTCCTAACATGCCACCTTGTGCTGTCCCAAAACATAGCTCCAATATTTCACTGTAATAATTATTGATCCTAACTGCTTGTTTTCTATCCTTACAAAATGATTTCAACCATTTCAGTACCATGCCTCCAATACCATATTTTTTAAATTTACCAATCAATGTTCAAATCTAACATATCAAAGGCTTTCTGAAAATCCAGATAAACTGCTAAAGTATATTTTGTCTATCAAAAGAATTTACAATACTATTACATGTTTTTGCACTGCCAAATCTGTTCCTTTACCAGGTAAAGAACCAAATTGATTATTTGAGAAAAGACATCTACTTTCGAAATATTTTTATAGTAAAGCTGATTTTTATAGTAGTCTCAAATATCTTAGCTACTGTGTTGATAACTGAGATAGAGTGGTAAGATGAAAGTTCTTTGGGATCTCCTGCTTTAAATATGAGGACTACAGCTGCTGTTTTTAATTCTATGGGAACTGTACCTTGCCCAAGTGATTTTTCAAACATATTGTGAAGTATAGGTGCAAAAATATTTATGTTACTTTTAATAGTATGTATTGAAATACCGTCAATACCCCTGCTAGGTTTGCTTTTAACAGACTTAATAGATGTAACAACATCACCAAAACTACATTCAAATTTCTCCCAATAAACATCATGCACGGTATTACATTGTAAGAACATATCACAACAAAAATAATCTTGTTTTAGAGTAGGAACAATATTTACAAAGTAGTTATTGAAAGCATTGGTAGTATCCAACTCATTACAACTTATATTAACTAATTTATCTTCATTGTTAATTATATTTAATGGTCTTTTTTTGCCCTTAATTATCTTTTTTATCACATTCTAGTATTGCTTCTAGTTACCATTACATTTATCAATAAGTGAAGAATAATATTTTAACTTTTCTCTCCTTATCTGCTTAGTTACAAAATTTGCAAATGCTTTGTATTCATTTCTATTTATTACATTATTCCTATCCTTACAATATTCTCTAAACAAATTTTTTCTATTTATTAAATTAATCAAGTTTTCTGAGACCCATTAATGCCTCTTCTTGGTTTTACTATTAATTATTTCTTTTTAGGGTAGATGAAGCATAAAAACAATTATTATAAATGTTATAAAAATTCAGAACACATTTATTGACATCTATCTCACCGAAGGCTTTACTCTTATCAGCTATAACATCAACTGTCTACTTAATAATTTTTTATTAAAAACCGAGTATTTTGTATTTGTTATTATTGATTCAACATCTGTAATTTGTAATTCAAATGCATAATGGTCCGTTATATCAATCTCTATTATTTTACAAACAAAATTAAGTTCTTTGGAGTTTCTTACTAGTACATGGTCCATAAGTTTTACTAATGTTAGACACTCTGGTAGGTGCATTAATCAAACTCTCAAAGCCAAAGAAAGAGACTAAATATAAATAATCTGTCTTAGAACCACTGTTCTTAAGCAAACATATGTTTAAATCTCCTATTATTATTGCAGGATCTCTGTAAAACTTCTTCAAAATGTAATTTAAATTCCCTAAAAGTAAATTTACAATGTCAGTAAATAACAAAGAGAGAAATATTATAAATGTGAGTTTTAGGTTTAACATGGAAGGTAAGATTGGCCAGTTCTGCGGTAGGATGTAAGATAAGTTGGTGTGAGGTAGCCTGGAGGGTAGTGTCAAGGTAGATAACGACACCGCCAGCATGACTGTCCTGCCTGTGCTGAAGTAGCATGTCGTAACCCGGCAACTGATATCTTTCCTCTTCACCGACCTTAATCCAGACTTCAGTTAGTACAATAATTCTATAGGTGAAATTTAAATTATTTAAGTAAGTACATAGTTTCTCAAAGTGTTTTTTTAGACTACGTATATTTAAACATAAAATTTTAAAGTCTAATAAATTTGTAATTGACATACTGATTTTGATTGAAAAATAACATTAATTTTATTGTTCTATATCTACTTCTTTTCACTATTCACAGCTCCAATGAGTTTATTTACATGTTCAAGGGACATTGCTTGTATTCTCCTATCCCCTTCGGACTTTCTAACAAAGATTTTACCGTCCACAGTTCACACATACTTCCAGCCTTGCTCCCTTAGAGTTTTTTGCATGGTAGAGAAGTTTTCTATTGTAGGGGGTGAGGTGTGCATTTACATACACATTCATAGCTGGAGCTCCTTTATCAAAATGATTGGATTTAATAGAGGTTTTCTTACACTTTTAGTAAATTGTCTCGAGTTTGTCTGTCAGTGAATTGAACTATTATTGGCTTTCGACCTCTTTCACGTTTTGTAGGAACCCTATGCATAGCCTGCACTTCACTTACTATGTCTATAGGTAAATTAGCCAATTCAGAGAGATTGCCAATAATATCACCCATCTTTTCATTTTGTTTTTCAGGAATTCCATCAATTTGCATATTCTTATTCCTATTATACTGTTCTAGGGTTTCCAATTGAATTTGAATATTTACAGTGTTTTTAAGATTTTTATTTTCTTTCTATAAATTTTCTTGTGAAGTTTTGAGATTGACCTGTTCAGTATATGTCTTTAATTTTAATTCATAATCATCTATTTTTTTAGAAAAGAACTCTCAGCCTTTCGAAACTCATTCAATTGTTCGCCGAATTTATGTTCATAGTGTACAAATTGAAGTTTTATAGTGTCCTCCATTTTTTCTAAAAACTCTTTGTGTGGTTTTTCAATCAAATCCGAAGGAATATTAGTGTCCTTAGATTGACTAGACTTGCAGATATTACAGTCCTTACACTTAGAGGTTTCTCTCTTCACTCCCCATCTGTTCCACATACTTTCCAACACATAACAGCATTCAAAATGGTATTTTAAATTACATGTAGAACAAACAGTAAAATCATTCCCATCAGGTAGAGGGTCACTGCAGGTGACACAAGCACTCATGATAATGGAGCAAGAAATAAGTACGTCTGCACTATCTGACTGCCAGCGGCCAATTCAGTTTCTATAAGACCACCTTTTGGTAATTTTTCACGTGAATGTAAGACTTACTTTTTAATTTTAATTGATGTTGCCGATAAATCAAGTTTATAAAAATTTGTACCAAAAAAGAACGTGGTATGATGAACCTATGTATTCTTTAATCGACTCCGTATTGTTTAAATATTCGCCGCAAACGCTTGTAACTCGGAAACGAGTCGATGGATTTGGACAAAATTTGTACCAGTAAAGGATCTTTCTGAGTACTTTTTAACCATGTTTTATAAAAAAATGTTGTTGTAAATTTGCAAAGTTAATAAAATTGTTAATAAGCAAAAAAAAGATTAACTTTAAGAAATCCCCGGGGGCATCCAAATCGTCCAATTTCAATTTTGCAAGAAGCATATGAAAGTTTGAGCTTACTATATATGTAAAAAATTGACAAGTGCCTCAGCTGCATATTTTAAGTTTGGCGAAAATTTAAATATTTGCTTGTCTGTCAAGAGCAAATTAGATTGCAAAATTATTATGCAAAACTATCCAACAGAATTTAACAAAATTTGGTGGGTTGATTTATCATATTATGAAGTTTTCTCTCTGGGAATACAAAGGTCCTCAGATAAATCTAAGTGCTCGAGAAAAAGTTTTCAAAAAGTACCTTTTTTCGGCTTTCTTTAAAAGTTATTGTTATTTTGCAACAAGGGTAATTAACGTTGAGTGTTCTAACCAACTATACCTTATCCAAAATTTAATTACAAAACTTTTTCTCTCTTCAACTTTCCTCTAAAGTCAGTACTTTCAAAGTTATATAAGAGAATAGACGAAAAAAATATATTAAACAATTTTTCTGTTAATTAAAATATTTTCTACAACTTTTTGAGATGGATCATGTATCAATCATTGCTACTTGTATTTTTCTAGAGGGTTTAAAGAAAACATTAGCATGCCATCTCTTGTGTCCACCTTGAAAACAGGTCCGCCCTGGTCTAATATTATAGTGAACTCAGGGTTAAGAACAATAAACCATGTTTCTAAATATTTTAATAATTTTGATTTATAACAAAAATCATATAAACAATATAGTTCTCCAATAATATAAATAACATACTGTAATAGATATAACTCCTTCAAATCTAGGAAACATTTATGTAAAATAGATATTGTAATTAATCTGTAGTAATAGTTTAAAAATTAAGTTTTCTAGTATACCACATAAAATTAGATCTTTACCTCATAACAGATTTGAATTACTATAACAAACATAAATTAGCATTTTTAAATTTAATAAATCATACTGATTTATTACTGTTTAGTACTGATTTGATCGGAGACTATTATATATTTTATTTGCAATAATTAAAAATACATTTTGATGTAGGCCTATATTTTTTAAAATTGTACGATGCAGTAATGCGTAGTAATTACATTATTGTACTTGTTTGCAGTTAATTTTTTTCTATACCCAAAGAACAAAATCCCATGTCCGTTGAAATATCGTACTAACTTTACTTATAAGATGAAAGGTAGCCGACCTTAGTTGTGTTGAGACATAGTCTGCCAGCGTAAGCAGTATTTACATTTGGTAATATGTAGTCAGTACTGGTGGCACAGTGCTGTCTGTATACCCATCTACTTGAGAACAAAGTGTTGAGGAGAATGTAGGCGATAGAACAAAGTGTTGAGGAGATTGTAGGCAATAGGTTCTATGCTCGGTATACCGATTCTATGCTCTAATACCGATACGGCGTCCGCTCAATGTTGCCATTGACATGTCCACTGCTAGAAAAGTCTTGGATGTCCATGTTAGATGGTAGGCAATGTTCGGATGTTGTGTAAGGAAAGAGAATTGAGCGTCAAGCTTGTCAGATAGCTGAAAATCAGGTCAACACTACGTGGTTCGGATTCCACGTAAAGCTGTAGGTCCCTTAGTTGCCCTGGCTATTGGGATATTAATAAATAGCTCTTTCTGAGGAACAGTCGACCTTAGTTTGTAACAACAGTCGACCTTAGTTTGTAACAACAGTCGACCTTAGTTTGTAACAATGACTGCACTCGTCTATCTACACTCATCACATTCATTCGCCCATTTCTTGACGAACGGCGTCTTACTGATGAACAATGAATCTTTAAGCCATATTTTGAACATACATACGCTGAAATCTCATATAAGAGAACTCTTGTTATATAATGAATTACAAATAAAGAGGTATAAATAAATAGGTTTATGAACTATTTGAATAATATATGCATCGCTATTGTTTTTTAATGGTGTAGTTCACAATTCAGTAAGTTTTATTGTTATAGTTTTTCTAATAACCTTAGTTGAAATGTATAACTTGGAAGTGATTGGGTTTCAGATATGGCTCAACAAGGTAGTTCAGCTAGTCCTCCCCTCAGTAGACTTGAACAGCTCGAGAGGCGAACAGTTGAAGGGTCACGTTTAATACGAGATAATCTACACAGCGTGTTACGACCATTAGTCCAATCAGGATCTGAAACATATTTAATAAACAACCAAGTGACATTGTCCAACTGGATTCAAGGACGGACAATACCTGTTACAAATGCCCCATCACCAAGTGCAGGTAAGTTGGTTTGATTTTAAATGCACTTTCAATCTAATACTGGTCGAACAATTAGTCTGTGCTCACGGCCAGTGACAGCTGGACATAGAAGGGAAGTGAAGAGGGGGCTCTTTTATGAAAACATTAGCCTACTCATACAGATGTCTCAAATAAGTGTTAAATGCCTATTATTACTATCAACAGGGTGTCTACCTGTCCCGGATGTCACGGAAGTCCCGGAAAAGTCCCGGATTTTAGTAATGTGTCACCGATGTCCCCGAATGTCACGGAATTTGCATAAAATGTCACCGATATTTTAATACAAATTTTAATTAAGTTTTTCAATTCCATTGAATGGAGGAGTTTCAAAGACATTGAATGGTGTAAACACGGATTCAATGTGATTAACTATGAAATCAAGCAATGGGCGTGTAGAAGGTTTCAATGTAGCAGGTTACGTTGTTTTTTCAATCACATTTTGGTTCAACGCTCAAGTCAAGGTAAATAATATTACACAGGTATTCTCGTAGCCGGCAAAAACGTGACGTCACCGAGAGGTGACCGCTAGTTTTCTGTCATGGCTGCCATACATTATATCATATTGGTATCGTTTAAGTTTTTGCCTATTTAATACTTTCAAATTAAATAGAAAAGCTTTAGATGATTACTTATTTGAAGTAAATAAAAGTAAAAATAAGAAAACGTTGTTTCAAGAAAGTCTTTTAAATAAAATAAATAGAATCATTGCCAGAACTATTTCACGAAATCTAAGTTAATTTATTAAATGAAAGATATTTTTATGACTAAAATTAACTTGTAAATAAAATAGGTAAACTGTTTCAAATTTATTTTCGAATCAATCCACACAAACTACCAATTTGAAACCAAAAAGCCTGTGAATCACCTCTGAGTGACGTCAGCCCGAGAAGGATTTTGATTAGTCGAGAGTTAGTATACCTGTGTAATCTATTTACCTTAGCCACTTTCGTTTTCTAGCCGGGTTAATAAATAAATAATCTCAAATGTTAATTCTTTCCTTCTTTTCAGGATAATTTTTACTGAAAAGAAGAAAAAAAAATGACATCATAGAATATTGAACATCGAACGAAAAATATCGATAGCAAAAACATCGGTTCTAATACATCGATGTTTTGAAAACATCGATATCGCATTCCTATCACAGTTACAGTACTCGTCAGTTGGTCTCTTCTTAGTATTCAAGCGTTCAAAACCAATTAAATTACATTTTTTACGGTTGGACAACTCAGTTATTTGTATAACTGGTTTAAACATTTTGCCGGTTTTATCAGTTGTGAAGTGCGAAGTTTGAAAGTTTTGTGAAATTAACAAGACCAACGTTCTTAAAAATGGCACGAAAAACCCGATTCCAGGATATATGGCTGGAGGACGAAAACTATAGACTATGGCTGAAAAAGGGAAAGGATTTATTCTCAGGTTTTTGTTCACTTTGTAAAAAACAAATTGATGTGTCTCACTCCGGCCTTAATGCTCTAACCTCCCATTCAAAGGGCAAAAAACACATCTCTTTAGAAAGTAACCTGAAAAGTGGTAAGCAGTTAACAATGTTTACTTTTAGACCTACTAACACAATTAAGCCCAGTAGTTCAGATGGTGATGGATCAAACCCTAGTAGTATATTAGCTGGTGATGGACCTAGTGGTAGCTTTCCTAGTAGGCCTAATACTTCAAAAGATATATCTAGTGTTAAGCCTAGTTCGGTGGTGGAATTAAGTAGGCCTACTTCTGAAATATCTCAGCCCAGTCATATGATTTCAGGTTTTCTGGTCAATGACAGTGTAACCAAGGCTGAAATTTTGTGGTCGATCTTTTGCGTCCAGTCACACACTTCTTCCAGATCTGGTGGAGTAGCCACTGACCTCTTTCCGTTAATGTTTCCTGACAGCCCTATTGCTAACAGAATGCAATTGAAAAAAGACAAAATTTCATACAGTATCACTTATGGACTTGGACCATATTTTTCTAACTTAGTATCAGCCAATGCAAGGAAAAGCTCTATTTATGCCTTATCTCTAGATGAGAGTCTAAATGACATTTGCAAAAAAAATCAGATGGATATAATGATCAATTATTGGAATGATGAAACAAACTCTTTGTACCAGGTACTTAAATTCTATGTTCCTTGAAAAATCTACAGCAGTTGACTTATTGGAAAACTTAACTACATGTATTGGAGAGAAGAATTTGCCACTTGAGAACTTGATTCAGCTATCGACTGATGGACCTAATGTGAATTTAAAACTAATTTTTGATTTAAAGAGTCATATGAGAAATACTCTCACTAGTGGGAAGGAAATAATTGATACTGGCACTTGTTCTTTGCATGTTGTAAATGGGGCATACAAGACAGCTCATGCAAAAGTAGGGTGGAAGCTTAATGAGTTTTTAAGGGCTATATACAGATTATTTAAAAACTACCCGTCCAGAAGGGCGGTATATCGCCAGTTGACTGGTTCTGCGGTATTTCCTAAAAAGTTTTGTGCTGTCAGATGGACAGAGAATTCTGGTGTGATTCGAAGAGCCCAGGAGATCATGACACATCTAAAAAAGTATGTGACAGAAATAAAAGAACCACCTGCTACAGGAAACTTTTCTATTGTAAAAGATATATTAACAAATGACCATGCACTTGAAGCTAAATTGCAATTCTCGGCCATGATTGCAGAAGAGCTTGAGGAATATTTGACATACTTTCAAAAGAACGATCCTCTCCTCCCTTTTATCCATCAAGAAGTTTTTGCTTTAATGCAAAGTTTAGGTGGAAGATTTATTTAAAAAAAGTGATAGAAACAGCTGTGACATCCTCAAAATTGAGAAAAATAGATATAACCGATGGAGAGAACCTTCTATTTCATAACTCCGTTGATATAGGATTTGGCGCTAGAGCATGTCTCAAAAAAATGAAAGAGCGTGAATGCCAGGAGTTTCTAAGAGATTGCAAAAAATTTTTGGTTGAAATGTTTAAAAAACTTATTGAAAAAAGTCCCCTAAATAAAAGGTTTGTTTTGGGTGCAACATGTTTGAATCCAACAGTCATGGCGAATGAAAATTTAAGAAATTCACGAGTTAAGATAGCGATTGAAGAGTTGGTGTCCCATTCCCAAATGTCGCCTGCTGAGGGAGATGTTGTCATGAGGGAATATCGGAAACTTGTTTCAAATCAACTTGTTCATGACACGTTCAAAACTTTTAACTGGAAAAGGATAGACTTGATTTATTTTTTGGACAAATTTTTGAAAAACTCAAGCCCGAAGAAATCAACGATCAACTAAAATCATTTTTCAAGATGATTTTGGTCTGTTTTCATGGAAATGCTTCAGTTGAACGAAGTTTTTCATTCAACAAAAACTTCTTAGTAGAGAACTTGCAGGAACAGTCTCTGGTTGCACAAAGGGCTGTACATGACCATATCAACAGTCTCTCAGGTAAGATGGCAATTTTTTTTATATTTTTTTTTTATTACTAAAAAGTTTCTTGATACATGGCAAATTCCTAGTCTTATTGGGTTAAAATTTTTTTGAAATTAATATTTAAAAGATGGGAGACGGAGTACCTTTTTTAATACTAATTTATTTCAAAATTTTCTGTACATATTACCGAAAAGGTACAGGTCTAACGAAAATAGCTTTTTTGTAGCTATGTTTAAAAAAATTATCCTATGAAAGTAAATTCCTTTTGTAGGCTGCATTTTTTTTTACTGTAGATAGTATACACGATATATTATTAATTTTAATTTGCATTTTAATTATGATTGACTTATTGTTTCATTTTAACTTTTTTAATTATTCAAATTACAGTTTTTATTTATACTAGGAATTATTCAAATCAAAATTTAATTTTCGTACTATATATAAATAAATCGAATTGAATCAAATTAAACGAATTTGACGAAAGTGATAAATATTTCGGAACCCCTCGCTCTTTAGGCGAGTATCGACACTGGTCAACCACCATGGCTCTCGTCACCCCATGTTTCCAAAATCTTCTTCACACTCTCCCAGTTATCAAATTTAGAATTCTAGCTTTTATATTATTGTTTATCCTTTTTAATGATTTATTCATTTTTTCAATTACTGGTGTCGGTATTCGCCTAGAGCGAGGGGTCGTGGGTTCGATTCCCCCCGTGGCTCCGAAATCTTTTTCGCTTTCGTCAAATTCGTTTAATTTGATTTAATTCGATTTACTTATATAGTAAATAATTAAATTTAGAATTGAACAATTCCCGGTATAATTAAAAACTGAAATATTATCGAATTACTACTTTCTTGCTAATTCTGGACCCACCATTAAAATCCCTTACCTTAAAAATTCTTCACTTTTGTAGGAGGTGTCTCTTCTTTGACCATATCAAAGCAAATGATCCTAGAATACAGAAATGCTTCGGCTAGAAGAAAAGAAGCTCTGAAGTTGAAGAAAGAAAAGGAGGATGAAGCTCTACATGCTAGGAAAAGAGCTGCTCAGGAAATGAAAGATCTCAAGCAGAAAAAACAAAGATTACTTGAGGAGCAAAGTGAACAGTTGTCTGCTATTGAAGCACAGTTGAAATCTCTTCAGAAGGACTTGTAAATATTTAATCATCTGTGTTGTGTAAATGTACATACTGACTAAATAAGTACTATAAGTAAGTAGGTCTTATTGTATTCGTACATAAATTTCTCGGGTGTTCTTCAGTAGTGCTAATAGGCTAGTGTATTAACCATTTTAACCAAATAGCCTGGATCAATTTAGGTTCTGCAAATTTTCTTTATTGTTAGTGCAATGTCACTGATTTTCGTAGAAAGTGTCCCCAAAAGTCCCCGAAATGTCCCCGATTTTTAAAATAGGTAACTGGTAGACACCCTGTATCAACTAATGTTTATTATTGTAATATTTTGTTATTAATATGGTTAGTAGCAACACTGCCACGCACACAGACTAATTGTTCAGTCAGTACAAGTACATTGATTGTATTTTTTGAAAGAAATAAAATGTGGTATTCGATTCTTCCAAGGTCTATATATTATTATATATAGACCTTGGAAGAATCGAATACCACAAGGTCTATATATAATAATATATAGACCTTGGAAGAATCGAATACCACATTTTATTTCTTTATTTCTAATACCACCTATCACAGTTTTTGAGAATTGATCATATGACTCCCAAAAGAACCTTTTATATTCTTTCTGTTTTATTCATCTTACTTTAAACACCTACACACATTGTCCATCATCAGTTAGGTTGTAAATAAACTGTTATCAGCAACATTACCTTGGATCTGCAACACACCATGGTTTGTGCTTTATAAGCCCATATAGTTGATGACTAAAATTAATGTAAACAATTTATATATACTAATTGATTTTAAAATGGTGGCTTCAAATATGGGCCCCAAACTTCAACTCACCTGACAACTAAAGCTTTTAGAGTACGGCCTCACTTGGCGTATTTGTAGTTGCGACAGGAACACAACTAGAAATTTCTTAATTTTACATATCAAGTGCGACTCAGCCACACTGAACGTTTTGCTTCGGCAACAACAACTTGAACACTGGATGTGAGTTGTTGCCCCGGTTACTGAGTAAGAAGTCGCTCGTGTCATACAACAGCTTCCCTCCAAAAAGACATATGACACCAATTATATCAATTTGGCTAGTAAAAATGTGTGTAAAAAACATAGTCAGTCCCCTAACAGCACTAGTCAACGATTCTTTTCAGTCTGGAATGTTCCCAAATGCATTGAAAAAGGCTAAAGTTATACCAATATTCAAAAAAGATGACCCACACTTAATAAATAATTACCGCCCTATCTCGATTCTCCCAGTTTTTAGCAAGATCTTTGACAAACTTTTTCTCATACAACTCTAAAAATTTCTAGAGAAATACAATCTGCTTTCGAAGAACCAATTTGGGTTCCGGGCAGGAAAGTCCACAACGGATGCAGTAATGAGTCTCGTTGACTTAATTTTTGAAGGTAATGAGAATAAGGAACATACACTCAGTGTATTTCTCGATCTCTCAAAAGCCTTCGATTGTGTGGATCATCAAATTCTGTTACAAAAACTCACACTATGGAGTCTGAGGAGTGCCACTAGTGTGGCTTGACTCGTACCTCAACAACAGAACACAATGTGTGAGCATCTCAGTTCATTCATCTTCAAATTTAAAGCTGAAGTATGGGGTCCCACAGGGATCTATACTCAGTCCACTATTGTTTCTTATTTACGTTAATGACGTTGGCTAGGCTTTACAATATGGACTGTTGTCACACACTAGCGATTACTATACAGTATATCACTAGGGACACGAAAATAACACACACACACAATTTAAGTACACGAGCGTTTATTTACCTTGAAACACAATAACACTGAACTCACAACTCACAATGATTTGCACTACCGCAATATCCGAGTTGTTCCACACTAACTACAGTAGAACCTCACTAACTCGACACTTTGTGGACCGAGAGGTTGTCGAGTTTGGGGGTTGTCGAGTTATCCAGAACATTTTATTTTCAAAGGATTCTGATTAAATAAACACACCATAGATGATAAAAACATGTTTAAATTTATTACTTACATATATACAGTGTAGTGATTTTTCGTAAGTCCATATCAAATCCTTTGAAAAAATGTAGTTATTGAAGACTGCTTCTCTCTTTCAATTCGGCGCCTGGCTGCTTCATCACGGAGTCTCCGAATGAATAAAATGTCCATTGCAGACGTCCCTTGCTGTTACTGCAAGTACCGCAAAGCACCTTCCAAACACTTTAGTCCCTCGCTGTGGCTCATCATGTCCTCTTGACTTGTCTGAGTGTCGTCTTCTGAGTCATCTTCTTCCTTCTCTCCTCCTTGGGCTCTCACAGCGGCAATTATTTCATCTTCTCCAAGTGGTTCACTGGCCCCATCTAAATCCATCCACTCCCGTACATCTTCTTCCACAGAATCTTCACAGCCAGGAATCTGTTTCATCACCGAGACCAAATCAGAGGATTCACTTTCTTCTTGTGGATCAATCTCATTTCTTGAGTGATCTAGGAGTTTTCTCCACGAGCGAACGAGAGTGATCGGTTCTAATTCATTCCAACATTGGCTAATCCAGCCGATAACATCCAACAAATCAATCTGCTTCAGTTTAGCTAGCAACTCGTGACCTTCATCCATGGCTAATATTAACGATGACAAGAGCTTACGTCGATAACGTTTCTTCAGAGCTGCCAAAACACCTTGATCCATCGGCTGTACAAGTTAAGTGACGTTCGGGGGAAGGGAGATTGCCTTGATCCCTTTGTCTGTCAAGAAGGGGGTTGAAAAACCACTCCTTAAATATAGTTTCGCTCATCCATGCATTGGATTGGTTCCGGTACCATACAGGCAAATCAAAGCCATTCTCGGTACACTTAACATGTTTGAAACACCTTGGTTTCTTTGCTTTACCTATCATGGCTAATTTAACTTTATGTTCTCCAGTTGCATTACTACAAGCAAGAATAGTTATTCGCTCTTTACTTTTTTTGTAACCTGGAGCACTCAATTCACTTTTTAAAGCCAAACTTTTAGCAGGAAGCAATCGATAATTGAGGCCGGATTCATCACAATTATAAATCTGGTCACCAGTAAGACCTTCCTTTTCAATAAGCTCTTGAAATTTTATTTTAAACTCACCAACAGAATTTGGATCAGCTGATAATTTTTCCCCACAGATGCTGAGTTGCTTGACGCCATACCGCTGTTTCCACCTATCTAACCATCCATTGCTTGCTGTGAACCCCGAATCACCCTCTTCTTTGAATTCTTCATAGAACTTCAGAGCTTTTTCTTGCAAAATTGGACCGGATATTGGCACACCTTTGTCCCTTTGAACACGAAACCACTGATACAAAGCCTCGCTTACTTTTTCATATTCAGCACATTTCATTGACTTTCTCTCCTTAATAGACTCTGTACACATTCTTTTTAAACACCATGATTCAATCTCAGTTTTTTTCTTTTGCCAACCAAGCACTGTAGATCGCCCAACATTTAAGTTCAATGATATTTTATTGACGTTTTCACCT
Source organism: Stictocephala bisonia (assembly GCA_035578905.1). Taxonomy (NCBI): domain Eukaryota; kingdom Metazoa; phylum Arthropoda; class Insecta; order Hemiptera; family Membracidae; genus Stictocephala; species Stictocephala bisonia. Next base: position 4,614,452 of record JAQJVL010000019.1, on the reverse strand, counting down.
TTTTCCAGTCTTTTCAACGCATCAAATTTAAGTTCCATTGAAACCGACACTTGCTTCCTCTTTTTCCCCGACATCTTCTTTGACACACACGCCAAAAGTGTAAAACAATAACTGAATAAAACAACAATAACAATAACTGAATTAAAGAGTGAAAAAACCGTTCTACTCGAGCACACGTAACACAACTCAAACTGTCAACAGTCAGCGCTAAACTAATCAGGTAGAAGAGACACGAGAATAAAAGGTTCGCCAGCGCGACCGTAGCGGATCGGTAAACAATAGCGACCATCCCCCAACCCCCGCCCCTAACCGGTCAGTCAGAGGAAAGGTCGTTACCCCGACTTGGAATTCCCAAATCTACGAATTCCCGTCTGCGGCGCGCACTGACCCACGTCCTGCCTCGCCTCCCTCGTTGTGTGCACTAGACTATTATGATTTGAAGTCGAGTTTACCGTCTTCCAATGACTGTCGAGTTACACAGACTGTCGAGTTACCGGGTGTCGAGTTAGTGAGGTTCTACTGTAATTGAACAATCACTCACTGACTGAAAACTCAAAACTACTGAAACTTAGCAGCGGTGCAGCCGCCTTATATACATTTGTTACAATCTAGAATTTCAAGAACAAACTCGACCCGAAAGTTCCAGAAGCCATGGAACATATTACAACAAAAAGAAGTTATAGAACATTCTGTCGTCAATATGTCAAAATATGACAGTATGACATCTTTTATCCTATAATTGTCAAAAGTTTAATATTAAAGCATAAATAAAATAAGTTTATTGTTTTAAGTAGTCTATTTTGTAATATTTACACATAACTATTAATTATAACATAAAAGTTGTATAGCTTCATGAAGCGTCTGGAAAGTTCTAATGTAACCTATTTGATTCTACTCATGCCTGGTAATTCAAATTATACTATTATGTAATATTTAATATATTTACAATTAATTGAGCCTATTACTACGTAGCTTAACATAAAATAACATAATATAGTAAATCTTAAACATGATTTGAAGGTTTTACCAAGTTAGGTTACATATAGGCCTAGTACTAGGCTAACCTACATACGACAATTGTCCCCCCTAAAACCTTCAATATCTGTTTTATACATTTCTTACTTTTCTAGGTCTTAAATTATATCTATTCCTAAGTCTAAAATCTTCATCATGCTGATCATCCAGAAGTATCGGTGTTTGTTGGATTCAGCAGCTTCATCACCAGCCTGTGAAGGAGGTATCCGTGGTTGATCCTCTTCTTCGGCTTGGGTGTTCTCTCGAAGAGTCCGTAGTATCTTCAGCTCCGAAGCGTGGACTTTGATCGGTGGATCGGATTTCAGGAGGTACACTCCATTCCCCAGCTTCCTTTCCACCTCAAATGGCCCGAGCCACTTCCGAGCCATTCCTCCTTTTGATCATTCATTTCCTTGTTGTGATAGTCCTTGTAAATAAAATGAGCCAAGAAAGAGATGGGGTCTGCTGGCCGTTGCAATGCTGTCTGTGCAAACGCTCGAACCATTAGTGGGCAAGTATTCTCCTCTAAATATATGCTGTTGTCTGTCCATTACATTTTTTTTTTTTTTTTTTTTTGTGATTTTCTCCCATGAATAAATTTGGTTGACAGTGATACTTTAATTCCATCTCGCTCAGAAGATAAATTAGAACTTCTTATATCTTCATGCATTTCTTTCATTAAAGCATCCTGTGGAGGCATGCCATAGCGCATGATAGCATTCAAGAAGGCCTTACGCTGTCTGGCGTTGAAACCAAGTACCTCAATATTACCACCAACTCTTGCCAGAAGGGGCGGCAGTGGTCTGTCCTTCTCCTCTCGCCTTTCCGGCCTCCTTTTCTTTCTCCCCCCTTCAATTCCATCAGCTTTTTCATCAAAGTCATCATCTTCTTTGTCATCATCAGAAGGTGCAGAAAAGTCGGAATTATAATCGGAGAGGTTCTCCTGCCAAGAAGCATCCACATTCTCTCTTTCTACAACACCTCCATCAGTGTAGTCGACCTGTTTCCTGACATGTTTGCCCTTTCCAAGAGTTCTGCTGATGTCTTCTTGTTGCTGCTCATAATGATGCCTCATCAGCTTAACCCAATACGCCGGATCTGTGTTCTCACTTCCTGCTTTATCACTTCTGTGCCCACTTCTTCTTCCTCGTCCTCTGGTAGGCCCTTCTTCTCAGGCTCCTCTTCCCCTTCTCCCTTCTCTTTAACTGTCTTATCATCTTCTTTTGCTTCCTTTTCTTCTTTCTCTTCTTTTTCCCCAGTTTCTGCATCTGTTTTGTCTGGTTCTTTTTTACCAGATTCGTCTACCTCCATAGATTCTTCCTCTTTTTTCTCAGTTTCCTTGTTAACTTCTCTACTTGGACTCTCTTCTTTTTGTTCATCTCGTTCTTGTTTTGGTGCTTCTGGCTTTTCTGTAGATACCTCAGTTTCAGTCTTAGTTTCTTCCTTATTTACTTCTGACGTTGAATCAGATGCATCAGGTTTGACAGGCTCACCTTCACCTTCCTTTCTGACTTCCTTTTCTGTGATTTCTTTTGTATCATCTTTCATAGTAGTATCCAATTTTATATAATTTTCGCTTATCTTATTGTTTAGGGAGACCAATTCATTCTTTAATTCATTCTTTATCTCTGTTGACTGGGTTGCTAGCTTTCCTGACTGGGCTGCTAGCAGCGCAGAAATTTGCGCGATTATGGTACTCACCATATCCGTCGGCGCTGCTGGTGGCGGGGGCTCCTGATAGTCGAACTCCTCTGGGTTCTGTCCTTTATCCTGTACGTCCTGCCGTAAACGTAACTCGAGGTCACATTTTCCACCGCCCGTCGGCAAACCACGCTCCTCCAGCGCCGCGCGCAACATCGCCGTTGTCATTTGGTCGATTTTCATCCTGTAGTAATGTCCTGTCACGGTCGCCAATTTGTCGTCACACACTAGCGATTACTATACAGTATATCACTAGGGACACGAAAATAACACACACACAATTTAAGTACACGAGCGTTTATTTACCTTGAAACACAATAACACTGAACTCACAACTCACAATGATTTGCAATATCCGAGTTGTTCCACACTAACTAATTGAACAATCACTCACTGACTGAAAACTCAAAACTACTGAAACTTAGCAGCGGTGCAGCCGCCTTATATACATTTGTTACAATCTAGAATTTCAAGAACAAACTCGACCCGAAAGTTCGAGAAGCCATGGAACATATTACAACAAAAAGAAGTTATAGAACATTCTGTCGTCAATATGTCAAAATACGACAGTATGACATCTTTTATCCTATAATTGTCAAAAGTTTAATATTAAAGCATAAATAAAATAAGTTTATTGTTTTAAGTAGTCTATTTGGTAATATTTACACATAACTATTAATTATAACATAAAAGTTGTATAGCTTCATGAAGCTTCTGGAAAGTTCTAATGTAACCTATTTGATTCTACTCATGCCTGGTAATTCAAATTATACTATTATGTAATATTTAATATATTTACAATTAATTGAGCCTATTACTACGTAGCTTAACATAAAATAACATAATATAGTAAATCTTAAACATGATTTGAAGGTTTTACCAAGTTAGGTTACATATAGGCCTAGTACTAGGCTAACCTACATACGACAGGACGCCGATGATACGACTCTCCTCTACAAATCAGTCTCAACTGAACTCTTGGAAATTCAATTGTTTCTTGATTTGAACAGTTGCGTCCAACATTTTAGAAAATTAAATTTAAATACCAATAGTTCAAAAAAAAATTATTTACAATTCTGCTTGAGACCCGAGGCCTTAGTAAATAGTCCAGTAGTAATGGCAGACAACACCGTCTTACAGGAGGTTGAGTCAGCAAAGTTCCTTGGGATATACTTTGATCGAAGTTTGACCTGGACTAGTCATGTGGACCATGTCTGTGCCAAAGTTTCATCAGGCGTTTACGCCCTGAGGAAACTGTCAACGTTTTGTCCAACTCAAGTTATTCTCATGGCCTACTTTGGTCTAATTCATTCCCACCTTACCTATGGAATCCCAGTATGAGGTGGATGCTCGAGCACCCAATTCCCCGAATATTCAGACTGCAAAATAAAGCAGTACGTATTATTATATCAAAACTGAATTCTAGAGAGTCGTGTAAACCAGCCTTTATTGAGCTAAGATTACTAACACTGCCCTGTCTCTACATCCTTGAAACTACTCTCCTCTGTATGACTAAGTGTCACCTTATGCGAGGAGTGACATACATACGTATGGAACCAGAGGCAGGGACAGTTACCGAATTGGACAGCACAGAACGGCGATATACGAGCGCTTACCGTCGCAGGTGGCGCTACGTTTATCAAAAGCCTACCTGACTCAATGAAAAACGTTCCATTGCCCCAGGCACTAAAAGTCAGACTGAAGAGTTTCTTGACTGAAAAGGCCTACTCGGTGGGGGAGTTCCTCCAATACAACTGGGAGAGCTAATCTCAGCTGGAAGTTGGGATGGAAATTGCCAGAGTATGAATGAAGGTGTGAATGAGTATTGGAAATGTATGTGTGAATTAGTGAAAGAGTGGTGTGTTTTCAAGTTTCATGTTTATATTTATCTAGATTTATTTATAGCACAATATGACGTTTTGTATACAACAATTTGTTGTCTAACACAAATAAAGATTTATTATTATTATGTATAGTATTTAGAATGAAATGTTAAAAACGTTGCCCATATTACATTATGAACATAATAAACATTACTTACACGATCTTTCGGCTTTGTCACGGGTTTACAGGCATGACTCTTAAGCTTAAGACCTACTTCTCCAACTGACACAACCTATGGACATGAACATAGCCCGTATGGTCTATTTATCGACCCTAGGCAGGTGATGTACGTTACATACCAAACAACATCATCGAGGCCCATACATATTCTCATATGTACAAGACTTATGGAGCAGGACTGAATCTTTATAGATTTGTAGACATTAATGCAGATTATTTGCCATCAGGATCAAGAAGGAGTTTGGTTGCAATTGGAATCTAGACATAGTTCTTTTACAAAGTAAGCAAGATTGAAATACAATTGGTAAAATCAGCAACATTTCTGTAAGATTGGAGCTAATTAACAACAGTTAAAATAAACTTAATTGCCAATGTTAGATTCACTGCATTAGGACTAGAAAAGATAACTACTATTATTTGGTGAACAAATTTATATTGTATTAAAAATAGTCTAAAAACTACAGTTGCTAATATATACTGTTTGGTATTTGTTGTATTGGTTTTGTTTGTTGCTGAAATGAAATAAATGAACAGGTTCTCTTGTAACTGGTAGGTTACCTGTACCAATGAATAACTTACAGCCTTATAATTGTCAGTGATAGGTGTAGAACACGTAGAATGAAGTATTTTAAGTAGAACAATTACAGCCCATGGCATGATGTAATCCTTACTTTAGTAGAAAAAATCTTGTACTGTTCCTTCAATTTACATTAATCAAGACACACAAACTTGGTAGAGAGCCATAGTCAAGACACACAAACTTGATAAAGAGCCATAGTCGAGACACACAAGCTTGGTAGAGAGCCATAGTCAAGATACACAAACTTGGTAGAGAGCCATAGTCAAGACATACAAACTTGATAAAGAGCCATAGTCGAGACACACAAGCTTGGTAGAGAGCCATAGTCAAGATACACAAACTTGGTAGAGAGCCATAGTCAAGACATACAAACTTGATAAAGAGCCATAGTCGAGACACACAAGCTTGGTAGAGAGCCATAGTCAAGATACACAAACTTGGTAGAGAGCCATAGTCAAGAGACATAAACTTGGTAGAGAGCCATAATTGCAACTAGCCAATTACAAACCATCGTACATTGGGAACATGTATTTTTGCAAATTACAACAAAACCTCCAAAATTTAGTTAACAGAAAAAAATTAAAATGTAGTTTACGAGAATGACTTATGAAATAATGTTTTTACAATATTCATCACTTAAACATTTGACTAACAAAATACAAATACCTCATTTTTTATATTTCAAACTTTAGTTTCTTTTAATTCTGTATTGCTCTTAGTAGTTCATAAACCTATTTGTTTACAATAGATAATTTGAAGATTGTTTTATATTGTTTATAATTAACAATATTTATACCCAAGAAACTGGGGTTTTTGTAAATGCTAATTTATAAATAAATAATTATAATTAATTGATGCTATGGCATCATAGACCATTTATTATTTAAAGTATTGTAATACTAAAGTTTGTAGTGTAAACTAATTTATTTTCTCTTGTTATTTTACGTAGGAAATAGTGAGGAATCATTTGTAATTAATGTGGAAGACATTGGTGCACCAAGACCAACGAGACCTATGCCAGAAATTACTCCACACCAAGTGCCTTTAACTTCTACAGCTGGAGATCTACCCTCACCTGCTTTTGAACCTACACCTAACAACACCCCTCCTGAACAAAACAATACACCTAATTTGGAGCGTAAGTTGTCTACATAATGAAATAACTGCATTATTTTTATTTTAGGCCCTACTTGAAATCACCTTTTCAGAATATTTTACTCTAATCTTATTTAGTGGACAATAATTACAAATAAAATACCTAATTAAAGTAATTATTAACATAACAAAGTACATTAGTTACTTTTACTCCCATGGCCAACAATCTCCAAGTAGGGATTTGGCCTCACTAACAAGTGCTCCCCACCTTCCTATGTCTGCTGCCTCGTCAGTTGTGGCCCCAAGTGCTGCAACATTAGTCTTGACACCATCCCAATATATTCTCTTTGTTCTACCTAGAGGTTGTCTTCCTTCTGGTCTTCCCATATCTGCCTCTTTCAGTAGCGTCCCTTGGTGCTTGCAACACACTTCTCCGGCCCATCTCAATCTTCTTGATTTTATGTGTGCTATTACATTAGTCATATTTATCTCTTAAATACAACATTTTATTCTGTGATAGCTATTATAACTAATAGCTTTCATAGCTAGGTGTTAATAGCTATGGTTGCACTCATATAAAAGAACACAACTTTCATATGGGAGTACACAAGCTTGTCTATACTCACAAATACATGAGTGTGATTGTTTAGAGGTAAATACATTTATGAACAATGTTTACTTATTCCAGACCAATCTTTAGAAACATATGAAACAAGATGCTTTTATTTTTGATAGTGTTAAATTTTGTTACTATGTTTTCAGATACCCCAGACGTATTTAATTTCCCCATAACACCTGAGACAGCGCTTGCTCTAAGTATAGTGAAAACGTATGCACCGTTCATATTAATTCTACTGTCTAAGACACTCTATGACTACACTCCAGGTATGTATACTTCAGGTTTTATACTTAACATATTGTAGCCCAAGTGAACATATATATGATAAGTTTAAGATAGTGAGTTCATCTTAGAACTTAGGCTGAAGCAGCCGGTGTCATAACTAGAATGTATATTTTCCGGTGGCAATCTCGGTAACATTATTTTCAAAGTAATCAGACGTTTCGCCCATAGTGTGATGTGGCATCCTCAGTGGTAACAGTGAGACTGAGATCAGCGAATGATATAGCTGAAAGGTCATTTGCCGATCTCAGTCTCAGCAATACCACTGAGAATGCCACATCCAAGTATGGGCGAAATGTCTGATTACTTTGTAAATAATGTACATAGCACCTTGCTGTGGTTGTTACCGGAAAATATAGATTCTAGTTATAGTGAGTTCATATTGTTTTTACTTAATGCAGTAACTTCTAAACAGGTATTTATTACTTGTTGATATGTCGGCTTCTGTGACAAAAGAACTGTCTTGGCGGATTAATTTGAATGTATTTTAGAGGAAAAAAAATATGATTTATTTATAATCAACTAATATGCAAAACTGATCCTAAAGGACACTGCTCACCATATACAGTGAAACATTATTGAATTATGTAGTGCAATTTTTTTTACTGTTTTGAAATTTAACCTGTGAGATTCTACTGCCTTGGCAAATAACCTTACCATACCTTGCTGACCATTGAAGTATGAAACGGTTTTTGGCCTCGCCAACAGTCTGCCTCTATACATATCTGTCCTCTATAGAGGTAATCATGTAAGGCTCTAATTTTACTTTTTTTCCTATTCCTCCACAAACCATTATCTTTCAACAGGTCCTTATGTATTCTTTAGAATTTTATTCTTAATAGTGATTACTTCTTTCCTTATTGCCTTGGCTAAAACCCAGGGTTTGGACCTATACAAAGTATTGGGAGAACAGTGGAATGGTTTAACCTTGCCGTTTTCTTTGAGCTATGCCTTGACTTTCAATTACCTACATGTTGGCTCAGTGGCTAAGGCTTGAGACTACGGAGGGGAAGGACAAAGGTTTGAACCCTCAACCAAGCTAACGGTCGGTGCTGACTCGTTAAATAATTTACTCACACTGGTCTGCAGGCCCATGTGAACTAGTGAGTGAAATTTAGTAAAAATAAAAAAAATTGTATCTAGGGCTTAGAAGCTCCTTGAAGCTATATTTATTCTTTATTTCAATTCATGGTTTGTTGTGATGAGTAATTTTTACCCTAAGTATTTGAACTCTTTCACATTTTAAAATTCCTGCTCTTCAAATTATCAATGGTACCTTGCATTTTAGATGCAAAGAGTTACTTAAAAAAATGAAAGGTACTGTAGTTGAATTGGAATAAGTGACTAAAACAGACTGTTATTCCAAAAAAATGACACTAGGAAGCTTTATTTTATATAGACTGAACATTTTGTTCTCGACTTAACCTTAAAGTAGTGTATTTGGCAAATATAAAGTCAACGTTTCATTTAAAGTTTTATTAGTCTATGGTGCAATATTAGCAAAAATGTTTTTTTTTCAATTTGATAATGATGGGTTACTTGATAGGGTGGAAAAGGATTGTAGGGTGTTTTTTAACAAACCCTTCACGACATTTCATTTCTAACAGTCCTTTTTACCTTATCATTACAAAAATGCTTGATCTAAGATAGCTTGATTTGGTTAAGAAACAACAAACAAATTTAAATGTAAAGACTGGTTTATGGTGATTATATTTGTCAAGCAATATTGTCAACAGAGGATGTGAGTCCACCTCATTAATGGGAGAAACACTACCGTCGGATCAAATGTATGGATACTCTAGTTTGAACATCATCTGTGTGAAAAGTATAAGGCAGAGGAAAACTGAATTCCCATCAAAATTTGTTTCGTCTATTTCTTTATGAGTGGTAATTTTATATTTTTACTTTTTCTCAAATTTTTTAAATCGTATTTAGAGTGGAAAAAATAGACAAATTTTTAGAGTTTCAGATGACTTGTGATGTTTGAAAATTCACTATAGTAAAAATAATGATAAATTTTCAACTTTAATAGCATGTAGGTACTTTAATTGAGACCACTTATACCAAGGGATACGTACTTGAGACAGATGATGGTTTCAGGTGTCTGATGTCAGTAAGTCCAATATATTTTTATTGTATGAACACTGATTGATTTTATATCGCTTTATTAATCTTTGGGATGTCAAGTGCACCGAACCGTCTAATCCATACCTTCCCTGGCTGCTCGGCAGGTGAAACTGAATGTGAACGTTGCCACATTGTAACAGTTTGTGCGCCTCCTCCAACCAGATGGTTGTGGGAGATACTAAATTATATATATATATATATATATATATATATATATATATATATATATATATATATTTAGTATGAAAAGGTTTAGTATAAATAACTTTGTGTAACGAATGCTTGATTATATGAATTTCTCAAAACACTTACATTTTGGATCTATAAATATATTTATCAGATATGATAGTATTAAAAACCAACTAATTAATTAACAAACATATTTCCCTTCACATTTTTTTCATGAGGGCTTTGAACCTCCAATGGCAGGTTAAAAAATGTTTCTGTGTACAACACAGAGTTAATTATTTACTATATATGTATAGATTATTATTTATTATTTACAATATGTACAATCTTGTAGGTGTTGACATTAGTAGTAGTTTGAATGACAGTAATGAAGACTTGAGTGAGAATAATGAGTGAAATTTTGAAATAAGTAAAAACCTACAAGATAGTACATATTGTATATAATAATTAATAATAAGTACAAATATAGTAAATAGTTAGCTTTATATGTTGTAAACAGAAACATTTTTTAACCTGCCATTGGAGGTTCAAAACCCACATAAAAAATTGTGATGGGAAATGTTTTTGGTAATTAATTAATTGGTTTTTAATACTAACATCTGATAAAAGAGATTTGTAGGTTGAAAATTTAAGTATTTTGAGAAATTCATATAACCAAGCATTCGTTTCACAAAGTTATTTAGAATCTCCCACAACCACCTGGTTGGAAGAGGCTCGTAAACTGTTACAATGCGGCAACGTTGCATTTAGTTTCACCCGCTGAGCAGCCAGGGAAGGCCACGATTAGTAAAATCTATAACAATTTTCGATCTGGAAGCAATTTTGATATACTTTATGTTTTTAGGCATATTGCTGTTTGCCGGATTGACTGGAACATTCATATATTCCAACAATCGATTAAAACAAGAGATAGCATTACACAATCAAAAAAATATTGGGTTTCTCCTTTTTTTGATAGTTCAACTTGTTGCAACAATATGTTTTTACTACTACCTATATTATGACATGAAGTTATATTTAAGGTGGGTATTAACCTTGATTATATTATTTACAAAAAGATTTCTCATCTAATAGGAATATTTGTGCCTGTAATTCAGTTAGTTAGGTATGCCAATATAACTGGTTTAAACTGCATTACATTTACATGGGATTATCCTAGCGCTCCTCCATTTGATCCCAAAACAGTTGATAATTAAAGACTCAACATTTAGAAATGCATGAGAAATTAATCTTCTTCTATATAAAATAAGTGGTATTAAGTACCATTAAAGATATTTTATATCTACAAATACTGTCCAACCTTGATTTGTGGCCGCCTTAGCTACAGATGTCTGCTGAATCTGGGTTGTTCTGTAACGATTTGATTTGTTTTAAAACCAAGAAGTTGCAGTTTTGTGAACTAACTAACAAACAAAGTCTTAACAGTACAGCACCGAGTTATAGTGTTGAATTGTCCTTATAACATGTCTGAATTTGCTGCATAAATCTATTTTAAAATTTACATTATAGTGTACTGTTGGAGAATAGAGGTGTGTTGATATTTCAGTACCCGGTATTTTGTACCTGTTACTTGCATTAGGTACATGTAACAGTTACTTGAGTACAAAAATACTGGTTACAGATACTGATACAGGTACTTCCTGTCTCAGTCCCAGGTCTCAGTATCTGTTTTGAACTAGAAATATTTTAGCTGGTATCAATATCGGAGTACCTGATTTCGTATCACTTTAGGTTAAGTATCTGTCGCATTACCGACATTGAAGCACCTGTTTTCATATCACTTTAGGTTAAGTATCTGTCGCAGTACCGACATTGAAGCACCTGATTTCGTATCACTAGGTTAAGTATCTGTCCCTGTACCAACATTGAAGCACCAGTTTTCATATCACTTTAGGTTAAGTATCTGTCACAGTACCGACATTGAAGCACCTGTTTTCATATCACTTTAGGTTAAGTATCTGTCGCAGTACCGACATTGAAGCACCTGTTTTCATATCACTTTATTAAGTATCTGTCCCAGTATCAATGTTGGAGTACCTGTTTTTGTATAGCTTATTAAGATTAATATATGTGTCTCAGTATCTGTATGGAGTATTTTTATTTAAGTGATGAGGACTGGATCAGCATTCAGCAGCTCATATCAGACATTGTTTAATGTTGATAAGAGCATTCAGTCAGTTCAGTGGCCCAGCACCTGGTGAACTGTGCGTGTTCTAACAAGAACAATAGTAACACAGTAGGCCAACGTTTGTTTTATTTGTAATTTTTTCTTATGTAATAAAGTTTAGGCTTATTTTTGAGAAAAAAATAAACACACAGATACAACAAATAAACACACAGATACAACAAATAAACACAGATACAACAAATAAACACACAGATACAACAAATAAACACACAGATACAAGAAATAAACACACAGATACAAGAAATAAACACACAGATACAACAAATAAACACACAGATACAACAAATAAACACACAGATACAACAAATAAACACACAGATACAACAAATAAACACACAGATACAACAAATAAACACAGATACAAGAAATAAAAGTTAGTTACTTTATTATTTGTCAATTTTTTAACTTATTGTTAAATAAACACCATATTTGACAATAGATAAATATAATCATTATAATTAAAAACTATGTCTAGCCATTTAGAAACCTAAATAAAATAATTAATTGACGTATTAATAAAGAAGTATATTATTTGTAATGATATAAATAATCATTCTAGTGGTATTCACCCTAAGAATTAATTATTGGATACTTACAAAAGAATATTGGAGATTAATACAAACATACTTAATGAATTACGATACAGCAGCATGTTATTGGTTTAGTGAAAAGGTAATCTACCTTAAAGCTTAACTGGTACTCAAAAACCCTAAAAGTATCAGGTACTTTGTAACAGGTATTTGTATCAGGTACTAAAAAGTACCTGTATCAGATGTAACAGTTACTTTCTAGTACCCATTTTGCCCATCTGTATTGGAGAGTATAGTAACTCCTTATGTACTGTACAATATAGAACAATCACTGGTAGCTTACACAAACGATGACTCAAGCACAAACTACTGCACAGTTGGACCACAGTTCAGTAGACATCCTCTCTTTCGGCCACTTCGAGACTGAACCCCCTGGCCAAACTAAAAAATGGTCGAAGCAACCAGAGATATCTAAACAAAATTAGTTATCATTTTATTGTTGTATGAATTGCATAGTTATATAATAATTAAGTACCTTAAGTAATGTTCCTAAATTCTTTAAATATTTAACATATTGAACATAGAAATGTTGCTAATAAAAACTTACCTGTACCAAAACTCAGCAGGTGATCATTAACATACTGTACTTTGTTACACTCCAGTTACAATTATACACATGACACATACACTGTTGAACGATATGAACATAAAACTACGTATAGCATGACACAACAATAAAGAGGAAGAATAAAATCAAACTACTGGACCGTCTAACAAAGCACATTAAGTTAGGCCTACAAGATGAGTGAAATAATAATATCAACAGTTAAATAATAATTGTTTAAAAGAAATCTGTAATTTTCTTTAGAAAGTTTTCATCAACCTATTTCTTGTATGTGTAGTCATGCCATTTTTTTCATAAACATAATTTCGACTGCTGTTGACGTTGTCTGTTGCTCTACGGAGGTTGCTGCCAGGTGCAGCGCTGCCTTGCCCTCAGCGTGACTAATTTTATGATCGTCCTTAATGGCGTATTCAGTATCGATGATAGAAATACAGTAAAACATACTGCTATGAATCTTTACTGTATTACGTTATATTAATGTCTACTAGAGCAAGTAGATGACTGAACAATGGTAATGACCGAGCGGAACTGGCCAAAAATGGAGCAAATATTTAACTTCCCACGATACTCTTCCGGTTGGTATATATGTGACTCATACGCAGGAGACCGGCCGAACCATCTGTAGGCCGAACGAGAGGGAGTCTATATAATATAAACATACAGTAGTGAAACTCAACCGTTTTACTTGCAACCAAGCGATGCTTGCGAACCTAGTGGTGAAGTAGCAAACAGCTGGCATGGTAATCAGCTCTGCTGACACACATGATTGTTTATTTCAAAAGAGATGTTATAAAACTTAGTTAATTTAACTCTGCGACACGAGCATTAGAATCGAGCCGGTTGCATTTTTCTCAAGAGTAAGCTTCGCTACTGTGTATATTGTACTGTGTTTGGACTGACATGTGATATATTGAGAGTCAAGCTTTTAGACAGTACGTCGGGAGAAATGATGACTCAATCACAACCCACTGCACAGTTTGACTAACATGTGATATTTTGAGCGTCAACCTGACGGACACTACGTCAAGGGTAATGATGGCACAAAGCACAAACAACTGCACAGTTGGACTGACATGTGATAGTTTGAGTATCAACCTGACAGACACAACACCAAGGGAAATGATGGCTCTAGCACAAACCACTTTACAGTTGGACTGACATGTGATATTTTGAGTATCAACCTGACAGACACTACGTCAGGGGAAATGATGGCACAAAGCACAAACAACTGCACAGTTGGACTGACATGTGATAGTTTGAGTATCAACCTGACAGACACAACACCAAGGGAAATGATGGCTCTAGCACAAACCACTTTACAGTTGGACTGACATGTGATATTTTGAGTATCAACCTGACAGACACTACGTCAGGGGAAATGATGGCTCAACACAAACCACTGCATAGTTGGACTGACATGTTATATTTGGAGCATCAACCTGACAGACAGTATGTCGATGGAAATGATGACTCAAGCACAAACCACTTCACAGTTGGACTGAGATGTGATATTTTGAGCTTGGAGAACCACAATACTTTTATCGCTGCATTCATTTTTTGTGGGTTGGTAAGCAGTATTTTCTTATATCACTAGCGGTTTACATTAGGTATAATAGTATAATGATATAGGGAGGCCAAATTCATTATATTGTAAATTGTATTCACATCAAATTAGAATAGGATAATGTAAGTACTACCTTCAATTTTTTAATGTTAAGTTCCCTTGGCGAAAGAAAGATACACATGCATGCACGGTGGTAATGACCCACCAACCCACTCAGACATGTACGGTGGAAATGGCCTAACCATACATCCAGTCATGTACGGTGGTAATGACCCAACCACGCACCCAGGCATGTATTGTAGTATTGACCCGCCCACACACCCAGGCATGCATGGTGGTAATGACCCACCCACCCTGATTTGTATGGTTGTAATAACCTGACCACTAACCAAGACATTTACGGTTGTAATGACTTGACCACCTATCCAGACATGTACGGTGGTAATTTATTTACTCGTACTGTCTGTCAGGGGAAATATTGGTTCTCAAATGTCGGTGAGGTCACGCTGTCCAAGAGCAGTCTACAAAAGTTATTTTAAAAAAACGAAGTGCACTTTTTTACAAAAAAAGTAATAAATGTTTTTGAGTTGTATATTAGTGTAGTGTATATTACCCAGTGTGCACAAAAGTATTGAAACTTTGTTGCAATAAATTATATAAATGTGACTACCATCAAAAACTTAATTGTTTTAGTTTCATAGAAAATAATATATTGTTATAATAACAAATAATAAAGTGTAAGAACACAGCGTAAGATCCCAGAGCACCACGAGCCCTAATTCGCCAAAGAGCAGCCAGCTACTTTGAGAATAATTTTTAATAAAACCACACTGTATGGCGTTTAAATATGGAGAGAATCAGGATTCTCTACAATTCAGGTTCATGCAGACATGTCGGACCGTACCAGCTGACAATGAAATGAAACCTGCTGTCCATCGACCGTTAAATTGAAATACTTCGCCGTTCATACTACATGTTATAATAACTGTAGAACTGCGGCCAGTCGTCGCACATATATGTGTAAGATAAAGAAAAATAAGTTCAATTCTTATTTATTGAGCAACAAAAAAGTATGACCTGAGTTCTATGTTCTCTGTAGTGATGGTAAGAAAAATGTTTAAAAAAGGCCTTTATTCAAACATAAATCATCTGGAAGTCAAAAGTTTGCATGACATATAAATTATTTATTCAGGAAAAAACTATGCTGATTATAATTTTAATTTAAATCACATGTATTATATTGGCATCATCATTTGACAGATAAAATTCTGCACAGAATTAACTAATAAGTAAGTCAAAATATAATCGCAAGAGTGATTTAATCTTGAACATATTTACATCAAACAGTCAAGCACTTTGGAACAAGGTAATATGTCTACCTGTGTTTTGTCAACAGCTTGGTTTTCATTCCACCGTATGTCCAGCCTTTGGCAGTGGCAGACCTCCTCTGGTTAGTGGGGGGCAACGACTTCATCCTAAGACTAATGACAATAATTATAAAAGTCCTTGTCACACTCATACCTCACAGGCTGTTTCCAGCTAAACGGAGGGTAAGTAAATCAAATCAATCTTTATTGTCGCTTTAACATTTGAAAATAATAGCACATCTATAAAAACACATGACACTGTCAGTTATTTTACTTACTACATATACAACATTATACATATTACGTCAACAATAACATGCTACATCTGATATTACTATATCACATTTTGAAATGGCCAAACTAACAAATGAAACCATGAAATAATTGAACAGCCTTGTTATTGACTAAAAACTTATATCTAGTCAAACTTAAAAATAAAAATTCAAAAAGATTTATTTAAAAAAAACATTGTTAAAAAAATCACTGACTATAATATGTTTAACACATTTAACATATTTATTACTAATACTTCATTTTACTATATACACTTTCTTGAGGCTTCAATTTAACTATGTTTTACTTATTAACAGATCCTTAATGTTATCTCTGAATGCATTTTAACCTATTGATATTTTTATTTCTGAGGGTAATTTTTTAACCTTTTGCGCTCCATAGGCGAACTGAGCCCGACATCGCTATTTTCCCGATCCACTCCAAAGACTAAGTCCGACATCGGTTATCGATCTTTTATGTCATTGCCAGTTAGTTCCAGGTTTCAAGTGTCTATAGTTGCCATGGTAATATTTACTTGTATTTTGAGTCACTCAGTGCTTGATTTGAACTTCGTAGTGTTTTTTTTTTTTCGCTTTAAAACCAGCTTTATTCAGCTCCAGCTGTTGTCTTCACATTGAATGTTCACTGTTGCGCGTTTAGGTTGTGTTTGTAAACAATATTTACACTTTTTTGTTTTTATATAATGTTTTGTTAGTTACTATTATTAATTTTTAGAATATATCAAAGTGCATATAGTGTAAATTTGTGCACTATTTTCATGTATAGCTAGTATTATGGCATCTACAAGTAGAGATAGTTTAGATGACACAAACATTGAAGCTATGTTTAACGAATGTTTACGGTTTTATATATTCATTATGTTTGAACAAAATACTGTTACTATTATCAGTACTATTTGCATATGTCAAGTGTAAATACAAAAGATAACTGCAGCAGTTAAAAAATTGTGATATACATAACATGAAACTTTAGTATTCTACAAAATTATTATTTGGTAAGTGAAAACACATTGTAATTTTTTTATAAAGAAGCATATGGAAATTATAATATGTTTCAGAAACCAAACAAAATTAGTGTTTTTCTGTCTAAAATTAAATGCTTGTTTTAATGATGTTCATGCCAAATTAAAAAAGAGTTATTGATGCTAAAACTTAATCAAAATATCAGAAATTTTTATAAATTTTTTTGACTGTTATATTTATATTTTTATATCTGAGTAAAGGGTACATAAATTACAAAACACTGTTCACCAGATTATACTGAATAATTTGGTATACAACACTTAGTACCTGCTTACATAATAGGTCATTGTAACTATATATAACAAACATATGCACAATCGAAAAAAATAAATGGATCTTGCAGGGCACCATGTGGCAAAATAAATGGAGTTCAAAAGGATAAAAAAAAACCTTTTTCCCATGTACAATGGTGTTTTTTCTATCATTTTCAAATTATATTAGGAGTATTGGAAGTTATTTTAAAATCTGATTCAATGACGAATTCGACACAGCTTTAACCATTTTTCACCAAATCACAGAATGTCTTCAAATTTAAAGTAAATGAGACCAAGATTTACTGTACTAAACTAGCCTTATCATTAAGTTAGGTAAGAAGAGTTACGGGGGGGGGGGGGAAGGGAGATACGTTAGTTTATATTTATACAAAGACGCACCAAGGAGAGCTTCTTTTACTATCTTCTATTGGTTTTAATTTATTCCGTTTAGGAAATCCGAGCTCCCTTATTATTTGGCGTATTCACAGAGGCATGTTATAAATCCGTTGTACGATTTTTACTGATCTGTTCTTTATCAACTCCCTACGAATACGATATTTATGACCCACCTAATCACTCTAAAAACAAGACACTTATGACCTACCTGTCCACACTACGGCCTTGACACTTAAGACTCACCTGCCCACCCTACGAATACAATACTTATGACTCACCCAGTCACTCTAAAAACAAGACACTTATGACCTACTTGCCCACACTATAGTTTTGATACTTATGACTTACCTGCCCATCCTAAGGATATGATACTTAGAAGTAGTTAGGAGGCCCTATGTAATTAATATACAGGGTGTTTAAAAACTCTCGTTACAAACTTTGGGATATCCTTCCATAGACCAAAAGAAGGCAAAAACTAAATGTAAGTAATGGTCTATCTCTTTTCATTTATTTTAAATCTGCCTGTACGTGTTTTTTACTTAACACGTTCGCTGCTGCAGTGATGGGGATAACCTTGTACTGGTGCTAAAATCTTTTTTTTAATATTTTTTACTTTATTTTGATGACAGTTTTGAGAAAAAAAATCATTTTTAAAGCTTTTCAGCTGATAGTATGACGTCACAGCTTCCAGTAGTCGATAGGCTCCCGCAGCACCTGTGAAGAGGTCCCACTGAAAAAAACATTTTAATTTCCTCTGTTTATTATTATTCACAGTAAATGATAGTAAAAAATCAACTTACCAATACATATATTCCAAAGAACTAGCATGAGTGGCCTCAAATAATCGCAAAAAGTGAGTAGCCAATATCCTACTTTGAGATTAGGAACAGCTTTTTTGAGAATTTGTATAAAAACATAACTGTTTCTAAATTTTATAAAACACTACTAAACACTACTATTTACAAAATATTTACATCCCTCCTACCACCACACTGTTTTATTTCTAACTGGTGTGCCACTTGTCAAAACAACGAAGTGCACACAGAGCTTGTCTGTTTGGGCACTGAATACAAAAATATATGGAGAAAACATTTTTTTCCCTTCCTTTGAGCATTGTTGGCACTTTCTTTGTTGGATTCGTTTCTCATCTGCAGATCTCTTTTGAATTTTCGATAAAACATGTCTGGTGTTACTACTTTGTTCTGGAAGGAGACGAGGTACTTCTTTCTGCGGCAAAAGATGGTCCAAAACATCAAGCCTAAACTGATATAGGGATTTCTTACTGTTTGGGTTGGCGAATTTGTGTAGTTTGAATGCATTTATCATCAACATTTGAGTGATGTGTACAAACACTTTTTTGTACCATCGCAGGCTTTTGTGCTCTACTGAATAGTAAGAAAGCATTTGATCGTGCCGATCAACGCCTTTCATGTTGGCATTATACTTAATTATAGGGAGTGGCTTGTCCCGACTTTGTCCTCGTTTGTTGATGGAAACAGCCATATAATTTTTGAATTCAGATGATATGCATGTCACCTGGCGCTTATCTCGCCACTTGCCTATCATAATTCCTTCTGCCATTCTGAATTATTGCGCTCAATTACTTCCCCTTTCTTGAGTTTAGCATTTTTTACCTCGTCATGTGTATACAGCCTGTTACTTCGCAGAGTTCCTGTGCAATATGTTAGTTTCTTCAATAATTCCGAAGTAAGTGCAAAACTATTATAATAATTATCCATATACAGTGCATGACCTCTGTTTAGCTTGCCTAGCATAAGATGTCGGACTACTTGACTGGCATGCCCTTTTCCCCCTAGTTCTCCTCCTTTTCCAGAATAAATGGTGAAAGAAATACACAAACCACCAGGTTCACACAGGGAATATAGCTTCATACCGAATCGGGGTCTCTTCCCTTTGATGTACTGCCGAAATATAAGTCGACCTCTCCACAAAATCATTCCTTCATCAAGGGACAGTTCCCGACTTGTATAATAAATGGAGGTCATTTTCGTGTTGAAATGATCTATTAGTAATCTTACTCTATGTAGTCTGTCATCTGCTGCTCTGGTATCATCATGTTTGCTAAAGTGGAGACATCTCATTATGTTCAAAAATTGGTCACGACTCATTTGCTCCCGAATAAATGTAAAATTAAAGTAGCGACTTGTTTTCCAGTAATCGTTAAAACGATTGACTCTTACAGTTCCCATGTGTATAAGAATGTCCAAAAAAACTTTAGTTCTTCAACAGTTAGTTCCCTCCATTTATTTATTCGGGATCTCGGTGTTAGACTGTGCATGCCAAAAACTACCCACGCATAAGCATTAGTATATTCAACAATCCTTTCTAAAAGTATAATGTCGAACAAAAGCATAAACCAGTCAAAAGGACGATTTTCACCAGGTGTAGGCACTAATAACCTATTTTGACCAATAAACGGTATGTCTCTCATACTAACAGTATTATGAGGTCTCCAAGTAGGATTTAAAATGGTATCGTCATCTTCAGACTCACTTTCATTTTCCGAGGATCCAGGCTCAGCATCCAAATCGGCAGCATCAAGGTCACTCGAATCATCATCAGAACTTGACTCTGAATACTCAACAACATCATCTGCATCTATATTTACATTTAAATCCGGGTCTCTGGAGGTCCCAGCCATTATTTTACAGATACACAACACTAACACTATGTAATTACAATCATTAATTAATAATATAACCATCAGTAACTGAACTCCTAAACTGTTACACCGGAATAAAGGCACGAACACATCTACCACGCTGCGACAAAGACAATGAACTGGGCCGGTCACTTCAGTTTGAAAGTCGACATGTAAACGAATAGGACCGAGAGTAGCCAAAAGGCTACAGCCTCACCCGAACCACCACCGGCCGGGAGCCGATTGGCTACCGCCGCAGCGAACGTGTTAAATAAATATATTTTTGTGAAAACTCAACTAAATTAAACAAACTTCAGAAACCTATTTAATATAATTATATCTATTAACAAATAAAGTTTGGTTCTAATTTGTCTTCTAAGTTTCAAAATGGCAGCCGTAACTTTTTTTAGAATATTTAAATACAAATTAAACAGTATATTAAGTTTTAAAATCGAGTATCAAATAACTGAATTATTGCAAGTTTATTTTGACCGTGTATTTTCTGAGATCCTACAGAATGAGGTAACAACATGCACGGTCAAACTAAACTTGCAATAAATCAGTTATTTGATGCTCAATTTTAAAACTTAATATACCGTTTAGTTTGTATTTAGATATTCTAAAGAACATTATTTTAGTAAAATTAATACCTTTTTAGTTGATTCAATTTTAATACTTTAAATGGCCACCATTTTGAAACTTAGATGATAAATTTAACCAAACTTTTTTGTTATTAGATATAATTATATTAAATATGTTTGTGAAGTTTGGTTAAATTTAGTTCAGTTTTTACACAAATTAAATTATTTAAGTAAAAAACATGTATAAAAAGACTGACAGTAAACGAAAAGAGATAGATCATTACTTACATTTAGTTTTTGGCTCCTTTTGGTCTATGAAACAATATCCTAAAGTTTGTAACGAGAGTTTTTAAACACCCTGTATGTACATTTTCTTTGTGAATTATTATCATTGAGTAGTATTTAGGTAATATTGTCTGTTGACTATTATTGTATGCCAAGAAACGAAGTTAATTTTAGATATACGAGAAGTAAGAACTGAGTAATCCCCTCCTTGATATTGCAGTCGATATAATTCTTGCTTCATTGTTGTTTACAGGGGAAATGGTATGTAGCCATTGAGACCACATCACAGTTGTACCGTAGCCTGGTTCCCATTCAACCTTGGCTGTATTACTTATTGGATTCTTATCAGGGACCACAGAAAGTTGTGGGTGTCTTCTTATCTGCTGCGTACATGGTCTCCAAAGGCACAGACTTAATGACAAGGGTCCGTGCTTGGTGGGCTTCCATCGTGAAACTGCTAAAGGCTGTTGTAAGTGATAACTATTTGTACATGCGGTAAAGTTGGCCTCAGCGTTGATAATAGCCGTTATTTTTCTTCCAAGTTAGGTTTGTTTATAACCATTTAACTATGTGATTTAGATAACTCATATGACATAGTTTTCATATGTCATATGAGTTATCTATGACTCATAGTAACTGAGTAACTTTTAAGACTGTAAACCAGGGAAAGACCTACTCACTACGCGGCCCTAACAAAAGTTTTTTGTGGCCATTGAAATTTTTTAGAACTACAATGATTTATTAAAGTAACAACTGCTTTGGTATTTTTATGAGCCACAAAAATGCTCAGAACGCTTCGTCTTTGTTTTAATACACTAAATACTAAATTAATAGCAGAGATACAGATGAAATGCAAGCTAGAAAACATACAAAAAAATTATATGTATATGTACTTGTGGCCCTTCGATTATTTCGAGAAAAATAATAAGCCTCGTCATGAAATTCTAGTGAGGAACCCTGCTTTAAACAATACTGTACATAGCAAGTTATCACTACATTCATAAATGTAGAATTATTACCATCAGTGTTTTATTATTAAACATAAGGATACAAATATGGGTACTAATGATATAATTGACTTATTATTTAATTGGTCATACAATTATTAGTTTAAATTAGATTCATGCAAGCCTGTTTGTTGGTTGAGCCAAGCCTAAACTTGAGCCTCATGTTGATCATTGAAAATTAGTAGAGATCTTGAGTTTTTTAGAAAATTACCACAACTTTTAAGAAATGTTTTATACAGTTGCAAGTCATCTGTCATACTCTTATATATGTTCTTAATATATCACGCAGTATATTAAGAACATATTTGTGAGATACAGAAAGAATATATAGGGAGCATATAATGTATAAAACCTGTTGTCAGGTGTTTTTGTCCTATCCCATCCCTTTGCCTCGTTAACGTATCTGAGCCTACAAATCCTAACATAATTAGATATTTTGAATCAATTTTAGAAGCTAATTATATCATATTTTTGCTGAGCACATAGACTTGACCGTAGGGTTCTGCGTCAAGCAACATTGAGTGTGGCTGTTCCCACCACCCACCCTCACACAACAATGTTGATAGGCCTCACACCCACTGTCACACTACGGTGTTGATGGGCCTCCCACTTGCCTTCACCTTACAATTTTGATAGGCCTACCACCCACTATCACACAGTGTTGACAGGCCTTCCACGTGCCTTCACTCTACAATGTTAAATAGGCCTCACACCCATTGTCACACTACAGTGTGGACATGCCTCCCACTCGCCTTCACCTTACAATGTTGATATGCCTCCCACCCATCCTCACACAAACAAAATTGACAGACCTCTCACAAAAATGATGTTGGAGGCTAGACTGGGACCATAAATCAGGTCTGATGGTTTTTCCAAAATGCATCAGTTCACATTTCTCTTGAACAGTTTTTGGCATAAACTACAATATTCCCTAGTACATATCTTAATCTCTTAACTGAGCTATATGTGATTTATATTTGTTCTTGTTTCCATTCATTAGAGGTATTTAAAACTTACACAGATGGACAACATTGACGAGGCTACGGAAAAAAGAAAGGATCTATTATCCATCGTATATAATGTGTGTTAAAAATAATTTTGAACAATAGAATCACACCAATTGGATGAATTGGACAAATCTTATCAATCAATCAAGTCCAATGACGTTACTTTGAGGAGGAGAGGTTGAATCGTTTGAAACACTGAACGCTTGTATAAAAAACTAGGGAAAGCGTACCAACCTTGTCAGTCGCTTCTTTCGTGTGAGGAATCTTTGCCTACAGCCTTGCCAGGACACTACCTTTGACCTCTTTATGGATCTCTGCCTGCAGCCTCGCTAGGAAACTGCCACAGCCCCATTAGTGGGTCTGGCCTTCGGCCTCGTGAGCAAACTCAACATAAGCCCTAGTTAAGAATCTCTGCTAGTTGGTCTCGGCCTGTGGTCTCATGAGCAATCTCAGCCTACAGCCTTGCTACGAAACTCTGCCATAGTCCCACTTGAGGGTCTTAGGCATGGCCTACATGTGTCTTGACCGACACATGTAGGCCATTCTCAGTCAAGGTCATCACACAATCATTTCTCTCTATAACCATGTGGATCACACTCTCAGTGAACAAATGAATGCTCTGTTTGTGTGATGACAAAAGTGCATGACAATCTTCAAACCACAAAGCAATGTGGGCACCACTCACATTATCTTGTGAGGATTCTACTAAAAATGAGTAGATTGTTGAGAGTGGCCAAGATGGGTCAAAAGAGTAAGAAGCTGTTTCGGCGTTGTTTCATATCTTCAGGTACAGATAAACTAAACTTTTATTAGCTATCTCTGTACTTCAGTGTACTGAGTTGAAACCATCCAGTGTACAGTTCCATAGACGCAGAGCATGAGACAACTGCTTGCACTTTACCCAGCTACTAAGATCTACAACATTACAACTGTCTGTGTACTTCAGTGTACTGAGTTGGTACAAAGTTATATCCATCTTATTTTTTGAAGTAACTATCCAGTTACAGTTTCATAGACGCGGAGCATGAGACAACTGCTTACACTTTACCCAGCTACTAAGATCTACGACATTACAACTGTCTCTGTACTTCAGTGTACTGAGTTGGTACGAGGTTATATCCATCTTATTTTTTGAAGTAACTATCCAGTTACAGTTTCATAGACGCAGAGCATGAGACAACTGCTTGCACTTTACCCAGCTACTAAGATCTATGACATTACAACTGTCACTGTACTACAGTGTACTGAGTTGACACGTTATAGCTATCGTATTTCCTGAAGTAACTATCCAGTGTACAGTTCCATAGATGCAGAGGAAGAGACAACTGCTTGCACTTTACTCTCTACTAAGATCTATGACATTACAACTGTCACTGTGCTACAGTGTACAGAATTGATATGTTATAACTATCTTATTTCCTGAAGTAACTATCCAGTGTACAGTTCCATAGAAGCAGGAGGAGGTGACTTAACTGCTTGCACTTTACCCAGCTAATAAGATCTTATGACATTACAACTGTCACTGTACTACAGTGTACTGAGTTGACATGTTATAGCTATCTTATTTCTTGAAGTAACTATCCAGTGTACAGTTCAATAGAAGCAGGAGGAGGTGACTTGACTGCTTGCACTTTACTCAGCTACTAAGATCTACGACATTACAACTGTCACTGTACTACAGTGTACTGAGTTGACACTTGGTTATAGCTATCTTATTTCTTGAAGTAACTATCCAGTGTACAGTTCCATAGAAGCAGGAGCAGGTGACTTAACTGCTTGCACTTTACCAGCTACTAAGATCTTATGACATTACAACTGTCACTCTACTACAGTGTACTGAGTTGACACTTAGTTATAGCTATCTTATTTCTTGAAGTAACTATCCAGTGTACAGTTCCATAGAAGCAGGAGGAGGTGACTTAACTGCTTGCACTTTACCAGCTACTAAGATCTTATGACATTACAACTGTCACTGTACTACAGTGTACTGAGTTGACACTTGGTTATAGCTATCTTATTTCTTGAAGTAACTATCCAGTGTACAGTTCCATAGAAGCAGGAGGAGGTGACTTAACTGTTTGCACTTTACCAGCTACTAAGATCTTATGACATTACAACTGTCACTGTACTACAGTGTACTGAGTTGACATGTTATAGTTATCTTATTTCTTGAAGTAACTATCCAGTGTACAGTTCCATAGAAGCAGGAGGAGGTGACTTAACTGCTTGCACTTTACCAGCTACTAAGATCTTATGACATTACAACTGTCACTGTACTACAGTGTACTGAGTTGACACTTAGTTATAGCTATCTTATTTCTTGAAGTAACTATCCAGTGTACAGTTCCATTGAAGCAGGAGGAGGTGACTTAACTGCTTGCACTTTACCAGCTACTAAGATCTTATGACATTACAACTATCACTGTACTACAGTGTACTGAGTTGACATGTTATAGTTATCTTATTTCTTGAAGTAACTATCCAGTGTATAGTTCCATAGAAGCAGGAGGAGGTGACTTAACTGCTTGCACTTTACCAGCTACTAAGATCTTATGACATTACAACTGTCACTGTACTACAGTGTACTGAGTTGACATGTTATAGTTATCTTATTTCTTGAAGTAACTATCCAGTGTATAGTTCCATAGAAGCAGGAGGAGGTGACTTAACTGCTTGCACTTTACCAGCTACTAAGATCTTATGACATTACAACTGTCACTGTACTACAGTGTACTGAGTTGACATGTTATAGTTATCTTATTTCTTGAAGTAACTATCCAGTGTACAGTTCCATAGAAGCAGGAGGAGGTGACTTAACTGCTTGCACTTTACCAGCTACTAAGATCTTATGACATTACAACTGTCACTGTACTACAGTATACTGAGTTGACATGTTATAGTTATCTTATTTCTTGAAGTAACTATCCAGTGTACAGTTCCATAGAAGCAGGAGGAGGTGACTTAACTGCTTGCAATTTACCAGCTACTAAGATCTTATGACATTACACCTGTCACTGTACTACAGTGTACTGAGTTGACATGTTATAGTTATCTTATTTCTTGAAGTAACTATCCAGTGTACAGTTCAATAGAAGCAGGAGGAGGTGACTTAACTGCTTGCACTTTACCCAGCTACTAAGATCATAAATATTACAACTGACATTGTATTAATGTGTCTTGAAACATATTAATCACTTTTCTCGTACTTCAGACAATTGTACATTAAGTTCTTGTAAGTGGCCAGTGATGATCCTGTTGGGTAATTTACTGAGGGGAAGAGCCACAATATGTATTAGTTCAATTATAACCGATTGTTGTTTAGAATGCATGTTTGTGTTGCAGCAACTTGGTGTGGTTCCTACAAAGGAGCAGATACGTCAATATGGGCCACACTGTCCCATCTGTCACGAGATATACAACACTCCCGTTCTGCTCTCCTGCAGACACATATTCTGCGAGGATTGTTTATCCCATTGGTTCAACAGTGAACAGACATGTCCAATGTGCCGTGCTAAAGTATTTGATGATCCTGCCTGGAGAGATGGTGCTACCACTCTCTTTATTCAACTCTTCTAATCCATCAGCACCAGGTCACAACGTCTCACATGTTCCAAGTCATCAAATTCGTTGTTTTACCGTTGTACTAGTCGCTAATTACTAGCATTAGACTGACATTCCAAATTTAAAAGTTAAGGTCATTTGTACTTTTTCAATGTTATTTGACTTATGCACAGATATTTTAATAAATTATGTAAGTTGAAGTTAAGGTCATTTGTACTATTTCTAATGTTATTCGACTTAACCTACAAATATTTTAATGAATAATGTTAATTGAAATTGTCAATATGTTTATAGTTTGACAAATTCATATATTTATTTTTTTTATGGTTGAATAAAAAAAAACTACCACTAAAATTCTGTGTAGAGAATTTATTTCATTACCTTATAAGTAAATTTTATAATTCTTTGCAAGAACTGCTACTATTAGTAGGCTGTCAAATTCAATTTTATTTTTAATTTCAAAGTATAGAACCTTTTTCTGGGACTCGCCAAATAAAGAATAAGGAAGTAGTATCTTTCCAATAACTGGATAAACTAGGAAACTGGAAATTAAACTTATTTTTACAACAACAGAATATGAAAATATTGTAAAACTTAATATACTCGAATTGCTTCCTGTGTCAGAATTCAAAGATTTCACTTTAAAGCTGTACTGTAAAAAAAAAACCAACTTGCAAATGGATTTTTCTTGATTCATTAATTATTTTGGTTAGTAACAACATTTTTTACGCTGGTCAAACATTCATAGTTCGAAAATACAAAATTTGATCGCTGCTCGAAAACTTCATGCCATAGTATTTTTTGAATTAAGACGATGGTTTTACAGAAATACTCTTAGAAATTAATGATTGCAACCATGATGTGATAACTGTTTGAACCTCATTTGTTCCTGTAATCAATATGGTATATGTGTACTTTTTAACACTGATTTTCTTGGTTAAACAGCCGCGCAACAAAACTTTTCTATACTATCGTATTCATCATACTATTTTGTGGAAGTTTATGAATTTTTAAATCAGTTAAACTACACCTACTTATACTTGAAAGCCTATATTTCAAAATTGTATTTATTGATTCAAAAAGTGATTGCCAACTAAGTTTTGCTATTAACTTTTTTCAATAACTTAGATATAATTAAGTGCAGAAGCCATACCCATTCTAAAAAAATAAAATATGAAGAATTTCCATTCATTTATGTATTGATAACAATTGTTTTAACTTTTAATTTTGTTGAACTATCCTAATTAAAATAGCTTTATCAGTGTGATAACTTCTCTTATAGCAGTTTTTTTTTTTTTTTTTTTTTTTTTTGTAAAAAGTTTGAAATTACAAAAGGGCTTACAACTTAAATAAAATATCTATTGCTTGACTTACTTAACGCTTTATGGTTTACTTAACGCTTTATGGTTTTGCAAATAAATCTACTTGCACTACTTTTGTAGATTTAGGTTAGACTAAATCTGCACCCCTGCAGCAAGAGATCATCGCCAGTTCAAAGGGTGGTGATAGTGTGAGTGATGCAGGAGTTTGTCATGAAGGGCAACAGCCATCTTTGCCCACTTTAAACTGCCCTCTCATCAAACTAACAACAATAACATAAAACAATTTTCACATAACAAAAATATATTAATTTTGCACCAAAACATCCAAAAATTAGCATCTAGAATTGAAGCTCTCCAAATTGTATTAGAAGAAATCAATCCCCATATTATTGTGCTATCAGAGCATGATATGAAAAATCACGAAATTAATAGACTTCATATAAATAGTTATAAAATTAACTCCTATTTTTGCCGTACAAATTGTAACAAAGGAGGAGTAATGATCTTGAGTAAAGAGCATATGAAGTGGGCAGAGGTGGCTCTTGCTGATGTAGAAAGTATCAGAGAAGAAAAGAAGTTTGAATTCTGTGCAACAATGTTCAATGTGGGAAAGTTTAAATTTATTGTGGTAGGGTTATATAGATCTCCGAGCTCCGATGTAAATTTATTTTTAGATAGATTGAGTATTCTCATTGGTAAATTGCTTGATAAAACATCAAATGTTATACTTGCTGGAGATATCAATATTGATGTTTTAAAAAATGATAAGCCACACTTCAAACTAAAATCTGTCCTCAAAAATTTTAACATGAACTATTTAGTTGATTTTCCAACACGAATATATCAAGGATCAATTTCGGCCATTGATAACTTTTTAACTAGTTTAAATAAGAATAAAACTTTAGTAAGTGGCATAATTACTTCATTGTCTGACCATGATGGTCAAATTTTAGAACTTTTAAATTTAAAACAATCTACAAATAACAACTATTTGATTGATGTTACGAGGGACATGAGTAAAGAAAATAAAGAATATTTCATTCAACTGCTTGAGGAAGAATCATGGCATTCTGTCTATAACTCCCCTGTTAATGAAAAATACAGTAACTTTATTGAAATTTTTAACTACTACTACAATTTGGCTTTTCCCACAAAACATTTTAAAATTAGAAACATAGGAAACAAATGGATCAACCAAACACTGAAAGAGGAGAAAAGGGAAATTATACAATTGTGTAAAAGGGCAAGGTCCACAAATAGTTTAGACCACTTCAAATTATTTAGATCCAAAAACAAATTATTTAAGAAAAAGTTGTTATCAACTAAAAAAGAATTTTTCAATAACAAAATTAAAAAATCTGATAATTTAAACAAAACTACTTGGAATATTATTAATTCTGAAGTTGGTTGTAAGGGAGGACAATTTTTGAATGATAACATCAAACTCAAAATAGAAAATAATATTGTTGATAATCCTCTTGAAATCAGCAACATTTTTAATAACTATTTTGTGGATACAATAAAAAATAAAGATAGGCATCAAAATTCTACCAAAAATAAAATTTCAAATAATATTGATATGCCCAGTCTACCTAGTTTTAATTGTAGAAAATTATTTTACTTGTCAGAAACAAACACAGAAGAAGTAAAAGAAATTATTGATTCCTTTAAAAATAAATCTTCATGTGGTTACGATGATATACCGATGACAATAATCAAAGTGGTTAAACAACAACTCAGTAAAATTTTAACTCATTTGATAAATTCTTCTTTTGTTTGTGGCACTTTCCCTAGACAACTAAACATCGCCAAAATTATACCAATTTATAAAAAATCTGACCCTTGGATATAAATAACTACCGGCCAATTTCATTATTACCTTCAGTCTCCAAAATTTTTGAAAAAGTAGTTTATAATAAATTAATAAATTTTTTGGAAAACAACAATTATTTAGATGGTATACAGCATGGATTCAGAAAACAAAAATCAACAATTACAGCAGCAGTCAGCTTGATTGATTCCATAATAGAATCAATAGATAAAGGTGAGAAAGTAGTTGGAGTATTCATGGACTTGTCAAAGGCTTTTGACTCAGTAGACCATGCATTGTTATTACTAAAACTAGAAGACTTGGGTGTAAAAAATATTTCGTTAAAATGGTTTCAATCTTATTTATCAAACAGGGAACAGTTTGTACAGATTAATAATATTACATTAAATAAGCAAATTGTTAAGTATAAATCTAAATTGAATCCTGTTAAATGTGGAGTACCCCAAGGGTCAGTTCTGGGGCCTTTACTTTTCCTTTATTATTTGAAACACATAAAAGAGTGTCTAAATTTTTCTCCAACTACATCTTTATGCCTTTATGCTGATGATTCAAATTTAAAAGTATCGGGAAACACAGAAGAAGAAATAGAAATTTGTGCAACAATAGAACTAGCAAACTTACATGACTTTTTTAACAAACATAATTTAAATTTAAACCCTGATAAAACTAAATTTGTAAATTTTAGAACAAAACAATCCAGGCAAGTTATAAACCCAAACATTATAATTAACGATGAAAGCATTGAAAATATTGATCAAATTAAATTTTTGGGTCTTCTGGTTGACAGTAATTTGTCATGGGACAGTCATGTAACTTTTTTGAATAAAATTAATTCTGGTTTGTTTGCAATCAGAAAAATGTCTGCTTTATGTAATAATGAAAGTTTAAAACTTATATACTATTCTCACATTCAGTCTCACATTGCTTATGGAATATCTTTATACGGTGCCACAAAAAAAGAAAATTTAAATGAAATTCTTAAGGTGCAAAAAAAGGCAGTAAGGATTATATTAAATCTAAATTACCATGATTCAGTCAAAAATTATTTTAAAGAGTTAAATATTTTAACAGTATACGGGCTCTATGTATTAGATACAATAATGTTTGTTAAATATAATCAATTAGATAAGAGTCCAAATTCCCAACCACATAAATATAATACCAGGAAAAAAAATCATATTTTTTCTCAGTCTCATAGATTAGAGTTATTTAAAAATAAAACTACATACGCAGGACTCAAATTCTTAGGAAAAATTCCAGAAAACATAAAAAAGGAAATTGATTGTAATAAATTTAAAATAAAATTAAAGAAATATTTAGCAGACTTAGCATTGTATTCTTTGGAAGAAATTGATATATCTTTGGAATTGCCTTGTTCCTAATTTTACAAAAAGACATCTGTAAACAATTTAGCCTAAGGAATATTATTAAAAGTGACACTATTCAATGTACTTATGTACCAATATTTTGAAATGAATAAAGAAATTTGTCTATTGTCTATTGTCTACTATGAGAATAGCATAGTTATGTAAAGACAACTGAAACTAAAATCCAGTTACTTAAAATGTATGAACGGAAAGTGAAGGCTGATCTTATTTCAGATTAGAGCTCTAATGAAGGAAGAAATAAAATAGGATTATTATTTGGCCTGCAAATTTCAATTAGATTTTCTAACAAGTCTGTACCTTTATCTTCACTATAGATCCTGTGAACAGTATCCTATACTTTCACTTTTCTGTCAGTAAAGTTACTCTAGAAATAGAATTTTTAAAGAAACCACTCCTTCTCATACCAGAAATCAGTTATTGTCAAGGATCCAAAAATACCGTTAAGTGGACCATCTAAGGTTGATGATAATTAATAGTGCTCAGTTTTACCCTTTATTGCCAGTGGCCTTAACCGGAGGATTCTGACGTTATCGCAAGATAACGGCATCAAGCAACATCGAGCTTGGCTGTTTCTTGGATGGGTGACAGATGAATGCACGCAGCCCGCCTGCCCGGCCACTGGTGGTGGTTCCCACGTTGTGTTAGAGAGGACTTCTTAGCTGTAACTTCGCCTGATAAAATAAGACCTCCTTTATCGTTTCATTTGGTGTAAATTTGTTGAAACCTTGATGGTATAGCTGTTACATTACTTTCATTTGTGTGAGTAAATGTAGTGATGTTATATTGATTTAAATCAATTTGAAGTTATTTTTAATTGATATAAAATCTCCGTACTTGCAGGATTGAAAGTATGTATCCTAACTATACACGTCAAAAGGATTATAACAAGACGAAGTAATTAATTTTACAGCATCTAGAAGCCAAGAAAACAACGTTTCAGGGAATTGACCGTTACTTCTTTTTTCGAAAAGTTAAAATTCTAAAATTGATAGAACTTATGGAAAACCTTCCTATCAACTACGTATAAAAATATAAATGCGATACATTGAAAGGTTTTTGAGTAATAACAGTGTAAATTTGATGTGCAGTGAAAACTAGGTAAAATTCTAGTACTTTTTTTGTTCCAACTACGATCAAAATTAATAAAACTCATAACATTTAAAAATTCATATTTCAAATGTATAACTAAGCAAGGAAACCATGGTGTGATTAGAATTTTTGCAGCCCTTAGAAAACAACCTTCAAACACTGGTGCACATAATTTCTGCAATGACAGTAGTCGATCTATTTATTTATTTGGCTATATTTTTGTACAACTGGGTATCATAAAAGATTTAATATGTTTTTGAACGTGACAATATGCATCTGGTAGTTAGTACTATAGTTATTTGTTAAACCGTAGTATCTGTTACCATCCTGGAATCCCAGAATATTGTTTTTTCTGCCCTTTTATGTACTCTCTTAGAGTCCTATTATGTACTCTCATAGAGTTCCAAAGTTCTTCACCAACATTGTTTTTCTATGGATTTTAGCTCTTTTACAAGAACACGAGAGTTATGTTGTGGTATTCCTCAATATCACAGTAATGGCTCTCATTCTGGCTATGATTCGATTGTCAGTTCACATTTCTTCTGCCCTATTGAATGTCTTGTGGCTATTTTAGGCTCGCCAATCTTTTTAGAAGTTTCTTAACATCTCTCTCAGAAATAAAACAACTTATATCATTCTATGAAAAGGTTCTTTAATGTTCTATCGTCTTGAAGGTGAAATTAAATGAAAGTGACTTTATTAACAAATTGTATGAATGGCGAGGTTAGAACTATTAAGTCCTCTCTTACAACTAATCAACAATAACAACTACAAAAATCGTGTAAAAAAAAAAAAAAATAACATAAATAAACTAACTTTACTTAGCAAATTTACTACTCAAATAATAATTATAGCTGACTGGATAGTAGTCATGTGAATCTGAACTATATTTTCAGTTTTCTTCATTTGAGAGATACAGTGAAATGCCCTTTCTCATTTAAAATATTGTTTTATATCCTATTTCAAGATGCATTCATTTAATTACATGCAGTAGTTAAATAAAAAAGACTGCTTTTAGATAAAATCTGATTATCCGAATAGGGTCTGGTCCCAATTGATTCGAATAATTGGTGTTCTACTGTAACACTACACTGTAAAATTGTTTATTATAGTTATGTTGAATGAATACTAAGATATGGAGTACATAACCTTACTAAGTCAAGCACACATTATCATATATATATATGTATATATATATATATATATATATATAAATATATATATATATATACATACATATATATATATGATAATGTGTGCTTGACTTAGTAAGGTTATGTACTCCATATCTTATATTATTTATTTATTTATATTACAAACAAAAATAATTCAAGCCGTCACTAAGATACCTTCAAGGAGTTCTTATAAAGACATTATTTCTACAGGAGTCCTTCAGAAATGTAAAAATTCTTATTTTACCTGGATTATACAATCATTAAATCTTGATTTGGATACCAATGTATACAACACAGTTTACCAGACACATTGACATTTCATCATTAGTACATCACCAGAAATAATTCTAGTTTCAGACTTCCATGTCAGCGTTTAGATATATCTGAAAAAAGTCCTCTGTATATTCTTGTGAGACTGTACAGTGAACTTCCAAATCTCACGAAAACTTTGGTTCTAAGTAAATTTTATGAGAGGTTATAAAACATGCTGATTGACAACTCTCTTTACTCCGTTTCTTAACACCTCTGTTTTGTTCCGCCACCAATCTTATGTTATTACAACAGATTTAAAAAACATATCCCCAACAAGAACTATAAATCTAAGTTTGCAGATCACCTAACAGAATAAAACCACAACATCACAGGAAAATAAGAAAATTTCAACATTTTAAAAATTTGCGACAAAGGAATAAAAATGAATGTTTATGAACAGTTTGTAATGTATAAATCAATAAAACAAAATCCTCTACAAATATCAAATGAACAAACCAACTTTCAAAGTAAAAAAAAAAAAAATTGTGATACAATAATACAACAAAGGAAACATAATAGAATATTAAACAACTCACCAAAGTAAGAATGGTAACATCACCCTCTCCATGAATCACCAACCCCCTCTAAATCTACCATTGGTGGTTCAAACTCAAGTGAAAGAATTTGAACTTAAGCGTGTTTCAAGTGAAGCCCAAGAAAGAGCACCTGAAGATGAAGGACATCCTTCGAAACTGGTAGTGCTGTAATAACACAAGATTGGTAGCGGAACAAAACAGAGGTAACTATTTTACCATCCATTGTTAAATACAAGCATTCAGGATAGTACAGATAGTATAGCAATGGATTCTGAGTTTTTCAATAACTTAAATATAATATTCATTTAATTTAAAAATGACAATGATTCCATAATTTATTAATGTTTAATCTTAATTTATAGTTATTAGTTAGCAGACGAAGTACCTGTCCAACATGTATCACACATTGCTATGAATGGCTAATGTCTAATTCCTTCTCATCTACATTTCTCTCTCCCTGTTCTGAATAAACGAGAGGTGATCCCATGTGATGGTAATTTTTGCACTACAATTCACCTGCTGACCGTCATTGTTTATTAAGGAAATACCTAATCTTAGAACTTAGGCTTAAGCGGCCAGTGTCAGTGAGACCAGAGAAACCACTGAGCATGCCACATCATAGTATGGGCAAAACGTCTGGTTATCTTGTAAATATTGTAGATAGTACCTTGACACGGTTGTCACCGGAAAATGTAGATTCTAGTTAAGGAAATACCTACTTTGATCTCAATTATCTTTACTACATCCTTAGAAACAATATAAATAATGTACCATTATAAACTCCATTTTAACTTTACTAATATGGAGATTATTTTGCATCACTCCATCAAGATTATTTTTCTGGAAGCTTTTACCTTTCAGTCTTTTTGAAGGAAAAAGTACTGTCCTTAGAAATGATCCATCATGTGAGACCATTTGTAGATATATAGATGCTGCGATGGCTCTACTAGTGATGTATTATTTACTGTTTTGAGAACAAATTATATTTTTATATCTTTGTTGTTTGGTAGAATGAAATTTTCTTGATTTGATGTAGTAGGGGTAGAAGCATTGGTTGAAGTGTGTGAATTCCCAAGTTGGGCATAACTTCTTCACTCTTAAAATAAATTTTATAATTAATTGTTATCATCAGTTCTTGTACGGTTCAATGACGTCAAATAATGTCTTACATCCTATTTTACTGGCTTTTAATTTTTTTCTCTGTACATTTTTGGACCCTTGAATTGAGTTTTTAATTGTTCACTGTGAATTGTTTTGTGCTGAGGACGATCAAATTTACGTTACACATTCAATTGCCACTAACCTTTAAGCCAACATTATTAAAATATATTGAATGTTCATTAACAATGATATATTTTTTTCCTTTTTACTCACTGGCCATGAGACTGACCAGTTGAACACCCAAGTGTCCAAAACACCTTTGAGGCCCAAACATGCAACACTTGAGAAATGGGGCTTAACTGGCTGAGTTTGAGTTAAGTCACACAGTCAATGATCAAATGCTGCTTTCAGCATCCTTACAAAACGGCCATTATGGTTGTTGAAAAAAATCTTAAGTTGTGAAGCCTGTTAGCAGTGTTAGTACATCTGACCACTAGATCACACACTCCAAAGTATGAGTAAACAAGCGGATCTCTTAATCAAAAGGTTATTCTGGAACTCTTACACCAATAGCCTCAACTGAACCAGCGTGGCCACAAAGCACTCTGTAAAAAAATTCCAAGTCAGTCGCAGCTCGACTAGCTAATAAGGTTGATAAGTTCAGTTCTGCACGAGTTTCCACTTCACCAAGCTCCGGAAACTATACCCTCCATCCATAAGAGGTATTCCCTCTGGACAGCCTCGGCAGAACACCCAGTCTCTATTCCAAATAACAGTGGCATAATCAAGGTGACTTCGGACCAAGTATGTATTATAGATGTAATGTATGTATGGGAACTACTTTAATCTATCACATTAGCAGATATTACTTTTAAACTTTACTTAGGTTATGTAATATTTATGGCTCTACTTGCAGTGATAAAGAATACTGATCTTAATTGAGCAATGTATATAATATAAATTGATTGTGCCTATTAGTACAGAAATAAAACAATTTTCGAATCAGAACAGACCATGATAGAATGTCAAGATTTCCGTCATTAACAATTCACATACACATTTTTATCGAATGTCTACTAGCCCTCCAGGAATTTCAGAAATATTAAAAAAATTAAGATACAGTAGAACCTTTTTAATCCGAACGCCACCATGAGAAAGAAAAAAATATGTGCATGTACATATTCTTCATTGATTCAGAAGAAAATGTCTGAATTTTTTCAATAATTTATGTAGTTACTGTAGTATGTATTGATTATTTTCCAGTTTTTATATAAATATTTACCAGGTTTAGTTTCTCATTTTTAGTATAAAAGCAACATTATAAAATATATATGATAAGCAGTATGATTTGTATTTACTGTAGTTAATGTTTATATTGTATGTACGTTGTTGCATAAACAATACAATCTTTTACACTGTAAAGCATTTCTCTCTTTTCTCTAAACCTTAAGTATGATCTATTTTAACCATATTTTAACTTTTTATTTGAAAATACAAATTTGTAATGTAATCCGAACAATTTGATAATCCGAACACCCCCGGTTTTAATTAGTTTGGATTAAAGAGGTTCTACTGTTATTAAACAAATAAGTAATCCTTTTGTTGTACAAAAGATTATTTGTTACAATGAATGTTACCAATTTATAGTCAATCACTATTTAGTAGACATACAAAGAACAGCTATTTAAATCTTCTACAAATCTATAATGATGACCCTTGTACCATGCACAAGATGAAATATTAATAATTAACAATTAAAAAATAGAATAAAACAAAATTATTAATTAAAAAATAAGAATAGAAATAAAAAGGGATTTTTTCTATTAAAGGGGTTTTGTTTGGTAATGAAAAATAAATTTAATTTAAGAATTGTAAATGGGCCATAAATAAACAAAAAAAAAAGGAAAATTGTAATAGATAAATAATATTAAAATTAATGTCACAAATTCATAAAAAGTTGTTCGGTTTATTTGAAAACAAATGACAGTTTGTATCTATAGCCTAGGTAAGAAAGTTTAGTAAAACAAGGGAAGTATAAGCCTACGAGGTGTGATGTGTTGGTGAATTAATTGGGTGGATTTAAAATTAATTTACCGACTTTGGTACAAATTAGTGGGCCACTCTGCTATCTGCTATATACCGTACTCTACTATTATCTGCTTGATTTACAACTCTGATGCGGCTCTGGTATTTCTTTTTATTTTAACGTTTGTTTCTTGCTTTGCATTGCTCTGTTACTTAGACATGTTTCAGCTGATGTACCTAATTAAGTAGGAAAAATTACAGTAAATTTAAGCACTAAAATAAGCCAACGTTTAGAATGTCGTGCAGAAATATCAACTTAAAGTAGGCCTATAAATATTTTTAGATTAGAAAGTAAATAGAACACTTAAAACACAGACTAAACAATCTCTTAAGATTCAAGAGAAAATGATAAAAAACCGTATGAAAACTGAATAAAGAGTGTAAAGGAAGTAACTGATGTAAGAAATCTTTTAAATTATGATAGAGAGAGTTTGAATAAAACAATAAGACAAATAAATGATAGCAATGTAATGGAGGAGGAATTAAGAGTCTGCAGAGGCTGTCGGAAGTTGTCGGCCGTATTGGTTTTAATCCCATAAGAACAATGTTATTTTCAAATCGGACATGCGATCACGCTTATCCAAACTAAACAGTTATTTTATACAGATTTTTTCCAAACAAATTGCATTTGATAAAGAATGAAATTGCGTGTTGGAATTGTTTGCGAATTTCTAATTGGGTTTATAGAAAAATATTTAGTTTTAAGCTTTTATTTTCACCTATTTTTCAAAACTGCGTATGTTTTTGAAATATGAAAAGCAAACCCAACGAGCAATATGTAACGTTTAAAATAACACCTCAAACACAACTTTTGGTCAATAAATAAGGAAGAAATATTAATTCGCAAATAGCATTGTTCTTATGGGATTAAAACCAACATGGCTGACAGCCTCTGTAGACCCTCAACTGAAATAAACGTTAATGTAAACCTAAAGAAACCCAGCTTAGAAACTAAAATAATCTTGAAGTAAACTCGAAAGTTGAACACTATAAGAGGAGGGTAGTTATTTTAATTCTATATCAAAAGTTACCTAACCTTATGTCTAAGTATTTTGATGAGCTAAATGAATGCATTAGCTTAGATATAACAGAATTAATTGAATTTTTTAAATCCTCAAAGCAACATTTTATAATTTAAAATAAAAAACTTATTTGAATTACAATCAGAGTTGTTAAAATTTTTTGTACCCATCATCTTAGAGAAATTTGATAAGAGACCATGTAAATAGATGTAAACAATTTGGAGAACCTTTAGCGATGTATATTGATCATGTAAAAGAATTTTCTCAAGTATTATGTTGTAATTATTCTGACTCAGAATTAGTAGAAATGATAAATATGAGTAATCATCCTCAAGATAATGGTAAATTTAGGATATAAAATAGGATAAAAAACAATAAAATATTACAGTTTTAAAATTGGTACAGTAGTGACTCACCTGGTTCCATTTTACCAAGAGATTTTAACCTTTATTAAAATGTTATCTTTTCGTTATTAATCTATACGGGTTTCTCGCTTTTTTTTCTTTTAATTTTAGCACTGTTACATTTATTCATTGTTTGCTAGATTTCATATGAATCTTTCGTCCTGTTATATCCTTTATTATGAATTTTATTACTTTTAAACAAATTTATATAATTTTCTTGTTAATTTTGTTTACTTTGCTCCTATTATACTTTGTCTTACCAACCTGTATTTTATCCTCGTCATTTCACTGTATTAATTCACTATTTGTATTTACTAGTCTGAATTTTTATTTGCGTTTGGCCTGTAATACTTACGAACATAACAGCAATCGTTACAGGCTATAATATTCAATTAAGATTATTTGTAATATAAAAATAACTGAAGAAAAAATAGAATTACTTAATTGTGTGTACCTTCAAAGAGTTTAATGTAAAAAAATTATTATGAAATAAAATAGCTACCGTATATAATTATAATAAGGTAAATGCAATGTGTTACATCAAGTCTTCTAGACGATGTTTTAGAGTTTATTACCTTAAAAGTCTTTGTAACATGTGTTAAAAACTAAATACGTTGAAGTTTACTCGAATGGTTTTCAATACTAAGCAATTTCCGAATAAATTAAAAGATACGATACAAGAATATAATTAATTAATCTTTTGAATAACTTTTCAGGGTATTTCTGCAATATGTTCATAAATTTATATTGGATATATACAGTTTTATAAGAATTAGAAAGAAAAAGATATCGTGTGTACTTATAAAAGGCTTCACAGAAAAGTTTCTAAAGCGCTGGAAGACAATACAAAAGAGACGAACCTTTCTGGACCTAACGACGGCCTTTGAACGTTTGGATCACAATATCCTTATTAAGAAACTTCCTAGTACGGAATTTAAGGGAAAGTGCTTCAGCTCACTCTGCTTGAACAATAGACCCCAGACATCAACTTGCCAGAACTTGTTTCTGCCTGTAGTTTGTATTACCCATTAGTCTATTTTAGCACATAGCATGGCTTTTATACCTTCATGTACTATATATAGAGGAATTATTGGTTACGTAATGTCTTTATCACTGGAATTATATAGGTTTGTCGTGTGCTTCTTGTCATTCGTGGAAGAAAAATACTCTCAGAATACAATTAATTATTGAATAAAGGTCAATTTACCAGATTAGCCAATACTAGCTTCGGTTTAAGTTACAAAACATTTTATTTGTGTAGTGGTAGCAACTCCGTTAGTTTAATATTCTACATAATTGGTTTTGAGTTCCAACGTGTTTGGTGTGGGTAATTTTCTACATGCGTTCTCAAAACTTGGATACACATATACAAAAATATATATTATAATACATAAACATTTTCTTATACTATTATTTTTTTAGTTTATAGTAAAAAATATATTATCATACGTCAAATCTCACAAAATTGTGGGCAGGAGCATACCCTATTAATTGGTAGTGCTTTATGACTTTTGTAACTTATTTGAGGTTTTAGTTTATGGTAAACCAAAATAAAAGTTTCATTTTTATAATATACTTATATTAGTGTGGCCGATGTACTCGTAGTAGTCAAAGGCTAAAACTGTACTGCATTTCCGAGGTTCGAGTCCACAACTGAACTAACGATTGATACCTCACTCCTTGCATAAAGTTCATACACATGATAATATGCATATGTGAAGTAACAAGTAAAGTTAAAATATACAGGTGGGGGAAAATATGGAAACGCTTCCACAACTTTTCTATAACTTCACTTGTAAAAGTAAAATTTGTTACATGATCCTGGTTACAAAGAACTTACCTTTTTACGCCATTAGAGGCAATTCATTTTTCTGGGGAACGGCCCATGTGGAGTTGAACGAAAATTTTCTATGTAAGCTAGGTCGAGATTAGTATCAAATGAAAGTTCAATTCAAGAAAAAATAATTGCCGCAAACCGAACATCGGATGGCTTATCCTTTCCAGAGTAGTGGTCATTTGAATTTCAAAGTACAGTAACTAATGTAAACTATATTATTTCTCCGGTATTTAACGGTTTCAAGTAAATTATTCTGATTACAAATTATACTTTATGGAACACAACTATTAAAAAAAATTAAATCATCAAATTATCTTTGGAAAAAAGAATAACGTTGCTGTAAAATTTGTTCCATATTTTTTTCCACCCTGTATGTATCAATCAGTAATTTTAGCCCCGGACACATGATCAGCATTTACTTACGTGTATCAATCAGTCAATATGTCCACAAGAGAGAACTGGACGACGCGTTTCAAATCAACAAGTTCAACTTCAGGTATGTCTCAATTAAGTTTACTGACATGACAATTATTCACTACTTAATCGTTGACGCTTGTTAACTTTGTATCGAATAAGTGTAATTTAAGTTCAACTTAATAGAGATAAAGACCTGATGTTGTTTCTTTGATTTGAAACGCGTCGTCCAGTTCTCTCTTGTGGACAGATTGACTGATTGATACACGTAAGAAAAAATTGAAACAAAATATTCCGAGCAAAACCAATTTCTAACCATAAATTTTTGCATCGCTGTTAAAATTCAAATAAGAATTATTAACATTTAAATTGAAAATCAAGACGATGTATGTGAGAATATTGGGGACGTTAAATCCTATTAACACGCATTGAACACGTGAGTTTTTATATTTTTCCGACGAACTCTCACGTAAAGTCAGTTGTTGGATACGTTGAGACTTGAGTGATGAACGAATCACATTATATATTTGCCCGGCGAACCCTCACGTAAAGTCAGTTGTTTAATATGTTGAGACTTGAGTGATAACGAATCACATTATATATTTGCCCTGAGAACTCTCACGTAACGTAAAGTCAGTTGTTGAATATGTTGAGACTTGAGTGATGAACGAATCACATTATATATTTACCCGGAGAACTCTCACGTAAAGTCAGTTGTTGAATATGTTGAGACTTGAGTGATGAACGAATCATATTATTTATTTTTCCGGAGAACTCTCACGTAAAATCAGTTGTTGGATATGTTGAGACTTGAGTGATAACGAATCACATTATATATTTGCCCTGAGAACTCTCACGTAAAGTCAGTAGTTGAATATGTTGAGACTTGAGTGATGAACGAATCATATTATTTATTTTTCCGGAGAACTCTCACGTAAAATCAGTTGTTGGATATGTTGAGACTTGAGTGATGAACGAATCATATTATATATTTTCCCGGAGAACTATCACGTAAAGTCAGTTGTTGGATACGTTGAGACTTGAGTGATGAGCGAATCACATTATATATTTTCCCGGAGAACTCTCACGTAAAGTCAGTTGTTGGATACGTTGAGACTTGAGTGATGAGCGAATCACATTATATATTTTCCCGGAGAACTCTCACGTAAAGTCAGTTGTTGGATATGTTGAGACTTGAGTGATGAACGAATCATATTATTTATTTTTCCGGAGAACTCTCACGTAAAATCAGTTGTTGGATATGTTGAGACTTGAGTGATGAGCGAATCACATTATATATTTGCCAAATGAACTCTCACGTAAAGTCAGTTGTTGGATATGTTGAGACTGGAGTGATGAATGAATCACATTATATATTTACACTGAGAACTCTCACATAAAGTCAGTTGTTGGATATGTTGAGACTTGAGTGAGGAGCGAATCACATTGTATATTTTCCCGGATAACTCTCACGTAAATTCAGTTGTTGGATACGTTGAACTTAGTGATGAGCGAATAAATAATATATTTCCGGAAATCTCACAAAAGTCTTTGGAGTGAGATATGTTAATGGTAGTGATTATGATTTGTCACTTATATTGAGGTTTAGTTATGTTTTGAAATCCAAAATAAAGTTCATTATAGAATACTTATATTATTTGGGCCAATGAGTATCAAAAGTCATATGACTGATATTCGAGTTGAGTGCAAACGAACTAACGATATATCCATAACTCTCTGCGTAAAGTCATTGTATATGTGATATGGCTATGTGAAGTAATCACATTTAAAATACCAGGTGAAGGAAACCTTCACGTAAAGTCAGTTTTCTATTAACTTGCACTTGTAAAGAATACATTATGTTAATATTGTTACAAAGAACTTACTTTTATACGCCATTAGTGGCATTATGTTTTGGAGGATTGGAGTATGACGAAATTTTCTATTATAGTCAATTGACAAATGAAATTCACGTAATTGCCAGCAAGTTGGTGGATATCTTGAGTAGTGGATTGATTAAGTAATAACAATACTTATATATTTACCCGGTATTAACTTCACGTAAATTCATTTGATTAAATTATACTTGATGATGAACGAAACATTAAAAAAATTTCACAAATTAA
Organism: Stictocephala bisonia; assembly: GCA_035578905.1. Taxonomy (NCBI): domain Eukaryota; kingdom Metazoa; phylum Arthropoda; class Insecta; order Hemiptera; family Membracidae; genus Stictocephala; species Stictocephala bisonia. The sequence goes on along the minus strand of JAQJVL010000019.1, from coordinate 4,570,796 downwards.
CTTACGAAAAAGATAACGTTGTTGTGAATATGTTCAACTTTGTAGTGTATGATATCAATCATAATTTTCCCCAAATGAATCTAAGCAGTTTCTTGTGATATGTCTAGACGAAGAGAGAATGAATCACACGTTTCATAATTCAACAAGATCTCAACGTTCGGGTTGTTGATTAAGTTTGACTGAATGAGATTGATTCACTATTATATATTTCAACTTGAATCGAATAATGTAATTTAAGTTAACTTTAGAGATACGAACCTATTTTTTCTTGATTGAATCTCACGTGTCAGTTGTCTGTTTTGTGGACTTGATGACTGATTGAATCACGTATAAATTGCAAATGAAATATCGACAAAACAAATTTTCGAAATTGTTGCTTCGAGTGTAAAACAATCAATTATTAAAATTAATTGTGAAAATCAAGACGTTAAAGTGCAGATATTGTGGTACGTTAATCCTAGTTAAGCCGATTCACTATTTTATATTTTTGCCGACGAACTCTCACGTAAAGTCAGTTGTTGGATATGTTGAGACTTGAGTGAGGAGCGAATCACATTGTATATTTTCCCGGATAACTCTCACGTAAATTCAGTTGTTGGATACGTTGAGACTCGAGTGATGAACGAATCACATTATATATTTTCCCGGAGAACTCTCACGTAAAGTCAGTTGTTGAATATGTTGAGACTTGAGTGATGAACGAATCATATTATTTATTTTTCCGGAGAACTCTCACGTAAAATCAGTTGTTGGATATGTTGAGACTTGAGTGATGAACGAATCACATTATATATTTTCCCGGAGAACTATCACGTAAAGTCAGTTGTTGGATACGTTGAGACTTGAGTGATGAACGAATCACATTATATATTTGCCAAATGAACTCTCACGTAAAGTCAGTTGTTGGATATGTTGAGACTTGAGTGATGAGCGAATCACATTATATATTTTCCCGGAGAACTCTCACGTAAAGTCAGTTGTTGGATATGTTGAGACTTGAGTGATGAACGAATCACATTATATATTTTCCCGGAGAACTCTCACGTAAAGTCAGTTGTTGGATATGTTGAGACTTGAGTGATGAATGAATCACATTATATATTTACCCAGAGAACTCTCACGTAAAGTCAGTTGTTAGATAAGTTGAGACTGGAGTGATGAATTAATCACATTATATATTTACCCGGAGAACTCTCACGTAAAGTCAGTTGTTGGATATGTTGAGACTTGAGTGATGAACGAATCACATTGTATATTTGCCAAATGAACTCTCACGTAAAGTCAGTTGTTGGCTACGTTGAGACTTGAGTGATGAGCGAATCACATTATATATTTTCCCGGAGAACTCTCACGTAAAGTCAGTTGTTGGATACGTTGAGACTTGAGTGATGAATGAATCACATTATATATTTTCCCGGAGAACTCTCACGTAAAGTCAGTTGTTGGATATGTTGAGACTTGAGTGATGAATGAATCACATTATATATTTACACAGAGAACTCTCACGTAAAGTCAGTTGTTGGATATGTTGAGACTGGAGTGATGAATGAATCACATTATATATTTACCCGTAGAACTCTCACGTAAAGTCAGTTGTTGGATATGTTGAGACTTGAGTGATGAACGAATCACATTATATATTTGCCAAATGAACTCTCACGTAAAGTCAGTTGTTGGATATGTTGAGACTTGAGTGATGAGCGAATCACATTATATATTTGCCAAATGAACTCTCACGTAAAGTCAGTTGTTGGATATGTTGAGACTGGAGTGATGAATGAATCACATTATATATTTACCCGGAGAATTCTCACGTAAAGTCAGTTGTTGGATATGTTGATACTTGAGTGATGAACGAATCACATTATATATTTGCCAAATGAACTCTCACGTAAAGTCAGTTGTTGGATATGTTGAGACTTGAGTGATGAATGAATCACATTATATATTTACCCGGAGAACTCTCACGTAAAGTCAGTTGTTGGATATGTTGAGACTTGAGTGATGAACGAATCACATTATATATTTGCCAAATGAACTCTCACGTAAAGTCAGTTGTTGGATATGTTGAGACTGGAGCGATGAATGAATCACATTATATATTTACCCGGAGAACTCTCACGTAAAGTCAGTTGTTGGATATGTTGAGACTTGAGTGATGAACGAATCACATTATATATTTGCCAAATGAACTCTCACGTAAAGTCAGTTGTTGGATATGTTGAGACTTGAGTGATGAGCGAATCACATTATATATTTGCCAAATGAACTCTCACGTAAAGTCAGTTGTTGGATATGTTGAGACTGGAGTGATGAATGAATCACATTATATATTTACCCGGAGAACTCTCACGTAAAGTCAGTTGTTGGATATGTTGAGACTTGAGTGATGAACGAATCACATTATATATTTGCCAAATGAACTCTCACGTAAAGTCAGTTGTTGGATATGTTGAGACTTGAGTGATGAACGAATCACATTATATATTTGCCAAATGAACTCTCACGTAAAGTCAGTTGTTGGATATGTTGAGACTTGAGTGATGAACGAATCACATTATATATTTGCCAAATGAACTCTCAAGTAAAGTCAGTTGTTGGATGTGTTGAGACTTGAGTGATGAACGAATCACATTATATATTTGCCCTGAGAACTCTCACGTAAAGTCAGTTTTTGGATATGTTGAGACTGGAGTGATGAGCGAATCACATTATATATTTGCCCTGAGAACTCTCACGTAAAGTCAGTTGTTGGATATGTTGAGACTTGAGTGAGGAGCGAATCACATTATATATTTGCCCGGAGAACTCTCACGTAAAGTCAGATGTTGGATATGTTGAGACTGGAGTGATGAGCGAATCACATTATATATTTGCCAGATGAACTCTCACGTAAAGTCAGTTGTTGGATATGTTGAGACTTGAGTGATGAACGATATCACATTATATATTTGCCCAGATAACTCCAAGTAAATATAAGCTAACAGTTTGTACTTCACTCCTTGAATAAAGTTCATGCACAGGCCTTTAGACCCAAGCTATGTGATTTTTTATCTAAATAAAAAGAAAATAAATGGTGTTTGAAGAAAGGAAAATCCTCACTTTTTAACTTGGGAGGTAATATGGTGCGACGTAAACCACAGCCAAGATGGCGGATTCAACTTCCACCGCTTCAATATTAACTTCATTTAAAGCTGTTTCAATTGTACAGTTCTTCACTTGACTGGCAAGTGTTTGGCATTTAACAGATTTCAACATTTTCCACAATCACAAACTTATACTGAATATGCATCCAGTCTCAAAATAATGTTATTAATTTAATTTCGATAGCAATTCAAACAATAACAAAAGAAGTATGCATGAACCAATAATAATAATAATAAAAAAAAAAAAAAAAAAAAAAAAAAAAAAAAAAAAAAAAACACTCATGAGATAGTTTTCTAGGGTTCATAAAAAGTACGGTTACCCTCAAGTAACCTTTTTGTATATAGGCTAAGAAAAACCAATTGAAAAAAGTATTTATAATACATTAAAATGTACTTTTATAGGTAATCATAAATCAATCCTTCAGAGTAGAGATTTTGGTAACATCTAAAACATTTAAAAATATATGTACTTACCATCTGGCATCTTTTTTAAAAATAAAAACATGTTTAATTTTTTTAACATTAAACACACGAGATAAAATTAATTTTCCAGACTAATTGCTATTTCGTAAACTCGAGACAGATAACAAAATAAAAATAATGAGTAAATAAATGTGTCCTTAGAAATCCGACAGTTTATCACTCGGATGCCATCTGTGATTGACCCGTTATCATCTAAACGGTTTATCATCTAAACGTTATCATCATCAGACTGACTCTTTACTATCTGTGACTGACTCGGTACAATCTGTGACTGACCTGGTACAAGCAGTGAATGACCCATTACAATCTATGACTGATCAAGTACAATCTATGACTGACTCTTTACTATCTGTGACTGACTCGGTACAATCTGTGACTGACCCGGTACAAGCAGTGAATGACCCATTACAATCTATGACTGATCAAGTACAATCTATGACTGACTCTTTACTATCTGTGACTGACTCGGTACAATCTGTGACTGACCCAGTACAAGCAGTGAATGACCCATTACAATCTATGACTGATCAAGTACAATCTATGACTGACTCTTTACTATCTGTGACTGACTCGGTACAATCTGACTGACCCGGTACAAGCAGTGAATGACCCATTACAATCTATGACTGATCAAGTACAATCTATGACTGACTCTTTACTATCTGTGACTGACTCGGTACAATCTGTGACTGACCCGGTACAAGCAGTGAATGACCCGTTACAATCTATGACTGATCAAGTACAATCTGTGACTAACTCTTTACTATCTGTGACTGACTCAGTACAATCTGTGACTGACCCAGTATAAGCAGTGAATGACCCGTTACAATCTATGACTGATCAAGTACAATCTGTGAATAACTCTTTACTATCTGTGACTGACTCGGTACAATCTGTGACTGACCTGGTACAAGCAGTGAATGACCCATTACAATCTATGACTGATCAAGTACAATCTATGACTGACTCTTTACTATCTGTGACTGACTCGGTACAATCTGTGACTGACCCAGTACAAGCAGTGAATGACCCATTACAATCTATGACTGATCAAGTACAATCTATGACTGACTCTTTACTATCTGTGACTGACTCGGTACAATCTGTGACTGACCCAGTACAAGCAGTGAATGACCCATTACAATCTATGACTGATCAAGTACAATCTATGACTGACTCTTTACTATCTGTGACTGACTCGGTACAATCTGTGACTGACCCGGTACAAGCAGTGAATGACCCATTACAATCTATGACTGATCAAGTACAATCTATGACTGACTCTTTACTATCTGTGACTGACTCGGTACAATCTGTGACTGACCCGGTACAAGCAGTGAATGACCCATTACAATCTATGACTGATCAAGTACAATCTGTGACTAACTCTTTACTATCTGTGACTGACTCAGTACAATCTGTGACTGACCCAGTATAAGCAGTGAATGACCCGTTACAATCTATGACTGATCAAGTACAATCTGTGAATAACTCTTTACTATCTGTGACTGACTCGGTACAATCTGTGACTGACCCGGTACAAGCAGTGAATGACCCGTTACAATCTATGACTGATCAAGTACAATCTGTGACTAACTCTTTACTATCTGTGACTGACTCGGTACAATCTGTGACTGACCCGGTACAAGCAGTGAATGACCCGTTACAATCTATGACTGATCAAGTACAATCTATGACTGACTCTTTACTATCTGTGACTGACTCGGTACAATCTGTGACTGACCCAGTACAAGCAGTGAATGACCCATTACAATCTATGACTGATCAAGTACAATCTGTGACTAACTCTTTACTATCTGTGACTGACTCGGTACAATCTGTGACTGACCCGGTACAAGCAGTGAATGACCCGTTACAATCTATGACTGATCAAGTACAATCTATGACTGACTCTTTACTATCTGTGACTGACTCGGTACAATCTGTGACTGACCCAGTACAAGCAGTGAATGACCCATTACAATCTATGACTGATCAAGTTCAATCTGTGACTGACTCTTTACTATCTGTGACTGACTCGGTACAATATGTGACTGACCCGGTACAAGCAGTGAATGACCTGTTACAATCTATGACTGAACAAGTACAATCTGTGACTAACTCTTTACTATCTGTGACTGACTCGGTACAATCTGTGACTGACCCGGTACAAGCAGTGAATGACCCGTTACAATCTATGACTGATCAAGTACAATCTATGACTGACTCTTTACTATCTGTGACTGACTCGGTACAATCTGTGACTGACCCAGTACAAGCAGTGAATGACCCATTACAATCTATGACTGATCAAGTACAATCTGTGACTAACTCTTTACTATCTGTGACTGACTCGGTACAATCTGTGACTGACTCGGTACAAGCAGTGAAGACCCGTTACAATCCATGACTGATCAAGTACAATCTGTGACTGACTCGGTACAATCTGTGACTGACCCGGTACAAGCATTGAATGAAGCGTTACTATCTATGACTGATCAAGTACAGTCTGTGACTGACCCGTTACTATCTGTGACTGATCCGTTATGAACAGTACATAACCCAGTACAATCTGTGACTGACACGTCACTCACACTTACAGTAATTTGTGTCTGACGGCACAATCTGTGACTGACTCGTGAAACAAAAAATATTATTCGTGAACCATCTAAATATATCGTGAAGTAAGACTATCATTTTTGTGTTTCACGGTTATTTATGCATCAATTTATTTTACAGTAATTATTTTAACTGAGTGTAAAGATTAGTAGTTATGTACCAACTTAGTAAGGTTAATACAATGGAATAATTTAACAAATAAACTATTTAATTTTAAATAAAATGAATAATTTTAGTCAAATTTAAATAAAAACACATTTAAGAATGCAATATATGTCTTGATTGATTATTAACTACCGCAGGGCATGCATTATGGATGTAAAAATATCTATATTTCGGAAACCAAATATCGATTTATGGATAATACCGAAAGAAAAATATCGATATATCGGGTAACCGATGTATCGAATTTGTATATGATTTATCTGTTTAAAATTATGCACTAACTCTCATGTCATGAACAAAAATACACTCAAATTTTGAATGAAATGAAAATGAAATGAAAATTGTCTTTATTAGGCGGAGTTAGGACTATTAAGTCCTCTCTTCCACTCAACCTTACATTTTGCTATTCCACTATTCTTAATTTTGCTGTCACTATTAAGAGTAGACCTAGCCTACTGAGTGTAAAAATTAAATACATTTATCCATACGGAACAAGTTCTGGTCTGTGGGGCTGAGTGAAAAAAATCATAATAAGAATAATCACACCTTAAATTATTATGTTAATTAAATTTTTCCTTCACGTTTAAAAATGCCACTAGGCTTCTTATAAACACTAAAAATCAAACAAATGAATCCACTAAACTACATTTTAGTGCGTTAACCTCACGCAAAGGTACTAAATAAAGTTAAATTTATTATTCCAATGCATGTTTTACACGCATAAATGGCAATTTAAATGTATTTTTTCTTAATCGTGGTGGTTTTGAGGAGAGAGAATAACATCGATATTTAGTGTTATGATATGTTGGACCAAAATATCGATATGGCCGATATTATCGAAAGAAAATATCGATACTAATATATCGATATATCGAACCATATTTATCGATATTTCCGATATATCGATATATCCTTGCCATTCCTAGGCATAGTTGCTTCAGATCAGTAGGTAGTTGTTAAGTGATTTAAGGAGCATTTTGTTGAGGCCTCCTTAAAAGTGCGTCATTCATCTCTATCCTCACTTTTTCCTTGCCCTTCTTCCGCACACTGCTTTGTCATACCGAACTCGTCAATCATTGGTAAAGACGTGTCGCACAGTTTTTATCAATTTAAGAACAACAAAAAGTTCTATTACTAACACTATAAGAACATTTTACTAGCATTTTGATGGCTATAAATTCGAGTTTAATAATTTGAAATAAATTTACTTTGTGTTTTAGACAGAATTTTCACTATATTAACGTCTGATAAATAAATTGAATAAATACTATGGTATTGCATAAAACAATTCAAAATATTGAATATAACAATACAAATGTTACTGAAAATATTAGGATTTGAAAAATAATACTTAAAAAATTCCAATAATTAATTTTTTTTTTTAAATGAGGCCTTTCCTGGCAAAAGACAATATAATTAGACGAAAAACAATAAACACAAAATAATTACTACTTATACATAAAAAAAACATGTTTTAAATACTTGAGTTTAAATAACTTTTAAGAATAAATAAATTAATATAATGTTATATAAAAAAATATATAAATTAAATAAATATTTAGAGATTAAAAATAGCAAATAAGGGAGAATTTTGAATTGGTCAAAGTTCCCTATTTACAAGTTTGTCTTCACTTTTCTTAATTTCATTACAATAGGAGGGGGGGGGGGCTTCCACAGCAATTAAAGCATTCAAGATACAAAAGTAGTAGTTGTTCTGAAGCCTGGCAAAGACTCCGAACGAGTGTACAGTTATTACACTATATCTCTCCTTTGTGTTTTATATATAGTATAAGAACTATTTAGTTCTTATAAGTCATCGCCCTATTGTTTCCTCTTAGTGTTTTGTTATAAGTTGCTCGAAAAGCTGTTTATACAATACAATATCACTCAATCTGGATTCTAATGTTCCAGTTGAGCAGCTTGTTTTCACCCTGGCCGAAGTTGTAGCGGTCAAATCTTAGCTCTGACGTAATTTATCGAGAATGGGTTTGAAAAGAAGTTGAAAAGGTTTTCAGCTTTTGTTGATGTTACAGCTGCTTATTACATAGTATAGAGCAAAGGTTTGCTGTTGAAGTTCTACAGGCTCCTTCACTGTCACTTTCTTTTGTTGATGTTACAGCTGCTTATTACATAGTATAGAGCAAAGGTTTGCTGTTGAAGTTCTACAGGCTCCTTGACTGTCACTTTCTTTTGTTGATGTTACAGCTGCTTATTATATAGTATAGAGCAAAGGTTTGCTGTTGAAGTTCTACAGGCTCCTTCACTGTCACTTTCTTTTGTTGATGTTACAGCTGCTTATTACATAGTATAGAGCAAAGGTTGCTGTTGAAGTTCTACAGGCTCCTTCACTGTCACTTTCTTTTGTTGATGTTACAGCTGCTTATTACATAGTATAGAGCAAAGGTTTGCTGTTGAAGTTCTACAGGCTCCTTGACTGTCACTTTCTTTTGTTGATGTTACAGCTGCTTATTACATAGTATAGAGCAAAGGTTGCTGTTGAAGTTCTACAGGCTCCTTCACTGTCACTTTCTTTTGTTGATGTTACAGCTGCTTATTACATAGTATAGAGCAAAGGTTTGCTGTTGAAGTTCTACAGGCTCCTTCACTGTCACTTTCTTTTGTTGATGTTACAGCTGCTTATTACATAGTATAGAGCAAAGGTTGCTGTTGAAGTTCTACAGGCTCCTTCACTGTCACTTTCTTTTGTTGATGTTACAGCTGCTTATTACATAGTATAGAGCAAAGGTTTGCTGTTGAAGTTCTACAGGCTCCTTCACTGTCACTTTCTTTTGTTGATGTTACAGCTGCTTATTACATAGTATAGAGCAAAGGTTGCTGTTGAAGTTCTACAGGCTCCTTCACTGTCACTTTCTTTTGTTGATGTTACAGCTGCTTATTACATAGTATAGAGCAAAGGTTGCTGTTGAAGTTCTACAGGCTCCTTCACTGTCACTTTCTTTTGTTGATGTTACAGCTGCTTATTACATAGTATAGAGCAAAGGTTTGCTGTTGAAGTTCTACAGGCTCCTTCACTGTCACTTTCTTTTGTTGATGTTACAGCTGCTTATTACATAGTATAGAGCAAAGGTTTGCTGTTGAAGTTCTACAGGCTCCTTCACTGTCACTTTCTTTTGTTGATGTTACACCATCTTATTACATAGTATAGAGCAGAGGTTTGCTGTTGAAGTTCTACAGGCTCCTTCAATGTCACTTTCTTTTGTTGATGATACAGCTGCTTATTACATAGTATAGAGCAAAGGTTTGCTGTTGAAGTTCTACAGGCTCCTTCACTGTCACTTTCTTTTGTTGATGTTACAGCTGCTTATTACATAGTATAGAGCAAAGGTTTGCTGTTGAAGTTCTACAGGCTCCTCCACTGTCACTTTCTTTTGCAATTTTTGGAGTCAATAATTAGTGCCAAAGTTTATCTCGTTTCTGATGAAAGCTCTTTTAGACAGCTGAAGAATGGTCTACCTCAGTGGTCTTTACTTGCTCCAATTTTGTTCAACGTGTATACCTCTGACATCCCAATCACAAAGTCCAGAAAATTTATATATGCAGATGATATTGCTCTAGCTTACCAACACAAGATCTTCACAGCTACTGAAGAAACACGCACAAGTGACCTTGCACCCCTCGAAAAATATTTTAGGTTCTGGAAGCTAAAAACACAGCTTATAAGATAACATACAATTGCAATTATTGTACATATTTATGTAATACATGATTAGTTTCTGTGCGAGTGTTCATCTAAGTTAACAACTATACAATTAATTTTCTCATTAACACAATTTAATGAGAAATGTAAGTAATTTTTTATATGATTGACATTGCTTCTTTACAGTGATAATATAAGACTTTTCGGTAAATTTGAAATATAGGGGTCCAATCCGATTTTCATATTTTTCTTTTTAACTAGTGAATATAATCCCCACTAACCTGAATCCATAGACATTATTAGGCAGAAACCCAAATTTTGCTAAAACAATTGAAAAAAAAACAAAAAACACTGTCATTACCGACAGTGATTTCTACTAAATTAACCCTATATAGTTTTTTCTCCTGAACATGGATATGACATTAAATTATTCATAAGACAAATAATAACTAAGATATTCAACAAAACATTGGGTTAGGTAAGGTTATGTTTGGTTAGGTTAGGTTATATTATGTTAGCAATACGTATTCACGGTCAACTAAACTAACTGTATCTAACCTAACCTATCATAGCTTAACATTACCTCACTCACGTTTTATTATTTCTATCCACTTTTATTATAACCCCAGTTATTATTTGTTGTATGAATACTTTTATTACGTATTCGTGTTAAGGAAGAAAAAGCTACACGAGATTAATCTAAAATATTTAGAATTTAGTGTAAACAAACCTTTTATTTTTTAAAAATTATTTTGGCAAAAATCGTTATTTCCGCCAGAACATTTTTATGTATTTGTATTCGTGGTGTCAATATTGATCAGTTAAAAGAACAAATCGTAAAACTCCGGTGGACACCTATATTCAATATTAACGGAGTTTTCCTCATATATTGTAACTTGCCTAGCATAATTTCATTTTGCGAAATATAATATATGTTTCAACTTCTAAAATATTTATATTTAAAACTTGGGTCTCATCAAACGATTTTCCAAAGAAGTTCGTTTGTAATATGCACTTATTTTAACACGTTATTTTAATAATACTCAGATAATACTGTAGCACGAATACTTAAATACTCAACCATCTCTTAATATAAATACTTTCAAGGGTTTTAAAGAGGAAGTTGTGGGTGTAGCATAGCCTCTGTAATATATCGACTGGGTTTAGACCTGTCCAACTTGTTTCTCCCTTGAGTTCAGCCTCAGAGTTCAGTTCCATGTATCAATCTCAAATGCGAAGTGCAAGGTGCGCAATATTACGCTATTAATTGGGAAATAAATGTCTAAATATGTAAAACTGTTTAATTTGTTTAAATTATCCAAGTTGATGTTTCATAACGTATGTAATAGTGCAGGTTTTTATGCTATTTCACATGCAAAAAGCTGATATTACCATTATGATTCTAAATACAGGGTATTTCTTTTAAAACGCAATTCTATTTACAAGTACACAAAATGAAGGTTTACGGTAATTACAAGTTCGAAGGTTGGTATCCCTGATTCTTCTTCTTCCTTAGCTATCAGCTGATTTACATTGTCGCATTGTTGTTCATTTTATTTGGGTTTCGTGCAATTTCATTAAGATGAGGTTAGAAACATGGTTTAGAGCAAAGACCAGAGAGTGTGTATTGTGGAGGAATACTTAAAACAAAATCGTAAATCGTTTGTTTTATGTCGAGATGCTGTGGAACAGTACTCTGAACAAATTATTAACTATGTATTGAAATTCAACCCATTTCAAATCATGGGTTACGTTTTAAAAGAAACACCCCGTATAAGTTTAAATTACGACCTTAACTATAAATCTGTAATTTCATGGGATCTACCTAATTTACAGAATTAATACTAAACGTATGTTTTTACGTACAATTTATATATACCTTAAAATATTTACTCTAGGATAAAATTATATCAACCCAACATTTTAAACTGATATACATGAAGATGAAAATTATAGTGATAAAATGAAACATATTAAGATGTAAGATTTTGCTGTTAACGTATATCGACGATGGAATATTTTGAAGGCGTGGGATATATCACATAAAGAAGATGATATGTGCGAGAGGCTGCTTATCATGGTATGAAATGGTGCTGTCACTTGCTCTCAAATACAAGCGTCTGATGTATGCCGTGTAGTGTACAGTGTGACGTAGTCTAACTGTAAAGAACGCTGGGTGTCTGTCGGAAGGGGTGGATCACTTGCTATTAGTTATAAGCGTGTGATGTTATGCCGTGTAGTATACAGTGTGATGTGGTGGTCTAACTGTAGAGAACGCTGGGTGTCTGTCGGAAGGGGTGGATCACTTGCTATTAGTTATAAGCGTGTGATGTTATGCCGTGTAGTATACAGTGTGATGTGGTGGTCTAACTGTAGAGAACGCTGGGTGTCTGTCGGAAGGGGTGGATCACTTGCTATTAGTTATAAGCGTGTGATGTTATGCCGTGTAGTATACAGTGTGATGTGGTGGTCCAACTGTAGAGAACGCTGGGTGTCTGTCGGAAGGGGTGGATCACTTGCTATTAGTTATAAGCGTGTGATGTTATGCCGTGTAGTATACAGTGTGATGTGATGGTCTAACTGTAGAGAACGCTAGGTGTCTGTCGGAAGGGGTGGATCACCTGCTATTAGTTATAAGCGTGTGATGTTATGCCGTGTAGTATACAGTGTGATGTGGTGGTCCAACTGTTGAGAACGCGGGGTGTCTGTCGGAAGGGGTGGATCACTTGCTATTAGTTATAAGCGTGTGATGTTATGCCGTGTAGTATACAGTGTGATGTGGTGGTCAAAGAGTAGAGAATGCTGGGTGTCTGTAGTGGTCTAACTGTAGAGAACGCTGGGTGTCTGTCGGAAGGGGTGGATCACTTGATATTAGTTATAAGCGTGTGATGTTATGCCGTTTAGTATACAGTGTGATGTGGTGGTCTAACTGTAGAGAACGCTGGGTGTCTGTTGGTGGGGTTGGATCAATTGCTATTAGTTATAAGCGTGTGATGTTATGCCGTGTAGTATACAGTGTGATGTGGTGGTCTAACTGTAGAGAACGCTGGGTGTCTGTCGGAAGGGGTGGATCACTTGCTATTAGTTATAAGCGTGTGATGTTATGCCGTGTAGTATACAGTGTGATGTGGTGGTCTAACTGTAGAGTACGCTGGGTGTCTGTTGGTGGGGTTGGATCACTTGCTATTAGTTATAAGCGTGTGATGTTATGCCGTGTAGTATACAGTGTGATGTGGTGGTCTAACTGTAGAGTACGCTGGGTGTCTGTTGGTGGGGTTGGATCAATTGATATTAGTTATAAGCGTGTGATGTTATGCCGTTTAGTATACAGTGTGATGTGGTGGTCTAACTGTAGAGTACGCTGGGTGTCTGTTGGTGGGGTTGGATCAATTGCTATTAGTTATAAGCGTGTGATGTTATGCCGTGTAGTATACAGTGTGATGTGGTGGTCTAACTGTAGAGAACGCTGGGTGTCTGTCGGAAGGGGTGGATCACTTGCTATTAGTTATAAGCGTGTGATGTTATGCCGTGTAGTATACAGTGTGATGTGGTGGTCTAACTGTAGAGAACGCTGGGTGTCTGTCGGAAGGGGTGGATCACTTGCTATTAGTTATAAGCGTGTGATGTTATGCCGTGTAGTATACAGTGTGATGTGGTGGTCTAACTGTAGAGAACGCTGGGTGTCTGTCGGAAGGGGTGGATCACTTGCTATTAGTTATAAGCGTGTGATGTTATGCCGTGTAGTGTACAGTGTGATGTGGTGGTCTAAGTGTAGAGAACGCTAGGTGTCTGTCGGAAGGGGTGGATCACTTGCTATTAGTTATAAGCGTGTGATGATATGCCGTGTAGTATACAGTGTAATGTGGTGGTCTAACTGTAGAGAACGCTAGGTTTCTGTCGGAAGGGGTGGATCACTTGCTATTAGTTGTAAGCGTGTGATGTTATGCCGTGTAGTGTACAGTGTGATGTGGTGGTCAAAGAGTAGAGAACGCTGGGTGTCTGTCGGAAGGGGTGGATCACTTGCTATTAGTTATAAGCGTGTGATGTTATGCCGTGTAGTATACAGTGTGATGTGGTGGTCTAACTGTAGAGAACGATGGGTGTCTGTCGGAAGGGGTGGATCACTTGCTATTAGTTATAAGCGTGTGATGTTATGCCGTGTAGTATACAGTGTGATGTGGTGGTCTAACTGTAGAGAACGCTGGGTGTCTGTCGGAAAGGGTGGATCACTTGCTATTAGTTGTAAGCGTGTGATGTTATGCCGTGTAGTATACAGTGTAATGTGGTGGTCCAACTGTAGAGAACGCTGGGTGTCTGTCGGAAGGGGTGGATCACTTGCTATTAGTTATAAGCGTGTGATGTTATGCCGTGTAGTGTACAGTGTGATGTGGTGGTCTAACTGTAGAGAACGCTGGGTGTCTGTCGGAAGGGGTGGATCACTTGCTATTAGTTATAAGCGTGTGATGTTATGCCGTGTAGTATACATTGTGATGTGGTGGTCTAACTGTAGAGAACGCTGGGTGTCTGTCGGAAGGGGTTGATCAATTGCTATTAGTTGTAAGCGTGTGATGTTATGCCGTGTAGTATACAGTGTGATGTGGTGGTCTAACTGTAGAGAACGCTGGGTGTCTGTCGGAAGGGGTGGATCACTTGCTATTAGTTATAAGCGTGTGATGTTATGCCGTGTAGGATACAGTGTGATGTGGTGGTCTAACTGTAGAGAACGCTGGGTGTCTGTCGGAAGGGGTTGATCAATTGCTATTAGTTGTAAGCGTGTGATGTTATGCCGTGTAGTATACAGTGTGATGTGGTGGTCTAACTGTAGAGAACGCTGGGTGTCTGTCGGAAGGGGTGGATCACTTGCTATTAGTTATAAGCGTGTGATGTTATGCCGTGTAGTATACATTGTGATGTGGTGGTCTAACTGTAGAGAACGCTGGGTGTCTGTCGGAAGGGGTGGATGGGCGCGCGTCAGACAAGTAGGTTAGTAACAACGCTGTGTTCAACCGGAAAGGTCACACCCACAGTCGGCTGTGTGTCACAGAGTGTCACAGTGGGATAAAGTGTCAAACTCTTCACTTCCCACTCTCATCGTAACAAGTAAATGATTTGCCTTTTACTTAGTTGTTGTGCCTTGTTCATGTTTCCGCTTCAGGTCCGATAGTGAACGGTTGGAATTACGAATTTACGACAAACAACAGCTTATTAATATTTAGCGTTATTAGTTTGTATGTTATTAAAAAATATCATTTACTTTTTTTAGTATGATAGTTATGTTTTTATAATCATTTTACAACTGTTTTTCTCAAGTTATTTAGTGATTCGTAAAGGCTATGCGCTATTATTTATTCACTAGATTATAGTTCACCTATTTCATAGCCACGTGAACCTTCATTGATCAGCTAATATGGAGTTAATGACGAACGTTTATTTTATCTACATAAATATAGCACAATAATAAATTGATCCTTTTTATATCCATTTTAATATTAGTCCACACAAGTACTTTGTGTGTGAAAATATGGATATGTATAAACTAGTAATGGGAAGTTACTAACAACACTTATCGGATTTGTGTTCGTATTAAATAAAATGTAAGCGATGTATTATAAATAATGTTGTGAAAGTTGAATTTTTAAACATTTTTTTATACCATAGAGAAACTTTTTAGTTGTATAGAACTATAGAGTGTTACTAAACCAAACATGTTTTTAGTCAAAGATTTTGTATCCCTTTAGTGATACAGTACGATAGTAATATTTTATGATGATTGTATTATGAAATACATTATATGAACAACCCATTTACAGGGTGGAAAAAAATATGGAAACACTTTCACAACAACGTTATTATTTTCCAAAGATAATTTGATAATTTAATTTTTTGTATAATTGGGTCCCATAAACTATAATTTCTGATCAGCATATTTTACTTGAAACCGTTAAATGACGGAGAAATAAGTGTTCAAATTAATTACTTTGAAATTCAAATAAATGCTACGCTAAAAAGGATAAACCTTTCTGTCTGGTTTGTGGCAATTAATTTATCTTGAATAGACCTTTAATTTGATACCAAACTCGACCTAGGCTTACATTAAAGATTTTCGTTCAATTCCTCTTGGGCCGTCTCCCTGAAAATATGAAATGTCACTAATGGCGTCAAAAAGTATGTTCTTTATAACCATGATGATGTACAAGATTTCACTTTTACAAGTGAAGTCATACAAAACTTGTGAAAGCGTTTCCATATATTTTACCACCCAGTATATTATGAACCCAAGGTGGTAAATAAGCAATAGTGGAAATTATTAGACATCCTATAATATATATATATATATATATATATATATATATATATATATATATATATATATATATATAGGTGTTAAACCTCTTAATTTAAAATTTTTATGATTTTACAAATTTGTTTTAGCACTCAAGTACCTATCCTATATATGCGATGATACATACATATAAATATATATGTAACAATTAAAATGAGATATTTAAAAAAAATTAATACATAAAAAATATCTTACTGGGAGATAGCTTAATTTGATAAAGTGAGGAAGTTTAATAAATAGGTATAAAGAAAGGACTACAGGTTAAGTAGAAATTACCTTCTTAAACAGTCTCAGAGCTTTCTAGATCCCTAGCAATATTGCTGCTTTAATCCTCGTCAGGAAGCTGTCCAAATCAAGTTGCAATTTACGCCTTAAGTGACGATGGCGAATGATGTAAGTGTAGATTTTCTCATCCATAGTCTAAATGTTTCTTCATGATAGTTAAACACAAACCAACCGTATAACCTGAGCTACAGCCTATGTAGATTATATCATTTTATACATAGAACATAAAAAATCTTGTTTAATGTCTGTTTTTACTTCTTCCCATATGCGTTAGCATAGAAAAAGTATTTTGATCGTCAAAAAAAAGTGTTTTACAAGTTTGTCTAAAAATCCAATTTAGGGTCCCCTGAACTCAAAACAGTGGTTTTTTTTTGAAAAAAAAAAAAGAAAAAAAATGTTGGTGTCTGTCTGTGCGTATGTGCAGGAGACCAAACGGATGGATCGATTGTTATGAACAAATTTTGTTTGTATGTGTATTTTAGCCAATATCTCCAGACCTTTTTTCAATTTTTTGAAATTTATTTGTTTTAAATTTGTACAGACAAAAACATTAAAAAATGGAATTTTTTCAAAAACGGCTCTAACGATTTTAAACAAATTGTCAGAAAATATGTAAATTACAATTTAAAACATTTTAGTAAAAACCGCATGTCCATAACCTTAATAGTTTTTGAGTTATAACATTTTTAATGGGAAAAAAGATTAAAAAATACAACATTTGCAAGTTATATTTTAACGATTTTGATTAAATTTTCAGCGATGATAAACATTATATATAAACACATGGCCGGAAGCTAAAACTCTAGTTGCTGAAGGTTATTTACATAACATCTGGTTATGTGATTAATTGAACAGCTGTTTTTGATGATTATTTTTTCCATATTTATATTGAAATAAAATGAGTGTTTTATCTGTACATTCCAAAGAAATGTAATTAATTAAACATTTTTGTAGTAAACAACCTGATATAACAAAGGAAAACGGAGAAAGTTTATGCCAGTTGTACTTAGTACAATTTATTTAATTTAAAAGTGAACAAACAGTCCTGTAAATAACTCGTCAAAGAACACAAGGACAAAAACTTGGAAATAAATATGTTTTTGAAAAATAATTCATATACGTCATAAGTTCCAGCTTATCTGGTTTCCTCACGACTTTTGTGTTATGAATGCTTATGGTCACCGAGCACCATTTGCGTTTGCCAAGTCAAAATAATTGTGTTAATATATTTATCTCATTGTATCTTAAATAAAAGTTGTTATATATATTGGAAGAAAAATACTTTAAAACCAAAAACCAAATTCAGAACCAGTTCTTTATTCGTGATGCACTACTAAACTGTCAGTAAATAGTGCTTGACAAATATTTTATATTATCACTAAATTACAGATTTGTTTACTCATCTAAAATGTGCTTAACAATCTACTAAAAAACAACTTACAGTTTTTATATAGAATCAATGTAACTAAACAACTGAGGTGTTCCTTAACCTTGGACATCCTAGCACACATCACTTAGTGTACAACTGCATTTAATCACGATTGCGTTTATAGAAAAAAATATCGAAAGTTCGTTAATTTTACAGGGTAGAAAAAGATTTGGAAACGCTTTCAGAACTTTTGTATGACTTCACTTGTGAAAGAGAAATCTTTTACATGATCATAGTTATAAAGAGCATACTTTTTGATGCTATTAGTGACATTTCGTCTTTTCAGGGGAACGGCCCATGAAGAGTTGAGCGAAATTTTTCAATGTAAGTCCAGGTTAAGTTTGGCATCAAATTAAAGGTCTATTTAAGATAAAGTAATTACCACAAACCGAAATTCGAAAGTTTGACCCTTTCCAGAGTAGTGGTAATTTGAATTTCAAAGTAACTAATGTAAACTATATTATTTCTCCGGTATTTAACGGTTTCATTTAAATTATTCTGATTAAAAATTATACTTTATGGAACACAACTATTCAAAAAAATTAAATTATCAAATTATCTTTGGAAAAGAATAACGTTGTTGTAAAATTGTTTCCATATTTTTTTCTCACCATGTATAACTGATATGAAGAGTTTGTGAACGCATCCGCTTAGGGGTTTTACTAAACACATTTGTTCAAATAACTTCGACGTCTGCGGAACTCCAGAGTATACAGTTGCATCACATAACTGGACGTACATGTTGTATCACATAACTGGTCATACATGTTGTATCACATAACTGGACATACATGTTGTATCACATAACTGGACATACATGTTGTATCACATAACTGGACGTACATGTTGTATCACATAACTGGACGTACATGTTGTATCACACAACTGGGCATACATGTTGTATCACATAACTGGACGTACATGTTGTATCACATAACTGGTCATACATGTTGTATCACATAACTGGACGTACATGTTGTATCACATAACTGGTCATACATGTTGTATCACATAACTGGTCATACATGTTGTATCACATAACTGGACGTACATGTTGTATCACATAACTGGTCATACATGTTGTATCCCCCAGCACATGTTGTATCACATAACTGGACATACATGTTGTATCACATAACTGGACGTACATGTTGTATCACATAACTGGTCATACATGTTGTATCACACAACTGGACGTACATGTTGTATCACATAACTGGTCATACATGTTGTATCACACAATTGGACATACATGTTGTATCACACAACTTGAAATACAGTTGTATCAAACAACTGGACATACATGTTGTATCACATAACTGGACATACAACTCATATAATGTTTTTTAATCATATATAATTTTGTATTCAGTTTTTTATACACATGAGCGAATTCATATAACTATTATGACATTACAGTACTATATTACTATATAACATTATAATACTTATTCATTTTTGTAATTTTATCCCTCACAAATAAAATTAATTGATTAATTATTCATTAGTTTTTTTAGAATAAACCGGAGTGTAAAATGTGAATACAATAATAAAGTAGTAATGTTTCCAGTGCATATTCTAATGAATAAAGCTGGATTCAAGCCGAAACAGCCAAAATTCCCTTAAGCTATAAAGCCCAACGTTGACAATTTTACAGAAATCGGCGTTCAGTGAGGTTCTGACGAAACAAAACTTTATTACAGAGTCAAAAGCCCATTTAACACCACGTTTATAGTATATATGTGAATACCATGAGATTCAAGATTACCTGTTTGCTATTTTTCTAGGCTAATACTCTAATACTTTATTTAGTAAAATTAGTAAACAGGTTTCACGCTCTCAAGACTACAGAATTCTGAATGTACAACCAAACACATAGCACGCTAAAAATAATAGCCCAGTCACCCACTTTACTACAAGGGCGCCCTCTTACTTGTCTAGCCACACCCAATTTGTGAGGTTGGGAAATGACGAGTCGGATCGTCTACCGGTGACGAGAGGGGTACCTCAGGGCTCTATCTTAGGGCCATTACTGTTCACTGTCTCTATTAACGATTTACCTTATTTTATTCCAAATAAAAGCACTCTATATGCAGACGATGTGACATTTATATCGAAAAATAAGAACTCATATGTTAACAATGTAATACTTGACTACCCGAAGGAGGGATCCATATTCTGGTTTGATGATAATGGGCGAGTACTCAATAACAATAAAACAGAAAACATTGTTTTAGTTTAAGTAAGACTGCTCTTAGTTATAAAACTGTTAAATTGATTAGTATTCATATGGCCGGGATATTGGGCTGGGAAGCTCATACCTTATCACTATGTTCTAGAGTTGTCTTCTGTCTGAGAAAACTAAACAATGCACTTACTAATGTATATTTTGGCCTTTTCTATTCTCATACAACATATGGCACAATCCTCTGGGGTAATTCTCATGGCGCTAAGGAGGTTTTCAGATTCCAAAAGAAGGCTATAAGTATTGTTGGTGTAAGTGCCTTACATTCATGTAAACTACCTGCTTCTGCCAGAACAACCAACATAACTACATTAAAAAATGTCCCCACAAAGTGGTTAAAAAATAGTGCCTTTTACTCATTAGAGGAAATTTATTTACAGGACCTCAGCAATTTACAGTTTAAAGTTTAGACCCTTAGTTTTAAAGTCACGAACGTATTTTACATGATCATAATTTTAGAAAATTATAAATATTTTGACTTTTTTAATGTATATATTTTTTGCTGGACGGCATTGAACGATTTTTGATTATAGTTTTAGTAACATTTGTTTTGGCTACAAACATACCGAACGCTAAGATAATTTTTAAAATAAAAGATAGATTAACAAAGAGCTATTCACTCCGTAAAAATTGTAGTTTTAAAGATATGATTAAACATGATCGCGTCTTATTGCCAGGACATCAAAGGTCCTCATCAACAAGCTATCTTTCTAAACGAGGTACCTATCGTGTCAATTAACTTAGGTATTACTCCGATCAATCGTCTTATTGCCAGGACATCAAAGGTCCTCATCAACAAGCTATCCTTCTAAACGAGGTACCTATCGTGTCAATTACCTTAGGTATTACTCCGATCAATCGTCTTATTGCCAGGACATCAAAGGTCCTCATCAACAAGCTATCCTTCTAAACGAGGTACCTATCGTGTCAATTACCTTAAGTATTACTCCGATCAATCGTCTTATTGCCAAGACATCAAAGGTCCTCATCAACAAGCTATCCTTCTAAACGAGGTACCTATCGTGTCAATTACCTTAGGTATTACTTCGATCAATCGTCTTATTGCCAGGACATCAAAGGTCCTCATCAACAAGCTATCCTTCTAAACGAGGTACCTATCGTGTCAATTACCTAAGGTATTACTCCGATCAATCGTCTTATTGCCAAGACATCAAAGGTCCTCATCAACAAGCTATCCTTCTAAACGAGGTACCTATCGTGTCAATTATCTTAGGTATTACTCCGACCAATCGTCTTATTTCCAGGACATCAAAGGTCCTCATCAACAAGCTATCCTTCTAAACGAGGTACCAATCGTGTCAATTAACTTAGGTATTACTCCGACCAATCGTCTTATTGCCAGGACATCAAAGGTCCTCATCAACAAGCTATCCTTCTAAACGAGGTACCTATCGTGTCAATTATCTTAGGTATTACTCCGACCAATCGTCTTATTGCCAGGACATCAAAGGTCCTCATCAACAAGCTATCCTTCTAAACGAGGTACCTATCGTGTCAATCACCTCAAGCTATTACTCCGACCAATCGTCTTATTGCCAGGACATCAAAGGTCCTCATCAACAAGCTATCCTTCTAAACGAGGTACCTATCGTGTCAATTATCTTAGGTATTACTCCGACCAATCGTCTTATTTCCAGGACATCAAAGGTCCTCATCAACAAGCTATCCTTCTAAACGAGGTACCAATCGTGTCAATTAACTTAGGTATTACTCCGACCAATCGTCTTATTGCCAGGACATCAAAGGTCCTCATACACAAGCTATCCTTCTAAACGAGGTACCTATCGTGTCAATTATCTTAGGTATTACTCCGACCAATCGTCTTATTGCCAGGACATCAAAGGTCCTCATCAACAAGCTATCCTTCTAAACGAGGTACCTATCGTGTCAATTATCTTAGGTATTACTCCGACCAATCGTCTTATTGCCAGGACATCAAAGGTCCTCATACACAAGCTATCCTTCTAAACGAGGTACCTATCGTGTCAATCACCTCAAGCTATTACTCCGATCAATCGTCGTTTATCGTCATTTATTTCGAATTTGATACACATTAGATACTGTAAGTAAATTAAAAGGATAGAACGATTGTCGTGTGACAATCATTTTAATAAGCTGATACTACGATGAAGATCAATTACTTTGACAATGATAAACCGTAACACCTGTAAGTATATTAAGAGGATGGACAGATTGATGTGTGTCGACCACTTTAAACTATTACTCCTATAAAATGATGCTTACATAAACGTTGATAAACCGTAACACCTGTAAGTAAATTAAGAGGATGGACAGATTGATGTGTGTCGACCACTTTAAACTATTACTCCTATAAAATGAGGCTTACATAAACGTTGATAAACCGTAACACCTGTAAGTAAATTAAGAGGATGGACAGATTGATGTGTGTCGACCACTTTAAGCTATTACTCCTATAAAATGATGCTTACATAAACGTTAATAAACCGTAACACCTGTAAGTAAATTAAGAGGATGGACAGATTGATGTGTGTCGACCACTTTAAGCTATTACTCCTATAAAATGATGCTTACATAAACGTTGATAAACTGTAACAAATGTAAGTAAATTAAGAGGATGGACAGATGTGTGTCGACCACTTTAAGCTATTACTCCTATAAAATGATGCTTACATAAACGTTGATAAACCGTAACACCTGTAAGTATATTAAGAGGATGGACAGATGTGTGTCGACCACTTTAAGCTATTACTCCTATAAAATGAGGCTTACATAAACGTTGATAAACCGTGACACCTGTAAGTAAATTAAGAGGATGGACAGATTGATGTGTGTCGACCACTTTAAGCTATTACTCCTATAAAATGATGCTTACATAAACGTTGATAAACCGTAACACCTGTAAGTATATTAAGAGGATGGACAGATTGATGTGTGTCGACCACTTTAAGCTACTACTCCTATAAAATGAGGCTTACATAAACGTTGATAAACCGTAACACCTGTAAGTAAATTAAGAGGAAGGACAGATTGATGTGTGTCGACCACTTTAAGCTATTACTCCTATAAAATGAGGCTTACATAAACGTTGATAAACCGTAACACCTGTGAGTAAATTAAGAGGATGGACAGATTGATGTGTGTCGACCACTTTAAGCTATAACTCCTGTAAAATGAGGCTTACAAAAACGTTGATAAACCATAACACCTGTAAGTAAATAAAAAGGATGGACAGATTGATGTGTGTCGACCACTTTAAGCTATTACCCCTGTAAAATGATGCTTACATAAACGTTGATAAACCGTAACACCTGTAAGTAAATTAAGAGGATGGACAGATTGATGTGTGTCGACTACTTTAAGCTATTACTCCTATAAAATGAGGCTTACATAAACGTTGATAAACTGTAACAAATGTAAGTAAATTAAGAGGATGGACAGATTGATGTGTGTCGACCACTTTAAGCTATTACTCCTGTAAAATGAGGCTTACATAAACGTTGATAAACCGTAACACCTGTGAGTAAATTAAGAGGATGGACAGATTGATGTGTGTCGACCACTTTAAGCTATTACTCCTATAAAATGAGGCTTACATAAACGTTGATAAACTGTAACAAATGTAAGTAAATTAAGAGGATGGACAGATTGATGTGTGTCGAACACTTAAGGCTATTACTCCTATGAAATGAGGCTTACATAAACGTTGATAAACCGTAACACCTGTAAGTAAATTAAGAGGATGGACAGATTGATGTGTGTCGACCACTTTAAGCTATTACTCCTATAAAATGAGGCTTACATAAACGTTGATAAACTGTAACAAATGTAAGTAAATTAAGAGGATGGACAGATTGATGTGTGTCGACCACTTTAAGCTATTACTCCTATAAAATGAGGCTTACATAAACGTTGATAACCTGTAACAAATGTAAGTAAATTTAGGAATATATAAACGTTGATAAACCGTAACACCTGTAAGTAAATTAAGAAGATGGACAGATTGATGTGTGTCGGCCACTTTAAGCTATTACTCCTGTAAAATGATGCTTACATAAACGTTGATAAACCGTAACACCTGTAAGTATATTAAGAGGATGGACAGATTGATGTGTGTCAATCACTTTAAGCTATTACTCCTATAAAATGAGGCTTAAATAAACGTTGATAAACCGTAACACCTGTAAGTAAATTAAGAGGATGGACAGATTGATGTGTGTCGACCACTTTAAGCTATTACTCCTATAAAATGATGCTTACATAAACGTTGATAAACCGTAACACCTGTAAGTATATTAAGAGGATGGACAGAATGATGAGTTTCGACCACTTTAAGCTATTACTCCTATAAAATGATACTTACATAAACGTTGATAAACCGTAACACCTGTATGTATATTAAGAGAATGGACAGATTGATGTGTGTCGACCACTTTAAGCTATTACTCCTATAAAATGATGCTTACATAAACGTTGATAAACCGTAACACCTGTAAGTATATTAAGAGGATGGACAGAATGATGAGTGTCGACCACTTTAAGCTATTACTCCTATAAATTGATGCTTACATAAACGTTGATAAACCGTAACACCTGTAAGTAAATTAAGAGGATGGACAGATTGATGTGTGTCGACCACTTTAAGCTATTACTCCTATAAAATGAGGCTTACATAAACGTTGATAAACCGTAACACCTGTAAGTAAATTAAGAGGATGGACAGATTGATGTGTGTCGACCACTTTAAGCAATTACTGCTGTAAAATGAGGCTTACATAAACGTTGATAAACCGTAACACCTGTGAGTAAATTAAGAGAATGGACAGATTGATGTGTGTCAACCACTTTAAGCTATTACTCATATAAAATGATGCTTACATAAACG
Organism: Stictocephala bisonia; assembly: GCA_035578905.1. Lineage (NCBI taxonomy): Eukaryota > Metazoa > Arthropoda > Insecta > Hemiptera > Membracidae > Stictocephala > Stictocephala bisonia. The sequence goes on along the minus strand of JAQJVL010000019.1, from coordinate 4,545,538 downwards.
TTATTTAACCGTCACACATGTAAGTAAATTAAGAGGATGGACGGATTGATGTGTGTCGACTACTTTAAGCTATTACTCCTATAAAATTATGCTTACATAAACGTTGATAAACCGTAACACCTGTAAGTAAATTAAGTGGATGGACAGATTGATGTGTGTCAACCACTTTAAGCTATTACTCCTATAAAATGATGCTTACATAAACGTTGATAAACCGTAACACCTGTAAGTAAATTAAGAGGATGGACAGATTGATGTGTGTCAACCACTTTAAGCTATTACTCCTATAAAATGAGGCTTACATAAACGTTGATAAACCGTAAAACCTGTAAGTAAATTAAGAGGATGGACAGATTGATGTGTGTCGACCACTTTAAGCTATTACTCCTATAAAATGAGGCTTACATAAACGTTGATAACCTGTAACAAATGTAAGTAAATTAAGAAGATGGACAGATTGAGATGTGTCGACCACTTTAAGCTATTACTCCTATAAAATGATGCTTACATAAACGTTGATAAACCGTAACACCTGTAAGTAAATTGAGTGGATGGACAGATTGATGTGTGTCAACCACTTTAAGCTATTACTCCTATAAAATGAGGCTTACATAAACGTTGATAAACCGTAAAACCTGTAAGTAAATTAAGAGGATGGACAGATTGATGTGTGTCGACCACTTTAAGCTATTACTCCTATAAAATGATGCTTACATAAACGTTGATAAACTGTAACAAATGTATGTAAATTAAGAGGGTGGACAGATTGATCTGTGTCGACCACTTTAAGCTATTACTCATATAAAATGAGGCTTACATAAACGTTGATAAACTGTAACAAATGTAAGTAAATTAAGAAGATGGACAGATTGATGTGTGTCGACCACTTTAAGCTATTACTCCTATAAAATGATGCTTACATAAACGTTGATAAACCGTAAAACCTGTAAGTAAATTAAGAGGATGGACAGATTGATGTGTGTCGACCACTTTAAGCTATTACTCCTATAAAATGAGGCTTACATAAACGTTGATAACCTGTAACAAATGTAAGTAAATTAAGAGGGTGGAAAGATTGATGTGTGTCGACCACTTTAAACTATTACTCCTTTAAAATGATGCTTACATAAACGTTGATAAACCGTAACACCTGTAAGTAAATTAAGAGGATGGACAGATTGATGAGTCTCGACCATTTTAAACTATTACTCCTATAAAATGAGGCTTACATAAACTGTTATAAACCGTAACACCTGTAAGTAAATTAAGAGGATGGACAGATTGATGTGTGTCGACCACTTTAAACAATTACTCCTATAAAATGAGGCTTATATAAACGTTGATAAACCGTAACACCTGTAAGTATATTAAGAGAATGGACAGATTGATGTGTGTCAACCACTTTAAACTATTACTCCTTTAAAATGAGGCTTACATAAACGTTGATAAACCGTAACACCTGTAAGTAAATTAAGAGGATGGACAGATTGATGAGTGTCGACCACTTTAAACTATTACTCCTATAAAATGAGGCTTACATAAACGTTGATAAACTGTAACAAATGTAAGTAAATTAAGAGGATGGACAGATTGATGTGTGTCGACCACGTTAAACTATTACTCCTATAAAATGATGCTTACATAAACGTTGATAAACCGTAACACCTGTAAGTAAATTAAGAGGATGGACAGATTGATGTGTGTCAACCACTTTAAACTATTACTCCTATAATACGAGGCTTACATAAACGTTGATAAACCGTAACACCTGTAAGTATATTAAGAGGATGGACAGATGTGTGTCGACCACTTTAAGCTATTACTCCTATAAAATGAGGCTTACATAAACGTTGATAAACCGTAACACCTGTGAGTAAATTAAGAGGATGGACAGATTGATGAGTGTCGACCACTTTAAACTATTACTCCTATAAAATGATGCTTACATAAACGTTGATAAACCGTAACACCTGTAAGTAAATTAAGAGGATGGACAGATTGATGTGTGTCAACCACTTTAAACTATTACTCCTATAATACGAGGCTTACATAAACGTTGATAAACCGTAACACCAGTAAGTATATTAAGAGGATGGACAGATGTGTGTCGACCACTTTAAGCTATTACTCCTATAAAATGAGGCTTACATAAACGTTGATAAACCGTAACACCTGTGAGTAAATTAAGAGGATGGACAGATTGATGTGTGTCGACCACTTTAAACTATTACTCCTATAATACGAGGCTTACATAAACGTTGATAAACCGTAACACCTGTAAGTATATTAAGAGGATGTACAGATTGATGTGTGTCGACCACTTTAAACTATTACTCCTATAAAATGAGGCTTACATAAACGGTTATAAACTGTAACAAATGTAAGTAAATTAAGAGGATGGACAGATTGATGTGTGTCGACCACTTAAACTATTACTCCTATAAAATGAGGCTTACATAAACGTTGATAAACCCCGTAACACCTGTAAGTAAATTAAGAGAATGGACAGATTGATGAGTGTCGACCACTTTAAGCTATTACTCCTATAAAATGAGGCTTACATAAACGTTGATAAACTGTAACAAATGTAAGTAAATTTAGGAATATATAAACGTTGATAAACCGTTACATATGTAATTAGCATTTGTTAAATTAAAATATAAAAGTTGCTATTTTAAATTAGGATACTTACAGTTTTTGCTGGTTTTTTGTTTAAAAAAAATAACCAAATCAGTCATATTAAAAGTTTAAAATGTTTACTTTCAGTATGATGACAATTTGTTAACTGAGAGCACTGATATTGAATTAAAAGAAACAAACTTATATTTTTAAAAAGACGGGTTTACAGCTCAAGTTTTGAGGTTAGGTAACATTTTTCAAATATCTCCAAAAGAAGTAGTGTGAATTTCACTTAAAACTTGTGAAATTCAATTGGTGTCTCCTCACAATCTTTACTGTACTAGTGCTTCTGATCGAACAGACGATATTAGGGGTGGATTAGCAATCTTTATTCACAACAGCTGACAAGCAAGAATCTGCGAAGTTAACCAGTTCTGGCGTGAATTTCATTTTGTGGTTGCAGTAACCTTTATTGATTCTTTAAAATTAATAGTTGTCTCAGTATATCACTCTACTGCAGGTGATTATAATATTTTTCTTGAGTGTCTTGAACGCTTATTTCAGTCATTGACATTTAAATCAATGGACTAGCTATAGTATTATATTAGGAGGTGATGTAAATTCAAAATTTGATATTACGACAGAGAAAGGAACAGTAAAACAATTACGAAATATTATAAGGCAGTTTAATTTTTTACTATAAATTTCCAACCCACAAGGAAAAAAAACTGTTTGGATAATGGTTTTATTAACAGTGAAAAAAGGGAAGGATCTTCTGAAGTTTTTGTATTTTATTTTTCAGATCATGACGGTCTCCTCATCTCTTTACCCTTTCAACTAACTAAAAATAGATCTTGTGACAGCAAAATTGCATCTAACAAAACCACAAAATATTTATTAAATAATTTTCTGCCAACTTCTTTTAAACCTATTGTAGAGAGATTAAGTTGTTATCAGTGGGAAGTATTGCTTACAATTAAAAATGTCAAGCAAGCTTTTGAGTCTGTATTCAGTATACTATGCAATAATATAAATTACGCCTTGACTAAAAGTAGGGATAAAAAATACAAAAATAAAACAAACAATGGTAGTTAGTACTCTACATATTTAGCTTGTATGAAAAACAAATTATTATTTTAAAACTCTTAGATTAAATCAACTGGTGCAAATGAAACTTTTGAATTGAAGCGTAAATACCAGGAACTTAAGAAACAGTATGAAAAATGTATTTATGAAGCAAAAATTGAATTTAATGCTCAAATTATAGAACAAAGTCAAAATAAATGTAAAAAGGCATGGAAAAAAAGAAAACTGTTTTTAGGCCTGCTGTACAGGACTTCCATTGTGTATCACCTGATATACTTAATATTTTTTAATTGAATCAGTTGTATCACTTAAACAAATAATAGATGAAACAATCACTACATAAAATGAATTATTAGAAAATAACAGTATCATTCAGGTTGAAAACCAAAGTTGTTTTATCTGAGAACCAGTCTAAGGACTAAAGAAGTCACCAATGTCACCAACAGATTAAAGAACTCAGACAGTTTTGATGTTTATGGAATATCAAATAATCTGTTAAAAACTTTGGTACTCTGTTTAGCTCAACCTCTCTCTCAGTATGTTAATATTTGTGTCCGGGAAGGGGTTTTCCCCGAACAGTTAAAAATATTTAGAGTTCGACCAATTTTTTAAAAAAGGACCAAAAAATGAACCTGGAAGTTATCGACCAGTATAGTTATACCCGTACTTTCAAAAATGTTTGAGCTTTTATTTGAAATTAACAATTATTTTTATTGTTAATTTGAGCACATTCTTTGAAAATAACAATTATTTTACTTCCTCACAGTTCGGGTTTAGAGAGGGTAAATCTGCCATAATGGCAGTTGATGTCCTAATTAATAAAAATATAAAATCTTTTGAAAATAAAGAATTTGTTCAAGGTAATCTGTGCGATGTTAGTAAAGCATTTGATTGCGTTAATCACTCAGATCTTCTATTTAAACTAGCATTTTATGGAATTTCAAGGCATATGTTAAATTTTTTGGAATCCTACCTTTTTAACGTAAACAATAGGTTTTTATCAGTGGAGAATGGTCTGAGGAGATGACTGTTAAATGGGGTATACCACTGGGGTCCGTCCTTGGTCCACTCCTTTTTCTTATTATAATAAACGATCTTCCAAATTCAATTCAGTCATCAACATTTTTATTTGATGACGATACCACTTTTTTAATTGTAGTACTGACGTAAATCAACTTTAAATTCTTATTAAAATTACATTTGATGACGCTTCACTCTGGTTCAACAGTAATGGATTCCTTCTCAACCCAGAAAAAATTCAGAATATTTTATTCACCATAAAATCTTACGATAAAGATAATTGTTCACATCAAAATTACTTTAAAAGTGTTAAATTTATAGGAATTTTCATTGACATTAATCATTCATGCAATTCTCATATTATATACATATAATCAAAATTGTCCAGAGTAATTTTTATTTTGAGCCAATTAATGAATTGTATAAATAAGGAGTAAGTTAGAACTACAAATACAAATACAAATAGTTTTATTGCATAAAAACCAGTTCACATGGTATCACAATCGTCAAAATAAATAAATAATTTATGGTAACAATTAAAGTCATGGCATTCATTCGTCATCCATTCAAACATATAAGTGTAACATTCATACAGCCATTCGTTCATTCATTTGGACATCAGACCCTCCTTTTGATGTTGGAATTTCACAATGTTCTAACTCCAGTGGCTCATCGTGAACTCATCAACCGAGTAAAACGCTTTTGTCAGCAAATATTGTTTTAGCTGACTCTTAAATTGATTTTGATTTTGTATTAGCTTGACACCCTCAGGGAGCCCATTGATTAATCTGACCCCGACTTGTGATGGCAGAAGCTCAAAAGCCGATGTTCTATGTTGGTGAGCCCGCAAGTTGTCCCTGCCTCTAGTCTCATAGACGTGAATGTCCCTGCCCCGCACCAACTGGCACTTAAAGCGGCAGTACAGGACCACATCGAGGATATAAAGGCAGGGCAGAGTCAGAAAGCTCCGGGAAAGCGTCCCGACACGACTCTCTGGTTTTTAATTTTTGAATTATTCTGATTGCTTTCTTTTGGAGTCGAAAGACTCTTTCTAGTTTGTATTTAGAACAGCTTCCCCAGAGTCTTATACCATATGCCAAATGGGGGTATATTAGCCCATAATAGGCTATTTTCAAGACTTCCAGGGAGCAAAATTTGGAAATTTTACGCAAAGCAAAAATGTTTGATGAAACTCTAGAGCAAATGTGATTAATATGATCATCCCAGGTCAGCCCTGGATCAAGGTGCATCACCAGGAATTTGACAGATGAGGCTTCTTTCAGAAACTCATCATCGATCATAATAGAGGGTTTGTATTCATCTTCTTGCTGTCGAAGACTAAAATTAATGAAACTTGTCTTAGTTGAATTTGTTTTGAGATTGAGATCAGAAAAGAATTGAATACATGAATTTAGTTCAATGAATGAAATGAGTTCTAGATTTTGCAAAGTATTATTTCGGAAAGAGACAGTCGTGTCGTCAGCATATTGAACTACTTGTCCATTCTGGACTAGTGAATTTAAACTATTGACATAAATTAGGAATAATACTGGTCCAAGAATTGATCCCTGCGGGACTCCATGGGTCAGCTTTACTGTTTTGGATGTGGCACCCGAGGTCTGAACACACTGGTCTCGGTCTTTTAGGTACGACTCCAGCCATTGGAGAGACAGACCCCGCACGCCACATTCGTCCAACTGGTGCAAGAGTGTCTCATGATGCACACAGTCGAATGCTTTGGAGAGATCGAGAAATATGCTGAGCACATATTCTCTTCTGTCCAGCCCCTCGACAACATTGTTCATAAAATTTGTCACTGCATCAATTGTGCTTAAATTTTTCCTAAAACCAAATTGTTGTTTACTTAGAATTTCTTTAGTTTCCAGAAAATTTAGAAGTCTTTCGAGAAATAATTTCTCGTAGACTTTACTCAGGACTGGCAAAATTGATATAGGACGGTAGTTGTTTGCTACAGTTGGGTCGTCCTTCTTATAAATGGGAACTACTTTTGCTGTTTTTAAGGAATCAGGAAATTCCCCATCCGCAAAAGAAAGATTTATTAATTTTGTAAGTGGTGTCAAAATACTCGTATAACAGTTTTTGAGCATCCACACTGACATGCCATTAATGTCGCAGGTTTTTTTCTGGCATACATATTTTGCATTTTTCAAGGCAGTGTACAGATATGAGTTAGTATTCTACCGAAACTGTAGTGGATAAATGAAATTCTCATATTGCAAAAAAAGGCCTAAAGGGCTATATAACTAAATCGCAGCCTTTAGTACACTGCAAACTAATTTTCATAGAAATGAAAATTCAGATTGTAATTAGTTACATTTTTTATTTATTATGCTACATTTTACAAAATCTTGGTAATTTAAATTTTGTGTAGAACACTCATTCGTATAATACTAGAAATAGAAAAAATATTGCAATAGATTTTCACAGGCTCTCAAAAACACTTAATAGCCACTTAATAGTTTCTTTAAAAGTTTATAAAACAAGTTTAAGAAATCTATTGAAACATATCCGAAAGAAATATTTTTCAATAAATTATATAACTGGTTGGTGAAAAACCCTTTTTATTCTCTAAATGAATTTTATCAATTTGACAATATTCTACTGTAGTTGTTTTCTTAGTTAGTAACACTTTTAATTTCACACTTTCATTACTTAGAGTCTATTCAATTAAAAAAATACTTGTTTTTATATTATTGTTTTCATTTATAGTATAGCTGATCTTGTTTCGACTATTTGTAATAATTGTGACTATGTCAATGCTTGTAAAACCTTACGACAAATAAACATTGATTAATTGAGTGTAGAGAGCACATCAGGACAGCGTGCAGACCTTTCTATTGAGTGTAGAGGGCACATCAGGACAGCGTGCAGACCTTTCTATTGAGTGTAGAGGGCACATCAGGACAGCGTGCAGACCTTTCTATTGAGTGTAGAGGGCACATCAGGACAGCGTGCAGACCTTTCTATTGAGTGTAGAGGGCACATCAGGACAGCGTGCAGACCTTTCTATTGAGTGTAGAGGGCACATCAGGACAGCGTGCAGACCTTTCTATTGCTCCCCTTTTACCAATCCAATTTTGTTGAAAACAGATGTTCCAAGTGATGACGTTGAATTGCAGTTACTATCTGGGTTAGTTTCAGTGTTACATCTGTAACATTTCAGAATCAAAAGTTCCCTTAACGAAAATTTACCTACCTATGCCTTGTCACAAAACCAACTAAAAGTTAATGTGGATGCTGTATTTGATCTTTATCCAAACGTAATCACTCTAGTAGCGGTAGTTATACAGATTTATTATTTATTTAAAAAATGTAGCTGATTGATGAATACAATCAATGTTTGATAAAAATTTAAGTTTTATGCAAAGGTACTAATGTACTGAAGGTAAACAATTTGAACGTTTAATATAAAAAAATTTTCAGTTAATTTAACCCATAAACTAAAAATTATTGATCATTTATAAAGTTCTTAGTGTCCACTTTTTAAAAAAATTCATCAAACTTGCATGTACAGGATTTGCACAAAAATATTTGAATAAAACGGGTATTTAATTTGAAATACAGATTGAGCAGTGCTTGTACAGGGTGTTTTTTTAACGCAATCCATGATTTGAAATGGGTTGGATTCAATAGAATACTGTACATACAACTAACAAAACATATAGTTAATACAATGGGTTCAGAGTACTGTTCAACAGCATCTTGACATAAAACAAACGATTTTGTTTTAAAATATTTTTCCACAATAAACACGCTCTGTTCTTTGCTCAAAACCATGTTTTTTAACATCAACTTAATGAAATCGCACGAAACCCAAATAAAGTGACAACAATTGAACAATGTAAATCAGCTGATGACCTAGGAAGAACCACGGCTACCAACCTATGAACTTGTAATTATCTTAAACCTTCATTTTCTGTATTTGTAAATAGGTTGTGTTTTGAAAGAAACACCCTGTATTTAAGAATTTGTATCAGGCTCTAGCGAAAAGCTCCCCATAAACAGGCCAAATACATAAAATAATAGTTTACTATGGCCAACAGGTGGTATGGCTATACAATTTGGTTTTTCGGATGTAATTAAAAGGTTATTTGTCTACTCTGGAATTTTCCAGCACATTTATTTGTTTCTAATATTAATAACCATGTGCAGTTTTATCCATCACATCTACAAAACATTAAATGGTCATGTGAGTCTTTTCATATAAAGTAAACTTTACATTAACGGCTTTTAACTTATTTTTTCAGGCTGTGATGTATATTTTCTACAAGAACTAAACAAGTTTCAATTTAGAAGCTCTAATAATATAATTTCTAATTTTTATCTACAATAATTAATTGTAAATCTGCACACTATCACTATATAGTTAATTAATTACCAAAACAACATTAAAGAATTTTTTTGTTGACTTTACTAGTTAAGGCAAACAATCATCAACATGTTTACTATTTGCGAAACTGTACGTTTTCTCTAAGAAGTGAACCAGTAACACAAATAAAAGAATCAATTTATAACTCGTTACCAAACTTGCAATAGCCTCTTCCGGTTCCGTTATCGTCGCGTTGTTGACGTTATTGACCGTTTCCAAAACTGAATCCAAACATTTATTTGCTGACTAATCAAAACCGTTTGACGTAGACGTTACAGTTGTTTAAGTTAGGCTTGTAAACCGAGAATATTATAGACGATCCGAGTATAAACTATGAAATAAACAGTAAGTGACCAATTATAGTTATAGATAAGTAAATTGCCATACAAATTTTATGGCCGTTTTATCAAGAGACAGTTACATGAGAAAAATAACATTATAATGAACAATACTACGAATATATATATAAATAAATAAATAAATAAATATATATATATATATATATATATATATATATATATATATATATATATATATATATATATATAGCACATACCTAACCTAGACAAATGATTCCTGTAGACAATATACGACTGTTTACAAACAACAAACTAACGATTCCTGTAATATATGACAGTTAAAGGACTGCAATTTACGTAAACAACTCTTGATACTTGATAATTGAAGGATGGTATTTTACGTAAACAACTCTTGACACTTGATAATTGAAGGATGGTACTTTACGTAAACAACTCTTGACACTTGATAATTGAAGGATGGTACTTTACGTAAACAACTCTTGACACTTGATAATTGAAGGACGCTACTTTACGTAAGCAATTCTTGACACTTGATAATTGAAGGAAGGTACTTTACGTAAACAACTCTTGACACTTGATAATTGAAGGACGCTACTTTACGTAAACAATTCTTGACACTTGATAATTGAAGGATGGTACTTTACGTAAACAACTCTTGACACTTGATAATTGAAGGACGGTACTTTACATCAATAACTCTTGACACTTGATAATTGAAGGACGGTACTTTACGTAAACAACTCTTGACACATGATAATTGAGCGATGGTACTTTACGTAAACAAATCTTGATACTTGATAATTGAAGGATGGTACTTTACGTAAACAACTCTTGACACTTGATAATTGAAGGATGGTACTTTACGTAAACAATTCTTGACACTTGATAATTGAAGGATGGTACTTTACGTAAACAATTCTTGACACTTGATAATTGAAGGATGGTACTTTACGTAAACAACTCTTGACACTTGATAATTGAAGGACGCTACTTTACGTAAACAACTCTTGACACTTAATAATTGAAGGACGCTACTTTACGTAAACAACTCTTGACACTAGATAATTAAATTACGGTACTTTACGTAAACAACTCTTGACACTTGACAATTGAAGGACGGTACTTTACACCAATAACTCTTGACACTTGATAATTGAAGGATGGTACTTTACGTAAACAACTCTTGACACTTGATAATTGAAGGACGGTACTTTACGTAAAGAACTCTTGACACATGATAATTGAGCGATGGTACTTTACGTAAACAACTCTTGACACTTGATAATTGAAGGACGTTACTTTACGTAAAGAACTCTTGACACATGATAATTGAGCGATGGTACTTTACGTAAACAACTCTTGACACTTGATAATTGAAGGACGGTACTTTACGTAAACAACTAATGATACTTGATAATTTAAGGACGGTACTTTACATCAATAACTCTTGACACTTGATAATTGAAGGATGGTACTTTACGTAAACAACTCTTGACACATGATAATTGAGCGATGGTACTTTACGTAAACAACTCTTGACACTTGATAATTGAAGGACGGTACTTTACGTAAACAACTATTGATACCTGATAATTGAAGGACGGAACTTTACATCAATAACTTTTAACACTTGATAATTGAAGGACGGTACTTTACATCAATAACTCTTGACACTTGATAATTGAGCGATGGTACTTTACATCAATAACTCTTGACACTTGATGATTGAAGGACGGTACTTTACGTAAAGAACTCTTGACACATGATAATTGAAGGACGGTACTTTACATCAATAACTATTGACACTTGATAATTGAAGGATGGTACTTTACGTAAATAACTATTAACACTTGATAATTGAAGGACGGTACTTTACGTAAAGAACTCTTGACACATGATAATTGAAGGACGGTACTTTACATCAATAACCATTGACACTTGATAATTGAAGGATGGTACTTTACGTAAATAACTATTGACACTTGATAATTGAAGGACGGTACTTTACGTAAAGAACTCTTGACAAATGATAGTTGAAGGACGGTACTTTACATCAATAACTATTGACACTTGATAATTGAAGGACGGTACTTTACGTAAAGAACTCTTGACACATGATAGTTGAAGGACGGTACTTTACATCAATAACTATTGACACTTGATAATTGAAGGACGGTACTTTACGTAAAGAACTCTTGACACATGATAATTGAAGGATGGTACTTTACATCAATAACTATTGACACTTGATAATTGAAGGACGGTACTTTACGTAAAGAACTCTTGACACATGATAATTGAAGGATGGTACTTTACATCAATAACTATTGACACTTGATAATTGAAGGATGGTACTTTACGTAAATAACTATTGACACTTGATGATTGAAGGACGGTACTTTACGTAAAGAACTCTTGACACATGATAATTGAAGGACGGTACTTTACATCAATAACTATTGACACTTGATAATTGAAGGACGGTACTTTACGTAAAGAACTCTTGACACATGATAATTGAAGGACGGTACTTTACATCAATAACTATTGACACTTGATAATTGAAGGACGGTACTTTACGTAAAGAACTCTTGACACTTGATAATTGAAGGATGGTACTTTACGTAAATAACTATTGACACTTGATAATAAAGGACTGCACTCTACATAAATTAACTCTTGACACGTTATAATTGAAGGACTACACTTTAAATAAATAACTCTTGACACTTGTAGGATACATTTGTCAATCTAAGACCATTTTGTTTCTATAGATTTGCAGTGTTTTTTTGTTTTTTATTATAGGACAGCTCACGTTCAAGTAAAAACTGAAAGTTAAATCGAAGTTGGAACATTCTTTTCCCACAGATTTTATTCTAAAGGCTTTAATTTAAATCTTTTATAGACAATTGACAGACTAGTTTAATTTTCTTTTTATCAATAAAATTTTCAGTAGGCGTGCCATTAAATCCGTAAGTATAAAACCAATTAAAGTAACATATAATCTTTTTACTAAGATGTAAAACAAAACTTGACTATAATGTTCCATGGCTTACAATATACTGTTTTAGTTTTCAAGTTTTCAAAAAATTTCACTATGTATTAAGAAACTATAATATTGTTTTTGACAAAAACTAAATAACATTGAACTTTCGGGTCTCTCGGGAAGAGGATCGCTGCTTATATTTTTTTTTACAAATCCAGGAAACTTGCAAATAAGTCTGACGTAATAATACATATATTACATCTCAATACTGATATTATACTTAACATATTATGTAATGTAGGTAAACTTAGTTTAAGGGTCAAGGCATGGAGAATGGTTGAGCCACTTAACCCTACCCTTCCGGCACCGAACTTTCAACCTTATTAAACTAAAGAAACTTAACCTATGTACAGTAAAATAAACATAAATGGGGCACATGGACTGGACATCCAATTTTGGAAATAACCCGTCAACTGGAAATGAACTTATACTCTGAATTTTAGACGTTCCCTTTGCTTTGTTTGTGATATTATAATATATTTTGCGAGTATTGCAAATTAGGATCATTTTAACTCACTTCAATTAATTTTTAAGAGGAAATACGCATACAGTCATATAAGTTTCAGTAGATAAAGACTGAGATTTAAGTTTCAGTAAGATTGGGTAGAAATTCCAACAATTGGAAGAGCTATTCCCATCGAATTCCCGACTGTAATCCAATATTAATGTCCCAACCCCCAATCTGACCCCACTCATCCCAAACCGACTTAATGAGAAACTAGGGAATAATCGAGAGACCAGACGGGCCTGCCGCACTGCTCCAAAACTGTTTATGTAATGTACTCATTAATTACTTTAGTTAAGTAATAAGTGAATAAAAGGAGGTACTAACCTCATTACCACTAAGTGCAAACAGGCCTTCCACGTTCCTAGTCTAGGTGCAAACGATCCTTCCACGTTCCTAGTCTAGGTGCAAACGGGCCTTCTACGTTCCTAGTCTAGGTGCAAACGGACCTTCCACGTTCCTATTCTAGGTGCAAACGGGCCTTCCACGTTCCTAGTCTAGGTGCAAACGTGCCTTCCACGTTCCTAGTCTAGGTGCAAATGTGCCTTCCACGTTCCTAGTCTAGGTGCAAACGTGCCTTCCACGTTCCTAGTCTAGGTGCAAACGTGCCTTCCACGTTCCTAGTCTAGGTGCAAACGTGCCTTCCACGTTCCTAGTCTAGGTGAAAACGGGCCTTCCACGTTCCTAGTTTAGGTGCAAACGGGCCCTCCACGTTCCTAGTCTAGGTGCAAACGTGCCTTCCACGTTCCTAGTCTAGGTGCAAACGGGCCTTCCACGTTCCTATTCTAGGTGCAAACGGGCCTTCCACGTTCCTAGTCTAGGTGCAAACGTGCCTTCCACGTTCCTAGTCTAGGTGCAAACGTGCCTTCCACGTTCCTAGTCTAGGTGCAAACGTGCCTTCCACGTTCCTAGTCTAGGTGCAAACGGGCCTTCCACGTTCCTAGTCTAGGTGCAAACGATCCTTCCACGTTCCTAGTCTAGGTGCAAACGTGCCTTCTACGTTCCTAGTCTAGGTGCAAACGGACCTTCCACGTTCCTATTCTAGGTGCAAACGGGCCTTCCACGTTCCTAGTCTAGGTGCAAACGTGCCTTCCACGTTCCTAGTCTAGGTGCAAACGGGCCTTCCACGTTCCTAGTCTAGGTGCAAACGGGCCTTCCACTTTCCTAGTCTAGGTGCAAACGTGCCTTCCACGTTCCTAGTCTAGGTGCAAACGGACCTTCCACGTTCCTATTCTAGGTGCAAACGGGCCTTCCACGTTCCTAGTCTAGGTGCAAACGAGCCTTCCACGTTCCTAGTCTAGGTGCAAACGGGCCTTCCACGTTCCTAGTCTAGGTGCAAACGGGCCTTCCACGTTCCTAGTCTAGGTGCAAACGTGCCTTCCACGTTCCTAGTCTAGGTGCAAACGTGCCTTCCACGTTCCTAGTCTAGGTGCAAACGTGCCTTCCACGTTCCTAGTCTAGGTGCAAACGTGCCTTCCACGTTCCTAGTCTAGGTGCAAACGGGCCTTCCACGTTCCTATTCTAGGTGCAAACGGGCCTTCCACGTTCCTAGTCTAGGTGCAAACGGGCCTTCCACGTTCCTAGTCTAGGTGCAAACGTGCCTTCCACGTTCCTAGTCTAGGTGCAAACGGGCCTTCCACGTTCGTAGTCTAGTTGCAAACGGGCCTTCCACGTTCCTAGTCTAGGTGCAAACGTGCCTTCCACGTTCCTAGTCTAGGTGCAAACGTGCCTTCCACGTTCCTAGTCTAGGTGCAAACGAGCCTTCCACGTTCCTAGTCTAGGTGCAAACGGGCCTTCCACGTTCCTAGTCTAGGTGCAAACGTGCCTTCCACGTTCCTAGTCTAGGTGCAAACGTGCCTTCCACGTTCCTAGTCTAGGTGCAAACGTGCCTTCCACGTTCCTAGTCTAGGTGCAAACGGGCCTTCCACGTTCCTAGTTTAGGTGCAAACGGGCCCTCCACGTTCCTAGTCTAGGTGCAAACGTGCCTTCCACGTTCCTAGTCTAGGTGCAAACGGGCCTTCCACGTTCCTATTCTAGGTGCAAACGGGCCTTCCACGTTCCTAGTCTAGGTGCAAACGGGCCTTCCACGTTCCTAGTCTAGGTGCAAACGTGCCTTCCACGTTCCTAGTCTAGGTGCAAACGTGCCTTCCACGTTCCTAGTCTAGGTGCAAACGTGCCTTCCACGTTCCTAGTCTAGGTGCAAACGAGCCTTCCACGTTCCTAGTCTAGGTGCAAACGTGCCTTCTACGTTCCTAGTCTTGGGTGCAAACGGGCCTTCCACGTCCCTAGTCTAGGTGCAAACGTGCCTTCCACGTTCCTAGTCTAGGTGCAAACGGGCCTTCTACGTTCCTAGTCTAGGTGCAAATGGGCCTTCTACGTTCCTACTTTGGGTGCAAACGGGCCTTCCACGTCCCTAGTCTAGGTTAGGTTAGGTTATTTGCCCAAGTGAACGCCTAGTACAGATGCGTTCTAGATCACTCCATCGAGTCCGACCAAAGGCTGCTGACCTTCACGGATCAGGTGTTTCCCGTTCCCGGAGCCGCCGACGTAACGCGTACATCTGTTGCCGATTCCGGAACCCAATATGAGCTGCCACCAGGAGAATGCCAAGACCCTCGGTGCGCCTCAATGCGAGACCTCGTGGGCAACCTAAGGACGAGCGTGGAGGTGTTAGAGGCGGAAATCCTGTGCCTGCGTAATGAACTCGCCGCTAGCCGCGCGCCTCCCGAAAAGCGTTGTGCTAACGCAGTGGAGCGGCCATGCGGGTCAACATTTGACGAACGGCAACTCTTAATCCCCACCAAAATTAATTTTGAGGTCCTACGGCAGGAAGAAGATGACTTTACTCTCGTGGTCAAGAAGAAGAAGAGAAAGACGCCGAAAACTACTCAAGTGAAAAATAACTTTAAAAATTCAAACAAATTGAAAAAACACAACATTCAAAACCATCGAGCCAAATGAAGCAAACAACAATTGCTATTCCTTTTCAAAACGTGTCTATCTTAGGTGATAGCCATGCACGCAGCCTCTCTTCCCTTGTTGGAGAACTGGTGACTCCAGAAACCAGAGTTTATGGAGAGTGTAAACCAAATGGCGGCTTACTGAACATCGCGCCCTCGTCCACCAGAAGAGTTCCAGAGAATAACTGCTTCGTGTTAATGGCGGGAACAAACGACGTGGCTGCTGGCAGACACGAATTAATTTTTAAGCACATGGAGGAAGCTATACAGCGGTGCCGAGTAACATCTAGTGTATTGGTCTGCACCCTACCGCCACGGCACGACCTCACCTCCATTGACCCCACTCACAACACCATAAAGCTCCTAAACAACTATATAATGGAGCTTTGCACACGCCATGATAACGTGCGTTACCTGAAAATGGCTGACCTCCACCGCAGCTGTTATACAACCCACGGAATGCACCTGCGTATGGATGGAAAGAAGATCCTGGCTGGCCGGATAACAGCAGCTCTTCGCACTTTTTCACCTGTTCCCACTGCTGGACCACCGGTAGTCCGTAAATCACCTTCAAGAACGAGGTTAGAGAGTGACGGAACTACGCGGATCACTCCGGGCAGCAGATCATACGCTGGAGCAGTGGGGACGCCTTCACGGAGCCAAGTTACGGACCAGGAGCCAGCCTCAGTTGGAGGCCCGATGACGGATCCCCTCCTACGAGAAGAATCTCCGAGTCACCACTTACGACAGAATAACGCACAAGAACGAAATGCAGTTTTTTTAGGTACCCCAAAAAACTAACAGACGATAAAACAAAAATAAAATCTTCAATTGAAAAAAATCAAACAAAAAAACAGATTTCGCTGGTGCATCAAAATGCACAAATTGCAACCAACAAGGAGGATGAGTTATCACTCATGTGCGAGGAACTCGATCCTGGCGTGCTTGTTGTCACCGAACACGGTTTCGACAACAGTACAGTCAATCACTTCAAAATTCAAAATTACCAATTGGCTAACTACTATTGTCGCACGACCGCAAAAGGCGGTGGTGTGGCAATATTTTAAAAAATCAACTTCACGTCCACCCCTTACAGACTGACCGAAACCGCAGACAAGGATTTTGAAGCAACAGGGGTACGGATCAGAAGTCATTCGTCACAACCACTGACTGTCATTGGTCTATACAGGTCTCCCAGTGGAAATTTTGATTCATTTCTGTCCAAATTTGATATGATGTTGTCGGTAGTGTAAAAAAAAACTCAGAACTTCATTGTCATTGGGGATTTCAACGTGAACGTCTTAGACCTCCGTTGCCCTATGACAAGGAAATTCGCTGACTTGCTCAAATCCTTTGACCTTTCTTGGTCGATCAATTCACCAACGAGAGTGACAAATACGTCAGCCACCTCTATTGACAACGTCATAACAAACCTGACTAACGTGAGGGTTTCGGTGATCAACACAGCCATTTCAGACCACCATGGCCAACAAGTCATCATTGACGGCCATGAACCAGAACGGGATCCAATTAAAGAAAAAACAATCAGAGACACACGGCCCGCGAATGTTGCACTCCTCAACTCCTTCCTTTCTAGGGAGAGTTGGCACTTTCTAAATTTCCACGATCCCGTAGAAAATCAATTTCAATGTTTTCAATCCACCCTAAATTATCATCTAAACGTGAGCTGTCCCCTGAAAAAAATCAAACAAAAACCGAGGAAAAAAATGTGCACATGGATTACTAAAGGTATCCTAGTCTCGAGAGAAAAATTATTTTTTTACTCAGAAATAAAAAAGCGCACATTAAATGAAGGTTTCATAGACTTTTTTCAAAATTACAAAAGGATATATAGGAAAGTTATCCGAGCTGCAAAGGCTTATGATGTAAACAAAGCTCTGCTCGCATCAAAAAAATATTTCTAAAACAGCTTGGGCCATCATAAACAATAAAATCTCACAGACTGACAGACCAATTGAACTACAGATTGGAAATGAATGCATCAAAGACCCTCTAAGGGTTGCAGATGAATTCAACAGTTTTTTTGCCTCGGTTGGAATTGATCAAGGACTTGGTCCAACTTCGCGTCATACCCTCTCCTCCGTGCAAAGTCCAGTCGTCTCAATGTCTCTGGCTCCAGTCACACAGCTTGAAGTAGACCAGGTAATCAGAAACCTCCAATCAAAAAAGTCAAACGACTCAGGTCATATGTCCACATGGCTTCTCAAAAAGTGTTATAGACACTTGCTGAGACCTTTGGAGCATTTGATCAACCTTTCTTTTTGCAAGGAGGTTTTCCCGTCTGCACTGAAAACTGCAAAAGTCTTCCCAATTTTCAAAAAAGGCGACCCTCTTTCCACTCAAAATTACCGCCCAATCTTAATCCTACCAATCCTGAGCAAAATTTTTGAAAAGGTTTTCCTGACACGTTGTGTGGAATTTCTGGAAAGGCACAATCTGTTATCAAACAACCAATTCGGTTTCCGAAGCGGTAAATCGACCTCAGACGCGGTCGTCCGTCTGGTCGAGATGATAACAGAGGGAATTGAAGGTCGAAGAGAGACACTAAGTGTATTTCTCGACTTGTCAAAAGCCTTCGACTGTGTTGATCACACTTCACTTCTTCACAAACTGGAATATTACGGGATACGGGGAGTGCCCGTCAGGTGGCTTGAATCGTATCTCAGTAATAGAACGCAATTCGTTGGAATATCTGACGCTAGATCGAGAGAGAGGCGGCTGAACTATGGAGTTCCGCAGGGGTCCATACTTAGTCCGCTTCTCTTCTTAATCTACGTCAATGATGTTGGCACATCTGTACAAAACGGACACATTGTTCAGTACGCAGATGACACGACTCTCTGTCTGAAAGCGAACTCAATCAAAGAACTCGAGCAAATTGCTCTCGTGGAGCTCAACAGCACCATTCAACATTTCAACGAGCTCAACCTCAAAACCAATCCAACAAAATCAAATTTCATTAAATTCTCTTTGCACCAAAAAGACTTAGACAGTCTAGCGGTCATCTTAGATGGAACTGAGATCGAAGAGGTCTACACAACCAAATTCCTCGGAATACATCTTGATAAAGGTTTGACGTGGGATTGCCATGTAGACCATGTTTGCTCAAAACTTTCCTCAGGAATTTATGTCTTGAGAAAACTATCAGAGTACTGCCCGACTCAGGTTCTGATGACGGCGTACTACGGAGTCATCTACCCTCATCTCTCCTACGGACTGAATGTGTGGGGTGGATGCTCAAACTCAAACCTCTCAAGAGTGTTCATCCTCCAAAAAAGATCGTTGCGAACAATTGCAAAATTAAAACAAAGAGAGTCGTGTAAGCCAGTATTCAAAAATCTGAATTTGTTGACATTACCCTGCCTCTACATCTTGGAAACTTGTCTCTTTTTCAAATCAAAATGTCATGCTATAAGAGGTTGCGACATACACTCATATGACACTAGAGGCAGGGGCGACTAGCTACCGTTCTGGGAGGCACAGAACGGTAGTTTATGAGCGACTGCCTGTACAGGCAGGAGTAACATTTGTCAACAAATTGCCAAACTCAATTAAAAGTGCCCCCACGCTGAAGGCGTTTAAATCTCGTCTAAAAGCAATGCTGATTGCAGAGGCATTCTACAGCTTAGACGAATTTATGGCACACAACTGGGAGACCTAACAAAATTTATTGGGTTAGGCTACTGAGTGGGTTTATGAGATGAATGCGTGTATTAATGTGTTTTGTATGTTTGAAAGGGATCTCGATGGAAGAATAAATGGCTAAACAATAGCGAATAGCAGTAATGAATACTTGACGATTGCAATGCATATTTTTACTATGTTCTACGCAATAAATCATTTATTTATTTATTTATTTTATTTAGGTGCAAACGAGCCTTCCACGCTCCTACTCTAGGTGCTAATGAGCCTTCAACGTTCCTAATCTAGGTGCAAACGAGCCTTCAACGTTCCTAATCTAGGTGCAAACGAGCCTTCCACGTTCCTAGTCTAGGTGCAAATGGGCCTTCCACGTTCCTACTCTAGGTGCAAATGGACCTTCCACGTTCCTACTCTAGGTGCTAATGAGCCTTCAACGTTCCTAGTCTAGGTGCAAACGAGCCTTCCAAGTTCTTACTCTAGGTGCTAATGAGCCTTCAACGTTCCTAATCTAGGTGCAAACGGGCCTTCCACGTTCCTAGTCTAGGTGCAAATGGGCCTTCCACGTTCCTAATCTAGGTGCAAACGTGCCTTCCATGTTCCTACTCTAGATGCTAATGAGCCTTCAACGTTCCTAATCTAGGTGCAAACGAGCCTTCCACGTTCCTAGTCTAAGTGCAAATGGCCTTCCACGTTTCTACTCTAGGTGCAATCGGACCTTCCACGTTCCTACTCTAGGTGCTAATGAGCCTTCAACGTTCCTAATCTAGGTGCAAACGAGCCTTCCACGTTCCTACTCACGGTTCAAATGGGCCTTCCACGTTCCTAATCTAGGTGCAAACGGACCCTCCCCATTCCTAATCTAGGTGCAAACGGGCCTTTCACGTTCCTAGTCTAGGTGCAAACGGGCCTTCCACGTTCCTAGTCTAGGTGCAAACGGGCCTTCCACGTTCCTAGTCTAGAAGCAAACGGGCCTTCCACGTTCCTAGTCTAGGTGCAAACGGGCCTTCCACGTTCCTAGTCTAGGTGCAAACCGGCCTTCCACGTTCCTAGTCTAGGTGCAAACGGGCCTTCTACGTTCCTAGTCTAGGTGCAAACGGGCCTTCCATGTTCCTAGTCTAGGTGCAAACGTGCCTTCCACGTCCCTAGTCAAGGTGCAAACGGGCCTTCCACGTTCCTAGTCTAGGTGCAAACGGGCCTTCCACGTTCCTAGTCTAGGTGCAAACGGGCCTTCCACGTTCCTAGTCTAGGTGCAAACGTGCCTTCCACGTTCCTAGTCTAGGTGCAAACGGGCCTTCCACGTTCCTAGTCTAGGTGCAAACGGGCCTTCCACGTTCCTAGTCTAGGTGCAAACGGGCCTTCCACGTTCCTAGTCTAGGTGCAAACGTGCCTTCCACGTTCCTAGTCTAGGTGCAAACGGGCCTTCCACGTTCCTAGTCTAGGTGCAAACGGGCCTTCTACGTTCCTAGTCTAGGTGCAAATGGGCCTTCTACGTTCCTACTTTGGGTGCAAACGGGCCTTCCACGTCCCTAGTCTAGGTGCAAACGAGCCTTCTACGCTCCTACTCTAGGTGCTAATGAGCCTTCAACGTTCCTAATCTAGGTGCAAACGAACCTTTTACGTTCCTAGTCTAGGTGCAAATGGGCCTTCCACGTTCCTATTCTAGGTGCAAACGGACATTCCACGTTCCTAGTCTAGGTGCAAATGAGCCTTCAACGTTCCTAATCTAGGTGCAAACGAGCCTTCAACGTTCCTAATCTAGGTGCAAATGAGCCTTCCACGTTCCTAGTCTAGGTGCAAATGGGCCTTCCACGTTCCTACTCTAGGTGCAAACGGACCTTCCACGTTCCTACTCTAGGTGCTAATGAGCCTTCAACGTTCCTAATCTAGGTGCAAACGGGCCTTCCACGTTCCTAGTCTAGGTGCAAATGGGCCTTCCACGTTCCTAATCTAGGTGCAAACGTGCCTTCCACGTTCCTACTCTAGGTGCTAATGAGCCTTCAACGTTCCTAATCTAGGTGCAAACGAGCCTTCCACGTTCCTAGTCTAGGTGCATTGGCCTTCCACGTTTCTACTCTAGGTGCAAACGGACCTTCCACGTTCCTACTCTAGGTGCTAATGAGCTTTCAACGTTCCTAATCTAGGTGCAAACAAGCCTTCCCCGTTCCTACTCACGGTTCAAATGGGCCTTCCACGTTCCTACTCTAGGTGCAAACGGACCCTCCCCATTCCTAATCTAGGTGCAAACGGGCCTTTCACGTTCCTAATCTAGGTGCAAACGGGCCTTCCACGTTCCTAGTCTAGGTGCAAATGGGCCTTCTACGTTCCTACTCTGGGTGCAAACGGGGCTTCCACGTTACTACTCTGGGTGCAAACGGGCCTTCCACGTTCCTAGTCTAGGTGCAAATGAGCCTTCAACGTTCCTAATCTAGGTGCAAACGAGCCTTCCACGTTCATATTCTCGGTGCAAACGGGCCTTCCACGTTCGTACTCTAGGTGCAAACGGACCCTCCACGTTCCTAATCTAGGTGCAAACGGGCCTTTCACGATCCTAATCTAGGTGCAAACGGGCCTTCCACGTTCCTAGTCTAGGTGCAAATGGGCCTTCTACGTTCCTACTCTGGGTGCAAACGGGGCTTCCACGTTCCTACTCTGGGTGCAAACGGGCCTTCCACGTTCCTAGTCTAGGTGCAAATGAGCGTTCAACGTTCCTAATCTAGGTGCAAACGAGCCTTCCACGTTCCTACTCACGGTTCAAATGGGCCTTCCACGTTCCTACTCTAGGTGCAAACGGACCTTCCCCATTCCTAATCTAGGTGCAAACGGGCCTTTCACGTTCCTAATCTAGGTGCAAACGGGCCTTCCACGTTACTAGTCTACGTGCAAATGGGCCTTCTACGTTCGTACTCTGGGTGCAAACGGGGCTTCCACGTTCCTACTCTGGGTGCAAACGGGCCTTCCACGTTCCTAGTCTAGGTGCAAATGAGCCTTCAACGTTCCTAATCTAGGTGCAAACGAGCCTTCCACGTTCCCATTCTCGGTGCAAACGAGCCTTCAACGTTCCTACTCTAGGTGCAAACGGGCCTTCCACGTTCCTAGTCTAGGTGCAAACGGGCCTTCCACGTTCCTAATGTAGGTACAAACGGGCGTCAAGTGTCAATATGTACCTTTCCGTACGGAGTCTTAAGGCTGATGAATAATAAATGGACTATTCATATAATGCATAACTGTTATAGAATATATTTGAGGGAGTGTCAGACAGCACGTACATAGAATATATGTTCAAACACGAACATTTTCAACTGGAAAATATTTATTCTAAAGATAATAAAAATCAAACAAAATTTAATCGTCAGGAAAATTACACTAACCATTAACTACCACGGTGTATTTTAGTAACACTCATACCATGTTGGGGTCTTTCATATTAATGGAAAATATAATAAATGAAAATTTTTCGTATACAATATTTATTATACTATAAAGTATGTATCAAAGATTAGATTTAGAGTGTACAATACAAATGTACACCTTAAAATGATTTTATAACAATTAAATTTTATCTTCACTGCATGTTTTGACTTTTCATAATATAAAGTTTTGATTATTTTATGATACATTTAAATATTTATTCCAAATATCCTGTTTTTAAAGTGTGCCTCTTCTAGCTAAAAATAAAGATGAAGCCAATTGGTAAATTAGGTAACGGAGCCATGCAATTAGCCATAAAAAATAAAAAAACACTAACAATAATGCCATGGTGGGGTCTATTGGGACCCCAAGACTAAATAACTCCTAAATTAAAATACAAAAATAAATGCTATGACATTCATTTATCACTGCAAACATCCAACAGGAAATAGCTACAACTAGGATGCGTTATCTCAGCGCTTAAGTGGTGAAAAATTAAATGGAAAACTAAAAAGACCCCACCATGGTAGTTAAGATCCAATAATGTCAAGTTTGGTAATGGTGTTGGTTGTTGACACAGCCAATGGTTTCACGAGGACGATTCAACCAATACAACGTTCAAATTTGATTCGTCACTAAGTCAATTCATTATCAAATTGTCTAATTATCATTTCATTAATTACAATCAACATCAAGTAACATAATCGTAGGTGAATTTAACTTATATGAAAACTCTGTATGAATTGTAACTGAAATCGTAACAAATTAAAATAGTACACGTAAAATTCAAAGGCACTTTGTACTATAATATCAAAACTGGTTTTTTACATGTGAAAAGTAACGCTAGAATTTTCATTATTTTTAAACATCCATAATATTTATTATGATTTCTGTTTTAAGCACATGTATTTTTAAATCTAAATCAAACTACCGTTCACTATAGTTTAAATGCTGGTTATGGGAAGTGCAACATATACGTATATGCTAACTTAACTCTTAGTAAACACGACTATAAGACAGCACTTAGAAAGTGACAACCTGATATTTGCCTATTTTGTTAATTAATTCATTAGTAATTAATTAATTAATTAGTAATACAATTCTCTGAAGAATTATATATAGCAGTTATAATACTTGTATATGTCATTGATTGGTGTCATGATAAAACAATAGCGGAATAAATATCTCAGTTAGAAAAGATTGGTCTCAATGTAGATTTGACAGAATTTCAATTCCACAATTCATTAAAAGATTTACGTGTCTATGAATTGTGCATATTGAACTATCAATAGTTGATAAAGGGAAAGCGTGATCAGTGGAATGTTTGTACGAAATTGTTGAGAGTAATTATAAAAGACACGATAGTGAGATGAAAGTGTGTATACTTCTTGCAAAAGTATACACATTGTTTGGAGGTTGACCAAAATAAATGTGTACAAATTGTATTTAAATGCTTTTGGAAACTGTTATTAGTTTAATTTCGTCAAACAGCATTAAAACCAACATTAAATCGCATATTAAATAATTGTTGGTTTAATGTTGCGATTTATTGTTTTATATATCATAATGATTATTAATATCCCTTACATATAATATATCATTATATATCCCTTATAGCATTTACTTGTATTAAGGGATATACCATTACCAGTAAATGCTGTTTTTTGTGCAATACAATTATTTAGTATACGATTTAATGTTGGTTTTAATGTTGTTTGACAAAATTAAACTAATAACAGTTTCCAAAAGCACTTAAATATAATTTTAACACATTTCTTTTGGTAAAGTAAAAGTTATGACATTTCTAAATCGTACATACATTGTGTCTTGTATCAGATATAAGTTGACAAATTTTAAATTGATTGTTATTGGAATTTACCAGTCGTCTACTGGGAACGAAATGAATATGTTCCTTAACTTTGAAGCTTTAGTAACTGACCTGACAGCCTACAAACAAAATTATATTTTGATGGGTGGTTTCAAAATTGACACATTTGACATAAATCACCCAACTACTAAACGGTTGGCTGATTTGTTGAGAACGTTTGGCCGGGGGTTGCTGGTGAAAACACCAACGCGAGTGACAGCAACAACACAATCAGCGATTGATTTCATAATTTCCAATCTTCTAAATGTCGCAGTGGCTGTGGTCAATACAGCTCTATCAGACCACTATGGCCAAGAGGCTATAACTAGTAAGGTAACACTCGAAAGGGAGTCAAAAATTAGTAAAATAATAATAGAGACAAGGTCTGGAAATATTGCCCTCCTCAACACTTCACTTTCATAAGAAAACTGGAATTTCTCAGATCCTTTAAAATCTGTAGACCAGTATTTCAAATTTTTCAGCGATTGTTTAGATTTCAGTATATTGATACGTGCTGCCCAATAAAAACAACCAAAGTTTGTTCGAAAAAGACAAATAGGTAGCAAAAGGTATTTTATTTTCAAGGGAAAAACTAAAAATGTTTTCTCTGATATCAAAGAAAATAAATTCCAATGAAAGATTCAACATTTTTTCAAAAATTACAAAGGGATGTATAAAACAATTCATACAAGACGTGAAGGTATATGATGTCTCAAGATAAATAATGTGTTCTACAAATGTTACTAAAACTACGTGGGACATAATAAACAACAAACAACCCTCCAGTAAACAATAAACATTAAAATTGGAGGTAAGCTTGTGGAGGACTCGGCGGAGGTGGTTAATAATATCAACAGATTCTTCGCTTCTGTTGCTTGTGAGCAAGAGGCTCGCCCGTCCTTACCACAAGGAAACTCCACTAGGAGACAAAGTATAATAGCATCATTTGCGCTGGCACTGGTCGTTGAGGAGGAGATTGAAAAATAATTCAGCAGCTCCCTGCAAAAAGGTCAAACGATATTAATTTCTTGTCGATATGGCTCATAAAACATACCCTAAGTTATGGGACCACTAACCCACTTAATTAACCATTCTTTTAATCAAGGAGTTTTCCCCTCACTTCTGTCATAAAAGACTACCCCTGTTCTACGAACAATATAGATCTGTGTGAACCGTTGAGGTTTAACTAACTAAAACATTGGGTGGCACAAGATCATAATTACAAAAAACTTATAATTAAATTTGAATAAAACAAAATAAATAACATTTAAAACTCTTTACAAACAACCACTAAGCAAGACTTTTACGTCCACCAAAACTCAAAGTTTTTAATAAAATGTTAATTCACAAATGATTAATCTACAAGTAATGAGAAAATAATTTAACTATAATCACTCACTTAGCTAGTGTAGGAAACCAGGATCTGGTATAACTAATGACACTGACGAAAGTACAAAACACATTTATTATCACAATATATCATCTGGACAGTCCTTTCAAAAATATTATAATTATCTTATCCTATTTTATAACTATACACCTCCTTTAATATACCCTTATCATCATATAATAGACATTACAAATTATTCGTTTTATAAATCTTCAATAAAATAACTATTACAATCCGGTGAATCCGGTGAACCAATAAATTCGAGAAATATTACTTTACAACAAGCGTCAACAAACTCCGATACTGTTACAAACTTCAATACTACTGTACGTGTATGGATGAGCGGGTGGGTCAATACCACTGTACGTGTATCGGTGAGCGGGTGGGTCAATACCACTGTACGTGTATAGGTGGGCGAGTGTGTAAATACCACTGTACGTGTATAGGTGGGCTAGTGGATCAATACCACTGTACGTGTATAGGTGGGCGAGTGTGTCAATACCACTGTACGTGTATAGGTGGGCTAGTGGGTCAATACCACTGTACGTGTATAGGTGGGCTGGTGGGTTAGTACCACTGTACGTGTATAGGTGGGTTGGTGGGTCAATACCACTGTACGTGTATAGGTGGGCTGGTGGGTCAATACCACTGTACGTGTATAGGTGGGCTAGTGGGTCAATACCACTGTACGTGTATAGGTGGGCTGGTGGGTTAGTACCACTGTACGTGTATAGGTGGGTTGGTGGGTCAATACCACTGTACGTGTATAGGTGGGCTGGTGGGTCAATACCACTGTACGTGTATAGGTGGGCGAGTGTGTCAATACCACTGTACGTGTATAGGTGGGCAAGTGGGTCAATACCACTGTACGTGTATAGGTGGGCTGGTGGGTCAATACCACTGTACGTGTATAGGTGGGCTGGTGGGTTAGTACCACTGTACGTGTATAGGTGGGTTGGTGGGTCAATACCACTGTACGTGTATGGGTGGGCTGGTGGGTCAATACCACTGTACGTGTATAGGTGGGCTGGTCGGTCAATACCACTGTACGTGTATAGGTGGGCGAGTGTGTCAATACCACTGTACGTGTATAGGTGGGCTAGTGGGTCAATACCACTGTACGTGTATAGGTGGGCTGGTGGGTCAATACCACTGTACGTGTATGAGTGGGTGGGTGGGTCAATACCTCTGTACGTGTATTGGTGGGCGTGTGGGTCAATACCACTGTACGTGTATGAGTGGGTGGGTGGGTCAATACCTCTGTACGTGTATTGGTGGGCGTGTGGGTCAATACCACTGTACGTGTATAGGTGGGCTGATTGGTCAATACCACTATACGTGTATAGGTGGGCTGGTGGGTCAATACCACTGTACGTGTATAGGTGGGCTGGTGGGTCAATACCACTGTACGTGTATAGGTGGGCTGGTGGGTCAATACCACTGTATGTGTATAGGTGGGCGAGTGGGTCAATACAACTGTACGTGTATGGGTGAGTGGGTGGGTCAATACCACTTTACATATATTAGTGAGTGGGTGGGTCAATACTACTGTACGTGTATAGTTGGACGGGTGGGGAAATACCATTGTACGTGTATGGAAGGGCGGGTGGGTCAATACCACTGTATGTGTATAGATAGGTGGGTGGGTCAATAATACTGTACGTTTATGGGTGGGCTGGTGGTTTAATACTACTGAAATTGTATGGGTGGGCTGGTGGGTCAATACTACTGTACGTGTATAGGTGGGCTAGTGTATTAATATTACTGCACGTGTGTAGGTGGGTGGGTGGGTCAATAATACTGTACGTGTATAGGTGGGCTGGTGGGTTAATACCACTGTACGTGTATGGGTGGGCTGGTGGGTCAATAATACTGTACGTGTATAGGTGGGCTGGTGGGTTAATACCACTGTACGTGTAGGGGTGGGTGTGTGGGTCAATACCACTGTACGTGTAGGGGTGGGCCTGTGGGTTAATACCATTGTACGTGTATGGGTGAGCGGGTGGGTCAATACCACTGTACGTGTATAGATAGGCTGGTGGATCAATACCACTGTACGTGTATAGGTGGGCGGGTGTGTCAATAGATCGAAGTGTGTTTTTCGACTTATCTAAAGCATTCGACTGTGTTGACCACGTACCATTGCTAAAAAAACTGATAACCCATAGCATTTGAGGCGTGCCTCTCAAGTGGCATTTAATTTATAAGCCAAAGAACTCAGTACTGTATGTCCAAATTAAATAAAAAAAAACTTATCCGAACCGATCCGACTTAGACATGGCTTCCCGCAGAGGTCCGTGGCATGTGGATGATTATACATGATTTGCCGTTGTGGCGTCTCAGTGGTTGAGGCTTCGGATTGTGGAGGGCACGTTATATTATTTCAATAACGCTCACTAGACTTACCACACTAGACTTTCACTATATCAGTTATAAATCTAAAGCTGGTCCTATTTGTTTAGCTTCGGTATTTTCACACTTTGAAAAATGATTTTTCCTAATATTAAACTAAGTTAAGGACTCGCAACTATCCCATTAGCTGCTAAAAGGAGAGATTAGCCATAGACAGATTTCAAGGCCTAGAAAGGATTGACGGTCTGCTAGGTTTGGGTACTGTGTTGAATGGGTTTGAAAAGTGAATTAATTGCTACTAGTATGTGAAATTGAATATGTAAGTGCAGTGAGCTGGTCATCTATAAGATTAAAGTGAATAGTTCAATTGTCAAATAAAATGCTATGTTTGAGTGTGCTTCAGAGCTTTCAATATATTTTAGTCAGTTCACTGTAGGTAGGTTGTGTTTATTATATTTTAGGCAGTTCACGCCATACATATCTGTAGCTAAATCACGTTTCGCGTTGTTACATATAAGCTCAATGTTAACACCGTGCTTCAGTGCCTTCAATATATTTTACGCAGTTCACGCCATACATATCTGTAGCTAAATCACGTTTCACGCCGTTACAAATACCTCAATGTTAACACCGTGATTCAGTGCCTTCAATATATTTTACTTAGTTCACGCCATACATATCTGTAGCTAAATCACGTTTCACGCCGTTACAAATACGCTCAATGTTAACACAGTGCTTCAGTGCCTTCAATATATTTTACGCAGTTCACGCCATACATATCTGTAGCTAAATCACGTTTCACACCGTTACAAATACGCTCAATGTTAACACCGTGATTCAGTGCCTTCAATATATTTTACGCAGTTCACGCCATACATATCTGTAGCTAAATCACGTTTCACGCCGTTACAAATACGCTCAATGTTAACACCGTGTTTCAGTGTTTTCAAAATACAGGGCGTTTGGCTCTTGGTGTGAAAGTTTTTAACTGGTGTAACTACATACAAAACCCAATAAATTGGTGCAATTTTTATATTCCTGATGTAATCCGTTTTGGCTTAGCAGCCATTTTAATTTTTTGCGAAAAATATGTTTTTAATTGATTTATTGTGCATTTACTCATAGAAACCTCAACATTTAGCGTACTATAATACCATTTTCAGACGTTAAATAAAATTTCCAATAAGAATAATTAACTTTAAATCCGCTAAATTTAAAGTAAATTGTACTAAAACTAAGTTAAAGTTAAACTTCTTGACTTTTGTTCAAAAAGTAATAATAAAACTTTTCCTTATCTCGGGTACTGCATAACCTACAGATTGTCAAATAACATAAAAAACTTGCCTAACTAATAAGGTTACTACACCACCTATAAAATGCTTTAGGTTAGAAAGCAATAAAAATGTTGAGGATGAAAAATACTTTCTGCTCAAATTCGTGAGCAATTTACAATGTAATGTTAAGTATGTACAATTTCAACACAAATGTTGAATTGCTTTTGATTTAGTTGCCTTGGGTTGAGACTTCTCGACTATTATGAATGTTACACGAGAACACCCTGTATTTTGAAAACACTGAGGCACGGTGTTTAACATTAGGCGTATATGTAACGGCGTGAAACGTGATTTAGCTACAGATATGTATGGCGTGAACTGCCTAAAATATATTGAAGGCACTGTACAGATACATATCTGTAGCTAGATCACATTTTACTCTTTTAAATATACGCGCAGATAACCACCAGTCAAGATGGTTAGATATATATATGGTGGGCGTCTACTCGGTATGCCTGGTAGTAGGATATACCGATTTCCTTTTCAACTTTACTCTGACTATTTCCCATACATTACTTAATCTGGGTAGGAAACTTATTCAGACAGAGTAAAAGTAAGGACCAGTACAGTTCAAGGTGAACATTACTGATAAAAACATTTATTTTTGTGAACGTATTTAATTTGGTATTATGTATTTTAATACGTATTTTGAAGTTGGTCTATTGAATCTATGACCACGTTACTTTATCAGTCTCTGATCCTTATCCTTATCTCCACCCACTCATACACATAGTGGTAATGACCCACCCGCCCACCCATACTCTTACAGTGGTATGTTAGAACGGTAAATAGTGCCTTCAATATAGTTTTACAAATTATTAAAACTTATAGTAAAATTAAAAAAATTATATGTCATAATGCACAGCTAAACAAGGTAACCTGTGGTATGATTGGAGTTTTCATATACCTCTTATAAAACTACCTTCAAAATTGCGTGCACATAATTTCTGCGCCGACAGCAGTAATCTAGCACTGAAGTCTTACCATTACTTTTATTATATGTTTACTAAGAAAATAAAAGGCCTATGAAAAATACAATAATACAATCATTTCCATCACTAATTGTACGTTATTACATTCCCATTGTTAAATTTTATTTTAAGTTTTAATACTTGTTATTCTATTTAGAATAAAAAAGTATATGAATTTTCACTGCGTACCAAATGGTCACTTTTACTACTCAAAATCGCGTTAATGTATCTTTTTTATACTTTAATAAGTGGTCGGCAAGATTGTTTTCTTTAAGTTTCATATTAAATTTAAGAATTTTAACTTTTCAAGAAGAAATGTTCATACTGATATCCTAAAAATACGTTTTATTGGCTTATACAGCTTGTTTGTTAAACTATTACTTGGCCGTATTGTAATTCTAAGAAATGTAAATTTACGACAGATTAATTTTATCTGCTTTCTTTGCGTAAGTAAATGCATTGATTGTAAAGTGATTTAAAACAATTTAACTTGATATATAATGATATAAATTTCGAACAGAAAGATTGTCAGTGATTTTTTCGACGGTAAATATAAATTTATTCAAACAAGTATATAACTACAAGTGTGGAGTAATTGACAACAAATCCAAATATGCTAATAAACTAGTTCTCTTGTAATTAATTAGTGGCTCAGCAGATAACAAAATTTAAGTACATTATTTTATTTTTTAACAAAATGAAATAAGAAAACACGTATTATATTAGTAATATACCACTTTTTTACTTTCCAGTACTCAAAAATGTAGTCAAATTAACTTCTGTGGCATAAATAATTATTAAAAAGTAATTACATTTATTCAAAATTTATTTACTTTACATTTAGTAACCCACCCACCCACCCACCCTACATGTACAGTGGTAGTGACCCACCAGCCCACCCCTACACGTATAGTGGTAGTGACCCACCCACCCAGCCCTACATGTACAGTGGTAGTGACTCAACTGACCAACCATACACATACAGTGGTAGTGACCCACCAGCCCAGCCCTACACGTATAGTGGTAGTGACCCACCCACCCACCCTAAATGTACAGTGGTAGTGACCCACCAGCCCACCCCTACATGTATAGTGGTAGTGACCCACCCCTAAAATGTACAGTGGTAGTGACTCAACCGACCAACCATACACATACAGTGGTAGTGACCCACCAGCCCAGCCCTACACGTATAGTGGTAGTGACCCACCCACCCACCCTACATGTACAGTGGTAGTGACCCACCCACCCACCCTAAATGTACAGTGGTAGTGACCCACCAGCCCAGCCCTACACGTATAGTGGTAGTGAACCACCCACCCACCCTACACGTATAGTGGTAGTAACCCACCCACCCACCCTACATGTACAGTGGTAGTGACCCACCAGCCCACCCCTACATGTATAGTGGTAGTGACCCACCCCTAAAATGTACAGTGGTAGTGACTCAACTGACCAACCATACACATACAGTGGTAGTGACCCACCAGCCCAGCCCTACACGTATAGTGGTAGTGCCCCACCCACCCACCCTAAATGTACAGTGGTAGTGACCCACCAGCCCACCCCTACATGTATAGTGGTAGTGACCCACCCCTACATGTATAGTGGTAGTGACTCAACCGACCATCCCTACACGTACAGTGTTAGTGATAACCAAAACTGAATAACATTTAAATAGTACTTACTTACGCAAACTGAAACTCAAAATAAAATATACTTCTCTTCTAATAAAATTAAACTGTATTAAAAAACCAATTAAAAACTGGCAAGTAAATCAAAAGAACATACACAAACTTAATTACTTTACTATTTTTCATATTAAATACAATTTTTTCTCTATAAAATTAGTAGATTAGATAATTCAATTAAGAACTCTAGAACAAGATGTTAACACTTTCAAGTCTGGTTAAGAAGAAAAAGGACAGTCACACACACCCTAAATTTAAACAGCTGATTCAGATTATAAGCTAGCTTGTGGCCTGTGGAAGATATTACAAAATCTATTTTTTACAAATAAAATTATACGCTGCAGTAAATTAGTGTATTTTGTAAGGGTGCAAATTTTATGTATCTGAATATTGTTTAAATATACGAAAAATCTAAAAAAAATTACATCTTTGACTGACCAGTGTGGTGGCTCACTGGATAACGCTTCACAATGTGGAGGGCGTGGTCCATGGTTCGAGCCCCCAACTAATCTATCGGCCGGTAATTCACTCATTGAATAAAGTTCACGCACATTCATGCAGACGCATATAAACTAGCGCGTGAAGTTAAAAAGTAGTAAAAGGGCTGTTTTAGCGAATATTTCTACACAATATTTATATTATTTGTAGAGTTATTGTGCTCGTCTCTTACCTACGTTTCACTCCATACTCCCACGAACCTATTGGGTGCGAATCTCCCAGTTAATTCAATGGTTAAATTGTTTAATAATTTACCACCTAACATTGATCCATTCAATTATTCAGTACAATATTTTAAAAATTAAGTTAAATCAGTTTTATAGTTTAAAATTAGAAGATAATTTATAAGGTATTGCATGCGATAAAAGTGTATGATCCTATACAATTATTTATTGATTCTAAAAAAAATACATATATTTATTCAAAATTTTATTGTACTTTTGTCCAATAGGAATTTTATTGTACATTTATTATTATTTCTGTTTACATGTATATTCTTGACTTGACTTTTTATTTAAGTTGGTAAAAGCAGTGTATTATGTCTAGATCTTCAATTGGTGACGTGGTTATAAGAAGGTCATACTAGAACTGGACACTTCTAAATTTTTAATTACTATTTCCTGTAAAATGGTATTGTCAAATGTAAAATAAATAGATACATTTCATATCTTGTTAGTTATAATCAACCTTGAGTTTTTGTTAATAATTAATTACTAGTCGTGTATGTTGTCTCTAAATTAATAATTATACTTATCAACAACATGATCATCATTATTATAACTACCTAAAGCAGTCAGTGTTTACATGAACCACGGACGATGTATCTACTAGTCCAGCTTATTTTTGCATTAAATACTTAAACAATCATTTGTAATTGAATAATTTGCTGTGTTGTAACACTATGAAAATAAATAAATGATTATTTTATAGCGCATTGTTGTGTACCTGAGCTCTTTGCGTTCTGAAAGTGTGAATGATTTTACATGAAGGAAATCACAATTTCCTTATAAAACCATCAGACATCATGTAGCCTGTATGTTGAAAGGGTAGTGTGTGTTCTATCGACCGGGTTATGGGAAGGATAAACAACGTCATGAAGAGGCAAGATAAGCCACCTTACCAAAGGAGACAAGTTGGGTGTTAAATCCGGGCCTCTCTAGACCCTCTTGGCCGATATGCCTTGCCTCATTAATTGAAGTAGTGAATCAACGCCGGTATGAATAACATTGATCTTATATTTAAGATATTATTCATCTTTCTTTTACAATGAATAACTAATTGAAAGTTTAATTTGTATTGTAGGTTTTTCTTGCCTGAAAGTATGGCAGTAATCTCCATTTTTTATATTTTACTTTAACGGAAGAAAAATAGGTGAGTTATCTTGGAGAAATAACTAAAACAAAAATTGTGAACGAATGAACACTTTAAAGAAAACATTTTTTTCTTATATGTTTTACAGTTATTTGTTGATTACTTAAATTACAATAAGCTTAATCATATGTTAGAAGTAATATATACTCCTTAACTTATTCTCCATATATGATAGGCAATCTCTCATTGCCATTACTTGTCTGTCAACACTGCCATTTTTCAAGTCAGCAACACGCTATTGTTGTCAATTTCGTATATATGTCTATTCGTGTGTGTTTATGTTTGGGGCCGAGAACTGTCTATCTCGTGCGTTTTTCTGGCTGGGGAAGAGGGCTGTCACTCTCGTACGTGTTTGTGGTTAGAGTAGAAAGCTTTCAATCTCGTATGTGTTCGTGGTTAGAGAAGAAGGCTGTCACTCTCGTACGTGTGGTTAGGTCAGAGAGCTTTCAATCTCGTACGTGTTTGTATTTGGGGCAAAGTGCTTGTCAATCTCGTACGTGTTTGTGGTTAGGGCAGAGAGCTGTCAATCTCGTACGTGTGTGTGGTTAGGGCAGAGAGCTGTCAATATAGTACGTGTTTCTGTTTGGGGCAAAGAGCTGTCAATCTCGTACGTGTTTGTGGTTGGGGCAGAAGACTGTCAATCTCGTACTGGTTTGTTGTTGGGGCTAAGAGTTGTCACTCTCGTTCGTGTTTGTGGTTAGAGAAGAAGGCTGTCAATCTCGTGCGTGTTTGTGGTTAGGATAGAGAGCTGTTAATCTCGTAGTGTTTGTGGTTGGGGCTGAGGGCTGTCAATCTAGTACGTGTTTGTGGCTGGGGCTGAGAGCTGTCAATCTAGTACGTGTTTGTGGTTAGGGCAGAGAGTTGTCAATCTCGTACGTGTTTGTGGTTATTACAGAGAACTGTCATTATAGTACGTGATTGTGGTTGGGACTGAGAGCTGTCAATCTCGTATGTGTTCGTGGTTGGGACAGGGAGCTGTCAATCTAGTACGTGTTTATGGTTGGAGCTGAGAGCTGTCAATATAGTTCCTTGTTTGTGGTTGGGGCAGGAAGCTTTCAATCTAGTACGTGTTTGTGGTTGGGGCTGAGAGCTACTAATATAGTACGTGTTTCTGGTTGGGCATGTAGCTGTCAATCTAGTACGTGTTTGTGGTTGGTGAAGGTAGCTGTCAATCTAGTACGTGTTTGTGGTTGGGGCTGAGAGCTGCCAATATAGTACGTGTTTGTGGTTGGGCATGTAGCTGTCAATCTAGTACGTGTTTGTGGTTGGGACTGAGAGTTGTCAATATAGTACGTGTTTGTGGTTGGTGAAGGTAGCTGACAATCTAGTACGTGTTTGTGGTTGGGACTGAGAGTTGTCAATATAGTACGTGTTTGTGGTTGGGCATGTAGCTGTCAATCTAGTACGTGTTTGTGGTTGGGACTGAGAGTTGTCAATATAGTACGTGTTTGTGGTTGGTGAAGGTAGCTGACAATCTAGTACGTGTAGGTAGGTGGGAAGGGGGATACTTGTTTACCTTGTACGTGTATATGTGTGTAATAGTGAACTCAGACTTTGTACTTGTTTGGTTAGCTGATTTATAAATTGAATTATTTTATTACATTTTAATGAAATAATTTAATTTTATAATTTATAAATTTATCGTCTTCTGTAGATAATGAATTACCTCCTAAAAATACCCAATACTAACGAGATATATTATCTCCTTATAACAACATTCTTACCATTTTTCCTTACGTAAAAATGCTTTTGCGTACATTAAACTCACGGAATCCGATTACTCAACTATAACAATTTTGCTAACTTTCATCTCTTGCTAGACTTTAAAACGTTTCAAAATGGTCAAAAGACAGCAGGTGAATGAAGTAAATGAATTAACTACCTTACTATGTTTTAGTGTGCAAGCGAGCCTACTAACAATTTATATCATATCTTTGTAAATTGGATAGATGGAATTTCCAAATCAACAAGCGTTTTAATGATTAACTTAACTAAATTAAGCGAAAAAATTAATACTTTCTAGTATTTGCCTATTTTATTTGAATTTATTTTATAAATATATAAAACCTCGTATGGATTACTAATACTTGATCTAATAGTTATTAGTGCTTTTGGAAAATGAATGCCATACAGAAAATATAAAAAATATTAAGTGAAGCATACTCGTTTCTGAAATTGAATAAAAAATCATATTTTTCCTAATAATATAAACCCTTACATGCCACAACAATTAACTTGAATATATGTTCAGAGCAATATTAGTACTACCAGAGTGACACATTTAAACTGCCTGGAGTTGTAGAGGATTACTAGTTTGACCCTCCTGAACTTAGTCACTTTCTTAAGGATTCTAAATATTCATAACTTACAACAACGAACCAAACCTGAAAAGTACAAAGACATAATTTAGAATGTTTGTATTTACTGAGTGAAATTAGTTATTCTTGTAATTAATTAACGTCGGCACTAGTGGCACAGTGCTGTAACCCAGCTACTTAGGACAAAGTGTTGAGGAGATAGTAGGCGATAGGTTCCATCCTCGGTCCTCTTAATACTGACAAGGCGTCCGCTCAATGTTTACCATCGACGTAGACACTACTAGAGAACTCTAGGGAGTCCATGTTGGATGGTAGTCAAGATTCAGCTGTTGTGTAGGGGAGAAAACTGAGTGTCAGACTTGTCAGTTAGGTGAAAATCAAACCAACACTATGTGGTTCGGAGTCCACGTAAAGCTGTATGTTCCATAGTTGCCCTGGGTATTGGGCTATTAATGAATAGTCCTTTCTGAGCTAAGTCGAACTCAGATAGTAGCAATGACTACACTCGTTCATCTTTACTCATCACACTCATTCACCCCTCATATTCGCCCATATCACTACGATCGGCGTCTTAGAAATGAATAATGAATAATGAATAATGATTACTAAAGGTCCCTTAGTATTGTATTATATGCACGTAGCTTAAATCAAATTTTACTACATTTAAACTCGTAATCAGTTATAATTATGATAATCATAACGGGAATAAGCCATTTTTCAAGAGTTACAACTGAAAATAAAATTTTTAGATATTGGTACTATGAGGTGTTTACTGTTAAGGCTTGACATATTTAAAATGTTGAGTAACCACTCACGGTTCAAAGCGAGTCAATTATGTGATTGTTAGAAGATTCAACTGTCAAACTCTTAATGAAAGCAAAGCCTTTCTATTCAGCGTTTTACTTCCATTCTGTGTTTTTATTGTTAGAGGCTTCAAAGACAACTTTATTGCTGACTGCAAGCAAAAATCTCTTTAATTTGTTTTATTTAACATACTTATTATTGAATTTTATCATTATTTATATTTGTTTTATACTTTCAACAAAATCAGCCTTTCACAATAATATTTAAAATCGGGTTTTTCTAGCATATAATGATTAAGTTTGAATTTAAAAGCAGCATATTATATACAATTTTATTTATAAAGATAGTTCACTTCATTTAAATTATAAATTAGTATAGATAAATCCGGTTTAATGCCTTGTAAGATTATGGCTTTTGAAGTAGTGTCATGTCTCATGTATTCAACTTCACACACAGATTAACAAGATTAAGTTGTCAATACAAGTTGCCACGGGAAGGGGCTAAACTAGGTCTAGCCCTTTTATAACGGGCATAACCTCAAAACTGTCAGGGAGAATTACTTTATTAATGAGGAATAATGTATATACGCCAAGACCATATGATGCAATTGTCCAAATAAATCTAAATATTGTTTTAGATTTAATCTATCAATGGCCTGGTGGTATCAACGTTTGATTGCTCCTTGTAATTACTTCACTTCTGTATGTCACCATTTGGCTAGTTCCTCTATGTCATGGTTACAATAGAAGATGTAGTTAGTTGATCTGTTCCTGAACATTATTGTTTGGCATACTGATGTAAAGCTTAGGCTTTTTTTGTATCTCATAAGTTATAAATGTGTTTGGCCCCCTAATTATCCCTGGCCTTACTTCCCAAGAGGTAATAAATGTATTTGTTTTCTTACTTCTCCCTGGTCTTACTTCCCAAGAGGTAATACATGTATCTGTTCTCTTACTTCTTCCTGGCCTTACTTTCCAAGAGGTAATAAATGTTTTTGGTCTCTTACTTATCCCTGGCCTTACTTCCCAAGAGGTAATATGTGTATTTGTTCTCTTACTTCTCCCTGGCCTTACTTCTCAAGAGGTAATATATGTATTTGTTCTCTTACTTCTCCCTGGCCTTACTTCCTAAGAGG
The DNA here is from genome assembly GCA_035578905.1 of Stictocephala bisonia. Classification (NCBI taxonomy): domain Eukaryota; kingdom Metazoa; phylum Arthropoda; class Insecta; order Hemiptera; family Membracidae; genus Stictocephala; species Stictocephala bisonia. Next base: position 4,506,793 of record JAQJVL010000019.1, on the reverse strand, counting down.
TAATACATGTGTTTGGTCTCTTACTTCTCCCTAGCCTTACTTCTCAAGAGGTAATAAATGTGTTTGGTCTCTTACTTCTCACTGGTCTTACTTCCTAAGAGGTAATACATGTGTTTGGTCTCTTACTTCTCCCTGGCCTTACTTCTCAAGAGGTAATATATGTATTTGTTCTCTTACTTCTCCCTGGCCTTACTTCTCAAGAGGTAATATGTGTATTTGTTCTCTTACTTCTCCCTGGCCTTACTTCCTAAGAGGTAATATATGTGTTTGGTCTCTTACTTCACTCTGACCTTACTTCCCAATAAGTAATAAAGATGATTGAAAACTTACTTTTCCATGGCTTTCCGTTCTAAGAAGTTATAAATATGTTTGATCTCTTTCTTCTCCCAAGCCTTGTATTCCAAGAAGTAGTAAGGATGTTATCACTCTTCCCTGTCGTAAAAGTTATATTGTCAAGAAATATGTTTTGTAAATTTTAGTCTACTGCATGGACCTTTTAAAACTCAAGGGGACATTATAAATTTGCTAGATTCCGAGCTTGTAACCACATATAAGAGATCGCTGTACACAGTACACACCTTGGCGGTGCCATCCAGATAGGTTCTGGAATAAAGTAATGGAATGGAAAAAGTACACCTTTTAAAATCTTTAAAGGGCTTTAAAAAATCCTTACTGCATATCCCTTGAAATAAAAGCAGCTATTTATTTTTATTGGCCCCATCACGGCATGGCCGAAACGTCGAGTTATTTTTGTAAGTAGTGTAGGTAGCATCTTGGTGTGGTTGTAACAGGGAAATATAGATTTTAGTTTATTTAAACAGTTTGATAATATTATTGATAACTTAAGAAATGAGTGCTGTAGAGGTCGTTGAAGACATAATTTCAACACATGTGATTTATTAGAATGGGCATATTAAAGCTAAATGAACATTAAATTGCAAGCCATGTTTTTAAACCTGTGATGAAATTAAACCTGTGGATTTGCAAAATAATATTTATCTCTAAAAACTTGTAATATTCTATTTAATAAATAAAATAGTGAATACTGGTAAATACCAGTGCCTTGACCGGAGGGTTCCGACGTTATCGCAAGATAACGGAGTCAACCAACATCGAGCGTGGCTGTCCCTTGGATAGGTGACCGTCTGAGCCATCCCGTCCTTGCACATAGCCCACCTGCCCGGTCACTGGTGGTGGTTCGGAAGTTACCATTAAGCCGTTGGTCCACAGAGGGCTTCTTAGCTATAACTTCGCCTGGTAAAATAAGACGATCTTTAACTTTAAATGAAGATAACATACTTAAAGAATCTTTATACGAATGGAAATAAGCAAAACAGATTATTTCTGTTAACTTCCACAGCTGATTAACTTATTGAATTATTTTAAAATTTGTACTAACTCTGATTTCACACATCCTCAGTTACTTTCATTATGTTACTGTCATTACACTCCAGCCCGCTTTTGAACATCCATAAAATTCTCCCATAATATTCCTAAGAGGTTCGTGAACATCTCTGACATTCGGTGAGTTTCACAAGATCTTAGCGAGAGGTCCGTCAAAAATAAAAATATCCGCCTATTAATTCATTTTTAGGAAGACTGCAGGAAAATCGAAGAAATTTTCCTGCTATTCCCTAACCATTAAAAAAAGTTAACGTTTATATACATTATTCAGACATCCTTAGAACGTGTCCTCTCAGGGAATATTAGGACACATTCCACAAATAATCTCGAGTAATCGTCTAATGTGACATGATGAAAATAAATATATTGTTAAGTATTTATTAGTCTCTATTTCCGAAAACGATTTAACACTATAAAAATGTTCTCATATCTGTATTCTGGTGCAGTAACTCGATTTTTTACACACATGGAAAACACATAGCAGAAGGATAAAATATTACATTTTAAAATACAATAAAACATTATAAAATGATTATAAAATACAATTAAATCATTTATTTATTGTTAAAGTATAACAGAGATATACTTCATCATATAGATAAAAGTATTCAATATTTACTCAAATTTTATTTAATAATAAATAAAGTAATTTTTGAACCTGATGAACTAGGTGAATGGAGCAAATAGAGGAAGATTTAAACAAATGTAATATATATTACGTTTTATTAGGATCATTACTATCCATTGAGGAGTTAGAGATATCCGGTCTGTTTCGGGATTAAAGTTTGAAAGTATTGGTATATTCGTGATTGGACGATAATTTTTCGGATTTCGTTTGTCACCGATTGAATCATGATTTTTTTAAAAGAAAACTCGAAAGTTGTCAGATACATAATTTTGTGGTTTCTATTTTATGTAATATATTGATAATTTTAAAATTAGAGAGTCAATTTTAAAATTGTCCCTGTAATGATTTTTTTGAAATTTTAAAATGCCGAAACAACACTAGTTTCCTTATTGGCACTTTCCTCCAATAAAAGTTATCAAATTGGACTTTTATACTTCTTTGAAATCATAAGTTTCATAAGATACTATGTTTATGAGTTTATTATATATATATATACCTCTACAGAGTTGATTGATTATTTTCCTAAGAGCTCTGAATCTAAGGTTTCAAACTTTGCAAATCTGATAGTACTTTCTTGGGAATGCCAATACAATCCACAGAAGTCCGATACAAATACATATAAAATTAGCTATTTAGATACTTCTTCTTAGGGAAATTTTTTATACTAAAATCTGCAAAACCCGAGTTATCTCAAAACTGTATTATGATAAGCTACAATACTATTTTATTAGTTGAAGGGTTTTTTAATATTCCCTTACTTTCAATTACCAGGTCACTTTCTTTTCTACTATTAAGTATTCTAGTATCTATAAAATATAATACATTTAATTTACTAAACTAAATAGATGAATACTTCATAAAATGGTGTATTGAAACAAAAAAGCTAAGGACAGATCGAAATTTAAAAAGTATCTAATCTCATTTTTTTATTTCAAAGAAATATGTTTTCAATTATCATCACAAGCATCAAATTTTAATAAATAATAAACTGTTATTTACTGTTTCTGTTCTTATTTGATATTCTTTTCCTTTACTTTTTATTAGAGATACGTAAAACCTAAAAAAATACTACAGTAATTTTGAGTGACTCATTGATTTGTGTCCGAAAAGTTCGTGAATGGAAATCAAATAATCCTCTTATTTTATAAAATTTTAAAACATTTAATACACTTTTTCAATGTAGGCATTTATTCTTGTGGGTAATGAATGTAGTGTCCACTAAATGTAAAATTAAGAGTCTTTGTTTAAGTATAACGTTTCTGCATTTAAACTCCTCCACAAATCTCTTCTGGTTTAATTTGCATACTATTGTTAAATTCACGATTGGACGATGATTTTTCAGTACACGTTTGTCACCATTTTTAGTATCGTTGTGTTTTTGAAACTTAAAAATACTCGATAATAATTAATTACATAAGCATAACATTCAATAATCGTTAATACAACTGAAAAATTGTTATTACAAGTTGAAAATTAATGTTTCCGGATGATAAGATGATGAAATTTTCGTTTATTGGCTTTATATAAAATATTTACTATTTTCAATTGTCAATTAAGTTAGTCGTAATTAATAAAGATGAATTAAGAGCACACTTCACAATAAAATATCCGATCTTCATTTAACTTTTACATACAGTACTTTATCTCTTTGGGGTATGCATTTTTATTTCATCTGAAAGTAATGTTGTGAAACACAAATAATATTTATACTATGTACATAACAAATAATGTTGTAGTTAACACATTTGTAAAGCATACTTTAAAGTTTTACCTTCAAGAAAGTCTGTTGGTGAAAGTGCATAATTCGTAGTACTTCAAGAATACGTTTTAACTGGTCCAGAAATTATTTAAATGCATTAAAATATATTATTATTTTTAATACGCATCATTTCTTTGCCGCGCGATTTAGATGTTGGAAGTTTTGCTTGAGTTAGAACGTACAACATTTTTGACATTCAAAGAATCAAACCAAGTTGTCATTAATAAGCGTCTTTCATAACCTATACTGGGTGGAAAAAAAATGCAAACACTTTCACAACTTTTGTATGAATTCACTGGTTAAACTGAATCTCGTAAACCATCATAGTTACAAGGAACACATTTTTTGACGCCATACATTTAATCTTTTCAGGGGGACGACCCACTTGGAGTTGAACGAAAATCTTTAATGTAAGCCTAGCTCGAATTTGGTATCAAATTAAAGGTCTATTCAATAGAAATTAATTGCCACAAACCGGACTTCGAAAGATTTATCCTTTCCAGAGTAGCGGTCATTTGAATTTCAAAGTAACTGATTTGAACTTTTTTATTTCACCGCTATTTAACAGTTTCAAGTAAATTATTCTGATAAAAAAATTATAATTTATAAAACATAATTATAAAAAAATTAAATTATCAAATTATCTATGGGGAAAAAAATTAAGTTGTTGTGAAAGCGTTGAAAATATGGAAACTCTTTCACAACAACTTATCTTTTTCCATAGATAATTTGGTAATTTAATATTTTTGAACTATTGTGTTCTATAAAGTATTATTTTTGATAACAATAATTTTCCTAAAATAGTTAAATAGTGGAAACATAATATTGTTCAAATTAGTTACTTTGAAAATAAATTACCACTACTCTGGAAAGGATACACCTTCCGAAGTTTACGGCAGTTAATTTATCTTGAATAGACCTTTCATTTGATACCAAACTCTACCTAGGCTTACATTAAAGATTTTCGTTCAACTCCAAGTGGACCATCCCCCTGAAAAGATGAAATGTCGCTAATGGCGTCAAAAAGTATGTTCTTTGTAAGCATGATCATGTACAAGATTTCATTTTTACAAGTGAAGTCATACAAAAGTTGTAGTAAAAGCATTTCCATATGTTTTCCCAGTCTGAATATTGAATACAATGAATAATATTAACTAATTCGAAGTTAATAAGTAGATTGCTAGTCTACTTATGATTATTACATCTTCTAAATGGTCAATAACTGAGTAGTACTCCTTTTATAACAAAATTAATCTTAATTTCTTTCTAAAAACATTTACACAATTCTCGGCCTTTAGGAACTGTGGTAACTTAATATTCAAAATAACACAGTTAAAAGTGGAGTGTTTTTGTAAAAAAGTTTTATTGTGGCCAGGAATATCTCAACTTTGGAAGTTTCTAAGCGCGTGTCATTTTAAGGGGAGATGCGAATTCATGACTTTCTTACTGAATGTGATAGTTGTTAAAATATACAACGGAGGGAACATAAGATGTTTATTATGATGAAATTTACCTCTACAGGATTGATTATGGGGCATTTCCAGTATAATTCTGACTACAGTGCACTTCACCCTTGAACATTCAGCGCTTCATTTTGGCAGTCCATAGTCTAAGTGCGGGTAGACGAAACCGTAGTATGCCGAAGTCAGGATGTCCAGGAAGTAGGATATATTTTATAAGGAGGTGCAATCGGTTTTTGGTGAGTTATTTATTTCCCAATTGTACATTTAAAATTAGTTAATGTACCTTCTCTTGAGACAGGAGAAATATATAAAACAATTTTAACCACAACTTGTGGCCTTATGAAGTGGTGAATTTACCTGATTTTAAATTAACTACAAGACAAAACCATTCAAAGTACAAATGCATGTTTTTATAAATACGTCTTTTACACAAAACTGAAGGGATTATCATGTTTTTTCAAAAAAAAAAAAAATAATAAATAAATAACAAATATTTATAATTTTAAAGTTAAAAAACATATTTTTAACCTTTTAATAAGCTTTTTAACCTTTAAAATTATAAGTATTTAATAAAATTAAAAACACGTTAATCCCTTCAGTTATGTGAAAAAATGTAGTTATAAAAAATTTAATTTGTACTTTGAACGGTTTTGTCTAGTAGTTAATTTAAAATCAGCTAAATTCATCACTTAACAAGGCCACAAGTTCTAATGTAGTGGTTAAATTTTTTTTAACTTTTTCCTGTTTTAAGGGAAGGTACATGAACTAATTTTTATTATAAAATTGGGAAAAATTTAACTCGCCGAAACCCACCCACTTAATGTGTAGCAAAAATTGTCTACATACTTTTGAAAGGTTAGGTTGAAATCAATAATTATACAAAAACATTTAGTATGTTCACAAGATGGAATTTCGGAGACTTACCAATCACAGTGAACGAGTTTGTTTTAATTTTTTTGATACATCAATATTTGATTTTTAGTTAGTTAATTTATTACTAATTCCTTAATCCCTTATAATGCCTACACTAACTCCACAAGATCTACACTAACTCCACAAGATCTACACTAACTCCACAAGATCTACACTAACTCCACAAGATCTACACTAACTCCACAAGATCTGCACTAACTCCACAAGATCTACACTAACTCGAAAAGATCTACACTAACTCCACAAGATCTACACTAACTCCACAAGATCTACACTAACTCCACAAGATATACACTATCTCCACAAGATCTACACTAACTCCACAAGATCTACACTAACTCCACAAAATCTACACTGACTCCACAAGATCTACACTAACTCCACAAGATCTACACTGACTCCACAAGATCTACACTAACTCCACAAGATCTACACTAACTCCACAAGATCTACACTAACTCCACAAGATCTACACTAACTCCACAAGATCTACACTAACTCCACAAGATCTACCCTAACTCCACAAGATCTACACTGACTCCACAAGATCTAAACTAACTCCACAAGATCTACACTGACTCCACAAGATCTATATTTTCAAGCAGTTTGGTTATTCCACAAGTTGGTAAAACTCAGTCAAGTGATGCCTTTCTAGTAAAAGTTATTGTGTGGGACCTTAAAATTCGATATTTGTAGTAAATAAATATGAACACATTAAAACATGAGTGAAGTTGAGGTCGAGTTGATTGGTTGGTTAAATATATTCAAATTATTAAATAAAATTCAATAAAAACCAATAAAATATAATTTCTTTGTAACGGATAAAGATTTGAAGTGTGGTTTGCGGCATTCTTCTTGCCTGACTCTCCCTTTAGATTCATGTGTATATCAACCTATGCTTACATTAAAACTTGTCCACTGACTCCTCGTGGACCGTTCCCATAGAGGAATAGCAGTCCACTGAATACATCTTTAAGTATGTGAAGTTTTATGGCTTCATCTGAAATGGTTGCAATAAAATTACGCCATTCTTGAACTTGCTCATAAGATGAGTATTGAAACTTTCGAGCACCGCCATTTTGTTCAGGATTAACCTTTTGAGGTCTAATTTGCGGCATGATGTTCTACTAATTAAGACCTTCAAAATTGTATGCATATTGACCTATGCTTACATTTAAAATTTGTATGACTTCCTCTGTGGGCCATCCCCCACGGTAGGCATGGCATGGTAATAGCAAAAATATAGTTATAGAGCCATATAACACTGAGCAAAGTTTATAGATGTTATCTGCTGTTCGTACCCAGACTTTTCATACCCCCCCCGTATATATGGGTATTATTACATAACATTTAATGCAACTCACAAATAAATCCTTATTTATTATATATTAAGGCGAACCAAGACTTTTCAGACATATCTGTTTTTAAAAATCCTCTGGAGGATAAGTACATTTGAGTGAATGTACTGTTCGTTTTTCAACAGAGGGGTTATGGTTAGTTTAAGAAAAGGAAATCACAAGATTAATGTATAATGATTCATTTATATAACTTTGTGAGAAAACAGCAAATAACGGTACACTAACTATTCCCAAATTGGATTCAGTTTTAAACCTATTTAAATATATAGCACCACATAAAAAATTGAAAAAATTGTAAACAAGACAGAGTAATATCAAATTATGAACAATATAGAAATAAAAATTTTAATTTTAAAAGAGAAAAAATTTATAGTATATAAAGTTGGGAATTTTATAAATGTATGGAAGAAGATCTGGAATCACCCAAACATGGAACACCTCTTAGATTATTTATGCAGGCTTTCATATATTTGTATGAGTTCGTCATGAGCACGTATTTCATTAGGGGTGTAATAGGTAGATTCAACAGAGGACGTGCTTGTTTGAGAGTGTTATAAACTTGTTTATTTTACAGCCCTTCATATATTTGTATGAGTTCGTCATGAGCACGTATTTCATAAGGGGTGTAGTAGGTAGATTCCGCCAGAGGACGTGCTTGTTTGAGAGTGTTATAAACTTGTTTATTTTACAGCCCTTCATATATTTGTATGAGTTCGTCATGAGCACGTATTTCATAAGGGGTGTAATAGGTAGATTCCGCCAGAGGACGTGCTTGTTTGAGAGTGTTATAAACTTGTTTATTTTACAGCCCTTCATATATTTGTATGAGTTCGTCATGAGCACGTATTTCATAAGGGGTGTAATAGGTAGATTCAACAGAGGACGTGCTTGTTTGAGAGTATTATAAACTTGTTTATTTTACAGCCCTTCATATATTTGTATGAGTTCGTCATGAGCACGTATTTCATAAGGGGTGTAATAGGTAGATTCCGCCAGAGGACGTGCTTGTTTGAGAGTGTTATAAACTTTTTTATTCTACAGCCCTTTGTATATTTGTATGAGTTCGTCATGAGCACGTATTTCATTAGGGGTGTAATAGGTAGATTCAACAGAGGACGTGCTTGTGTGAGAGTGTTATAAACTTGTTTATTTTACAGCCCTTCATATATCTGTATGAGTTCGTCATGAGCACGTATTTCATTAGGGTTGTAATAGGTAGATTCGCCAGAGGACGTGCTTGTTTGAGAGTGTTATAAACTTGTTTATTTTACAGCCCTTCATATATTTGTATGAGTTCGTCATGAGCACGTATTTCATTAGGGTTGTAATAGGTAGATTCACCAGAGGACGTGCTTGTTTGAGAGTGTTATAAACTTGTTTATTTAACAGCCCTTCATATATTTGTATGAGTTCGTCATGAGCACGTATTTCATAAGGGTTGTAATAGGTAGATTCCGCCAGAGGACGTGCTTGTTTGAGAGTGTTATAAACTTGTTTATTTTACAGCCCTTCATATATTTGTATGAGTTCGTCATGAGCACGTATTTCATAAGGGGTGTAATAGGTAGATTCAACAGAGGACGTGCTTGTTTGAGAGTATTATAAACTTGTTTATTTTACAGCCCTTCATATATTTGTATGAGTTCGTCATGAGCACGTATTTCATAAGGGGTGTAATAGGTAGATTCCGCCAGAGGACGTGCTTGTTTGAGAGTGTTATAAACTTTTTTATTCTACAGCCCTTTGTATATTTGTATGAGTTCGTCATGAGCACGTATTTCATTAGGGGTGTAATAGGTAGATTCAACAGAGGACGTGCTTGTTTGAGAGTGTTATAAACTTGTTTATTTTACAGCCCTTCATATATCTGTATGAGTTCGTCATGAGCACGTATTTCATTAGGGTTGTAATAGGTAGATTCGCCAGAGGACGTGCTTGTTTGAGAGTGTTATAAACTTGTTTATTTTACAGCCCTTCATATATTTGTATGAGTTCGTCATGAGCACGTATTTCATTAGGGTTGTAATAGGTAGATTCACCAGAGGACGTGCTTGTTTGAGAGTGTTATAAACTTGTTTATTTAACAGCCCTTCATATATTTGTATGAGTTCGTCATGAGCACGTATTTCATAAGGGGTGTAATAGGTAGATTCAACAGAGGACGTGCTTGTTTGAGAGTGTTATAAACTTGTTTATTTTACAGCCCTTCATATATTTGTATGAGTTCGTCATGAGCACGTATTTCATAAGGGGTGTAATAGGTAGATTCAACAGAGGACGTGCTTGTTTGAGAGTGTTATAAACTTGTTTATTTTACAGCCCTTCATATATCTGTATGAGTTCGTCATTAGCACGTATTTCATAAGGGGTGTAATAGGTAGATTCCGCCAGAGGACGTGCTTGTTTGAGAGTGTTATAAACTTTTTTATTTTACAGCCCTTTGTATATTTGTATTACAATATACAAGACCATCTCGGTTCTATGACCGCCTCGATACTGCGGATGTTTAGGTTGTAGACAACCGCAGTGTCCAGATGCTGAGTCCAGTTGTGTCTCGTTATGTCTCGGTAACGGTGTCAGGGTGATGGTCATGTCTCGGTCACTAAAGGAACAGTTGTACGCTGGGTTAGAAACATTCTCAGCACCAGTAGAGCCCAAGCTTCCGTGTGTGGAGTGGTGAGAGAGGTACGAGAGCAAAGAGGGTGTCCACAGGGGGGTGTTTTGTCACCCTTCCTGTGGAACCTGGTCATGGATGAACTCCTCATGGCACTCAACAAGCATGGAGCATACGCTCAGGGTTACGCTGATGACATAGTGATCCTAATAGAGGTAAACACATGGAGACATGCCTCGACCTTATGAGGAGGGCATTGTCCATGGTGGAGAAATGGTGCATAGTGGAGAGGCTATCTAATTACCCCGGTAAGACCATTATGGTACCATTCACTAATAAAAGGAACGTGGAGGTAACAAGGATAGAGTACCAAGAATTTTTGGCAACTGCGTCTAGGTAAGTTAAGTATTATGGGTGTATGGCTGGATGATAAACTTACCCGGAATGACAAACCTCACCCACATCACAGACCACTCTCGGGACACATAGATGAGGCTGAGACGTATATTTGGATGCACCTGAGGACTCAACCCTCAGTTGATCTACTGACTTTATACGAGATTCGTGAAACCGATGTTTGAATATGGAGCCATTATTTAGTGGCCCAAGGTCCAATAAGTCACTGCTGTAAAAAACCTATCCAAGGTGCAGCCGTTAGCTTGTTTGGGAATAATTGGGACATTGAGGGTACACCCACCGCTGCAATGGAGTTGCTGCTAGGTCTACCCCCTTGACATTTTTATCATGGTGGAGGCAAGGATGGCGGCATAGTCTCAAGACAAGTGGATGATGGCAAACTTACTTTGCCAGTAAACATATCAAAATCTCTGGTATCCTACAATCGGACATTATAGAGATATGGTCGAATAGGATGCCTAGACAAACTGACTTTGGCAAACCGTCCGTGTCGTCATTAGTGACAGAAAAGATTGGGAACAAGGCGAATCAATCGTAATGAAGAACGCGATCACGTGGTACACAGATGGCTTACAAACCATCCTCTATAGCTCAGTTTTAGCCTCGGCAAATTGGCTACGATTTTTCAGGTGGAAGTGGCTGCCGTAGCTGTCTGTGCTCAGGAAAACATAGATTTTGGCCTTACGGGCAAAACAATCTATCTCAACTCAGACTTCCAAGCGGCACTAAGGTCACTTGCGTCGTTCTAATTCACCTCGAGTCTTGTTTGGGGCTGTTACGGGGTCCTTAAAACATTTCTGCGTTCCAATAGGGTAATTCTATCATGTGTGCTAGGTCACACGGTGGTACTAGGAAATGAGAGGGCATAACATTGTGCCAAGAGAGGCTCTGAGGAACCTCTCATTGGCCCAGATCCGGCATGCGGGGTTGCTTACATCCTCGCCAAGAGGGTTGCCTCTACATGGGTCGCTGGCAAGCACCAGGAGACCTGGGAGGCCAGGTAACAGGCAAGAAAAGGAGGTCTTATTGGGCCCATCTCCAACACGGTTGAAACTCTTTTTTAACTTCCAGATCAGAACTCCGAAGGGTGGTTGGTTTTATATCTGGACACTGGACGTTTCAGGCACACATGAACAAGATGGGATTTCCAACCCATATTCCCTTGTGTAGGAAATGTGGAGGGGGGGAGGAGTGTGGAAGGCACACCCAGCCATAGGAAGTGGCTCTTGCCTTGGGTGGCGTATCAGAACGTGGTCAGAACATGAAAACCTCATCAAGGCAATCTCAAGGTTCTCTAAGGATCCTGGATTGGATGAGGTTTTAATTCCAGTAAAGGAGGGCGCACAATAAGCTTGTCTTACTATATCCTGTAGTAAGACAACCTTAGTGATATGTTGTTATTGGGAGCGATCTGTATAATGCTCCTTCAGTGAATGAGCAGCAGACGCGATGATGATGGTTATGTCCATTCACTGCCATTTGGTTCATCATCTGTTTTTACTTAGATTATTCCACTACATTCTCAAAATGTCAATAAAATATATCACACGATTTGTTCATGAGTTATGCACCAAAAAGGCCAAATTAGTCACTTTGGGCAGCCATATCTCTATAAAGAATTCTTTCCAGTAACACATTTATTACTTACATAAATACTAACAATTTTATCTAAAAAATTTCAAAAATAATTTTCGATCGAATAACCTTAAAACGTTTGTGAAGAACGATGTCAAGAAGATAGTCTCCTTGATCAAGGTGACACGCCTGTTCAGGAAAGATAGGCCCCGCCTGGCAATCTAATCAATCAAATAAATATAAGGTTGAAGGGCGTGACAAATGGATCCAATTCTTTTAGCTCTCACTTTTCAGCTACTTTCTTTAATATCTGATATGCATTTAAAAAGATATAGTAACAAATACTAATCTAATTGGATACAGAGTGTTTTTTTTTAAAACGTAACCCTATTTAAAATTACAGAAATTGAAGGTTTGTTCAGACAAGTTCATAAATTGGTAGCCCTGGTTCTTCTTCCTTGGCTATCAGCTGATTTACATTGTGGAGTTGTTGTTCACTTTATTTGGTTTTCGTGAAACTTCATAAAGTTAATGTTAGAAACATGGTTTTGAGCAAACTTTGTAAAATGTGTTCAGAAATTTACTAAAGAGGGCAGAACGTTATATAAATGCTAATTCTGGTTTATTTGAACACCAAACCTTAACAAAAATTTCATTGAAATCATGTAAATAGTAGTAATAAGTGTTATTAATAATAACATGTGTTATTTATATATATATGTGTATGTTTAGCTTGTCATTTTTATTTCAAATCATGGGTTGCATTTTAAAAGAAATACCCTGTACTTTCACTCCTCTCAACCTAAATTATGATTAGCGTTTAAGAAGGAAATCAGTGTGTAAACCTTTGAGGTTTACTTAACGGCAACACTAGATTGTACAAGATTCTCTCATAATTACAAACATTATAAACATTTTAATAATAATAATAATAAAATTAAAAAAAGATTAACAGTAAGAATGAGAAAGAGGTTTTATTACAACAGGAAGTACGGTACAGGAAGTGGAGTAGGTAAATTTTGAGTAGGACATCCTGAGAGTGTTAACTCAGAAAGCAAGGGATCGAATATCAAGAAAGCAGGTCAGCACTGTACACATGAGAATCAGAATAATAACATTTTATACTCACCAAAAATTAGGCCGATGGATGCTGATGCGGCGGAGAATCAGCCGAAGCTCCGGAGAGGAGGTGGTCCCGCCCATCACGTAAATGGGCCTATAGGGTGATCTGTAAAAGGACTACCGATAATAATTGGTATTTCCGAAATCGTAGGCATGTCCAGTGAGTGGCAGGGGGGGATGAGATACTAGGGAAAGTGTTGGGAAAGAAAAGGGGAGTCTGAGGAGAGATCGAAAAGTGATAGGACTTCGGGAAACAGGACAAAAGGGAGGACCAGCACCTGGAGGTCCAACTACCTAGGCTTCGTCAACCCACCCTGCAGAGCAAACACGAGACGAGCTAGGAGGAGGACTTGGAGCTACGGTCCAACCCCTTGCGATATCAACCCCTGGAGGACTTTACGAGCGGCCAACCTGAACCTGAGGGACGACCGGACTTGCAGCCTATCCTGAGGGCCAGAGAACCCACCCCCAAGGGACTGCAAGCTACTCCAGACCCAACCAGCCCACCTGACCTTGAGGAACAAGCGGACGCCGAATTCACTACGGCCCGTGGACACCTCATACCTGCAGGAGACATAGAGTCCAGGGGTATGTTTAAGGGAAACGAAAATATAAAATTTGTAGATGAAAGGAAATTTTGTAAGGGCGTTCAATTACGTTTTACCTACACCAAAGCGTAAGCCGACGGGCTGTACATTACTCATATAGGAAGATAATAATAATCGTAATTTAATAATAAAATATAATTCTCTGATTGGGGGAATTGAGTCTAGTATAAGTTAATGAGTTGAGATTGTTAATTTAAATTGTAAGTATATGAATACGTATCTCCACGTAATTAATCATAGTCCGTAGAAGTGGTTGTTTTGAGTTCATATAGATATATAGTAAATAAATAAATATTACGTTGAATATATAAACCATAAATGTTGGATAATTCTTGGGATGAATAAAGTATAGCAACTTGAATATATTTAACTAGTTTATTGAAAGATATTTGTAAATAATATAACTTACATCGTATGGTAAATTGGTTAGGTCATCATAATTAGTCAGGTTGGTATATTATTGTTTGGTTGTTAATTTTGATTGCAAATAATTGATTGATTATTTCTTGAGTATAACTTGTTATCGAATATATAATTTTCACTTGTTAGTATAGACGTCTTGCATATATAATACTTGTTTAGTTTGAGTCTTAATGTGACCTTTATATAATTATTTAGAGGATTGTGATTCAATAGTATAGGAGTTTGTTGTCGTTTTTGTAGATAATATTTCTTGAATTTATTGATTTACCGGACTATATATTGAAGCCATTGTTAATAGTAATTTGACTGAGGATTTCTAAAACGAATAATTTGTATTGTCTATTATTGGACGAGAATGGTATATTAAAGGAGGTGTATAGTGTAAAATAGGATAGGATATATTTTGGATGGTAATATTTTGGAAGGGATTGTCAAGATGATAAATTTGTGTTGTACTTTCACCAGGTCCTCACCAGTGGACTCGCTTACACTAGCTAAGTGAGTCATCAATTATTTCTCATGACTTATAGAATAATCATTTGTTATTTAACATTTATTAAACACTTTGAGTTTTGGAGGAAGTAAAAGTTTTACTCGGTGAAGAAAGTTTACGACTGATAAACCTATACCTCGACATCAGACTTTTAGCAACTTCTGTTTTTTTAATCGCATAGAGCAATTATAAAAAATGTTTGGCACTCCGTAGTGTTAAGTGGAAGACGTAATAATAATTTCAAAATTAAAATAGGAGAAAAATTATTACAAAGAACACAAAAGAGACATTAAATTGCATTAAATTAGTGTTAAGTTCAGTAAATTCATTGTTTTATGATTGGGAACTTTAATACAGCACATGCCTCTGGTAAGAGAGCCGAGTGGAATAATTCATTCTGAGAAACTGAGTTGAACTCATAACCTTAGAATAAAATAACTGTAAGGACCTGTTTATTGAAATTTAATCCCCCTTGACTTGTTACGCAAACTTTCATTTTGGTTATGTAACAAGATGACTCTTACGATTTCTCTTATTGTATTCTTGATACATTTATTACTGTTATCAGCCAACATCCACTCTTTACGACTTCCACACAATGATTTAAATGTTTTATTACCTCTTTCGTATCTGTTTAATCGTTTTACATCCATAAGTTCTCTATTAGTGTTACTGTCAGTGCCGAAATTATGGGCACCAGAGTTTGAAGGTTGTTTTATAAGGAACTAAGAGTACCACGAAAAATCTAATCACACGATTGTTTTCCTATTTTAATTATACGTTACGACATATGCATTTTAACATTTTATTAAAAGATTTAATAATTTATATCCTAGCTGGAACAAAAAAAGTACCGGAATGTTAAGTAATTTTCACTGTACATCAAGTTTACATCGTTATTGCTCAAAAACCCGTCAATGTATCAAATTAATTTTTTAATAAAAGTGGCCAGCAGAAATGTTTTTTATAAGTTTCATACATTTTGAAATGTTAAATTTTCGATAAAAATCTTTATCAATTCTCTATAAAATTGTTTTCTTGGCTTCTAGAAATCGTAAAATTAATTACTTCATCTTGTTGTAATCCTTATGTCACGTATAGTTAAGCTAAATTACTTTCATATGTGTAACTAAATGCAGTAATTTTATATTGATTTATGTCAATTTAAATTTTCAAATTTAAAGTTATTTTTTAATCGATTTAAAAACACAACAAAATAATTACATAATTACATTCAACAATATTACAAAAAAATTACAAACACAATTAAAAAATAAAAAGAATTACAACAAGAAAAAGTAATAATTTTACGAGCTCTAGAAGCCAAGAAAACAATGTTTCGGGGAGTTTATTAGAACTTTTTTTATCGAAAATATAAATTCTAAAATTTACAAAAAATATAGAAAACATTCCTATCAACCAGGTATTAAAATATAAATGCGATAAATAATGGGATTTTTTTTGTAATAACGGCGTAAACTTGTTGTACAGTGAAAACTAGTTCAAATTCCGGTACTTTTTTTGTTCCAACTAGAATACAAATTACTATAAGTTTTAATAATGTAGTAATTTAATAATTTTAACATGCATATGTCGTAACGTATAATTAACAGAGGAAAAAAATGGTGTCATTAGATTTATCGTAGGCCTCTTAGTCCCTTAGAAAACAACCTTCAAACTCGGGTGCACATAATTTCTGGGTCGACGGTAATTGGTTTATATTCAAATATTAGTGGTAAGCTAATATATGTTTAGTAATCACAATTGGTAATGTTTATTACTGTAGTCTTTATTATGCTTTAAACATTCTATAATACATATAATCATAATTTCAAACTGATTCTTAAACAATTAAATTTATATTTTTCAACTACCTGATTAATATATTGGTAATCATTTATAATAACACATTTACTTTACAGTTTAATGTAGAAGAAATTACAATTCATCTTGTTGTTTTTTGTCTAACAGCAATAATGTTTACACTTGATTTATATATATCGTTTAATAGAGCTCGATTCTTTTTAAAAACACATGCTGTTTTAACTTAGAATATATCTAATTCCATCAAAAAATAATTAAAATTTTCTGTACATGTTAATGAAAAAAATATTCTTATAAAATAAAACTGTTTTAATTCATTAATTATGATTAGGGATAATAACTATTTAGAACATATCGATATATCGAATTATCGATATATTGCAAATAAAAAAATTGATGTAACAATAATATCGAAAGAAAAACATCAATATATCGGGTAAACGCTATATCGAACTGTAAATGATTTATCTGTGTTAGTGCATTTTAAAATTATGCACTAACACTTATGTCACGACCAAAAATACACTCATGTTTTGCTGTCACTATTTAGAATAGCCTACAGAACGTAAAAATTAAAACATTCATATAGGGCCTACAAGAGACAAGTAGTGGTCTGTGAGGTTGAATGAAAAGTATTAAAAATAAGAATAATTATATATTAGAAGAATAGAAGAATTAGAAGAATAATTACCTTCAATTATTATAGTAATTATAAAATAATAATGTATTAACATTGTTATTTTTGTTTTCATACTTAAAAATGCCACTAGACTACTTTTAAACACTTAACATTTAACTTTAATTCACTACACTACATTTTATAGTGCGTTAACTTCACATAAAAATACTAAATAAAGTTACTTTATTACTCCAATACATGTTTTTTACGCTTAAGAAGGAATTTAAATGTGTTTTTTCGAATCGTTGATGGTGTTGAGGAGAGATAATAGTGTCAATATTTAGTGATATTGGCCCCTAATAACATGGCCGATATTATGGAAAGAAAATATCGATACTAATATATCGATATATCGAAACTTTTTTATCAATATTTCCGATATAACAATATATCGTTGCCATCCCTAATCCTGACACACTTTAAAATAGTTTGTTTGAATACAATTAATACTTAGCCTTTTAATATTTAAGTTTGTATAGTAAGTTTTAATTGTGCAAATACATTTAAAACAATTACTGAACTAGGAAAAATCTCTGTTATGAACTTTCGTACACCTCAGCGCGGTATGGACTTGCTGATTATATGCGTCATTAAAGTACGATTATGCAAATGCTTTGTTGAATTATAACTATTTTATTGAATATTTTGCTAACAATTCAAGTGTTGAACGTATTAATTTATTTTTGGCTTTGTTTTTAACAAACTTCCAGCAATGAAAGTTGTCATCTGAGGTTGTAAAAAGGAAAAAAAATAGTTTTTCATTCTTTAAAGTTTAACTTAGTTAAAAATCAATTGATTCGACAGCTAAAGCAGTAATCCTGATTAAGTAAATCTGATTTATTATACCCAATATTGTGTATATAAAATCCGCAGAGAAATAAAGAAATATTTATTTTGTCATGTGTAAACCACTGTGTATTTCTAATTTTATAACTTCATTACTAGGTGCTTATTATTATCTTTAAAATATAGCTTTTAACAGTTACTGATTCCATTAATTGTCAAAGATAAGACAGTATTTTATATTAATTAATTATATGACAATTAATATTGTAAAAATAAATCAGTATATAAAAGATGTTTTCAAGTTAGAAAGAAAAATGCATTTACAGTTTGTTTATTAGTTGTTTGCCTTTTAAAGGTTTCTGTACATTAGCAGAGTTGGAATCAACTCCAACGAGCTTGTCTTGCACGATTGATCCAGTGGCATAACAAAAGCAGAACGATTCAGCTAGAAACTGATTTCTCAAGATCTCCCGTTTCTAATGTAGTTTTTGCAACAGTTTTACCTTGGAAACTCGAAATGACAGGAGTTTTTAATCTATATTTTTATAAATATGTATCTAAAAGAAATTTTGTAGGAATAAATAATATTTTACTCTATTTTACTATCGTTCAATAACATGAAATAATATGATGTTATCAGTTACCATGAACTATGTACTTTGTTATCATCAGTGCCCACAAACGAATATCATGTTATCAGTTACAATGAAATAATAACGTGTTATCAGTTCGTACAAAATAATAACATGTTTTCAGTTACCAGTAATTGTTATTATTAGTGCCCACGAACAAATAACGTGTTATCAGTTACCATGAACCATGTAAATTGTTAACATCAGTGTCCACGAACTAATATCATGTAATCATTCATATTAACTGATACCAAGGAGAATCAACATAGCTCATGATAATGTTAGTATAACCTAGATTGACCAGTTTAAAGACATTAGATCTTTTATTTGTACTGTAGTTATTAATGGTTAGTTTGAAAGCCTTGACATATGCTTTGTAACTTATAGTATTTGAATTGATAATCTTTAACTGGTTTGATACCTTATTCGAACTTGAAAACAACAGGGTTTCAATAGCTATACTGTTTCTAGAAAACATGACTTCCATTATTACATGTTGTTGTTGTGGAACGTTGTGGACGGCACCACCACAAATGAGGGCACTAGAATCAAAAGAGGGTATCTCCGGTCTGGCAAATTTTACAGGAGAGCCAAAAGACTGTAGCGCAATAACCGTAGCGGGAGTTAGACTTTTTTTTTAATTAAGAAAAAAATATACACACACCATTATTGATATAAAAATTATACGTTTTTAGGTTAGCTTTTTAGAAAAATTATGTAAAATACTGGAGATACCCTTTTTTGATTCCAAATGCTGGATATACCTTTTTAAATCGGTGATATAAATTTTTTTTACTTATGAAACACAAGAACATTGAAACATTCGTCAGATCAAGCAAATAATAATTTTATTCCTTAATTTTAACTACAAAACTATAAAACACACTGCCTTATTTGGGTTCTATTTAAATAAAAAACAGCATTTCTTTTTAATGTTTTTATTGTTATTATTATATTGCGCTTCACAGCAAATTAAAGTTAAATTAATCAAACAATAACTGATGCCAGATAGCACTGCAAACCATGTGACCTAAGCAATGCTTGTGATTGGTTGAAATGGATGTACTTTGTTTTAATGTAACTGGTGATGAATATACATTTCTTTTATACTAACTTATTTCAAACTTTAAAATATATAGGATTTATATTTTTTTGAATTTTTCTGGCATTGTAGCCAAACAGAACATTGTTCATTCAATCAGAAGAAACAATACGTTAAGAACTTAATATTTGACCAAATGTGGAGATACCCTCTTTTGATTCAAGTACCCTCAAATGGCACCATAACCTTGTCTGGTCAGACCTTGGTATATTTTTATTGCTGACTGTAAACTATAAGTTTATTTTTATTTTTAGCGAACCAAATAATATTATAATCTTAACATTTTCCTTGTTGTTTTTTTTACTCTCCTTAATTTGTGACTAATACTTTGTTGGTGTATTTTTATGCCATACGACATAATTTTAATTTAATCCAAAGCTCAATCTGTGAAAAAAAAATTATTTTTGTTTCATTGTACAAAATATTATACGAAATGACCTTGAAACTATTTTGAAGTTCCGATCATAAAAAATTATACTAAAAATGTTTAAGATTGCTACTATTTTGTTACTATATCAATATATTGTATATGAGATCGTTTCGTCAGGGTCAATTATATTACTTTATAATAGTGCCGTTTATGTTTCCCTTAACTAAACGCCTTTCAATTGTATTCGCGGGATGCCTCAGGGAGGTAATTCCAGGGTTCGATAATCGGGTATGCACGAGACGAATTCCCTTTGAACGAATTGGACTCAGTAAATGCCTAGGTGACCAATTCACCATCACAGGCCTCTCATCATCGTCCACCCTAAGCTACCTACAATATTTTTCCAAACCGAGTCGTTTCGCTCCATTGCCTCCTTGAATCGGCGTTACAACGTAAAGAGCCCTCAGTGCTATAACGCAGAGCGGAGCTATTTACAATTTAAGTTTAGCCCACAGTGCTAAAACGCAGAGTGGAGATACCCTTTTTTGACACTGGTTTAATTTAATTTACACTGGTTGAGAAGTCAAACGATTAAAGTCCACAGTGCTATAGCGCAGAGCGGAGCTATTTAATTTACACTGGTTTAGAAGTCAAACGATTTAAACCCACAGTGCTACAGCGCAATGCGGAACTATTTAATTTACACTGGTTAAGAAGTCAAACGATTTAAGCCCACAGTGCTACAACACAGAGCGGAGCTATTTAATTTACACTGGTTGAGAAGTCAAACGATTTAAACCCACAGTGCTACAGCGCAGAGCGGAGCTATTTAATTTACACTGGTTGAAAAGTCAAAGGATTTAAGCCCACAGTGCTACAGCGCAGAGCGGAGCTATTTAATTTACACTGGTTTAGAAGTCAAACGATTTAAACCCACAGTGCTACAGCGCAGAGTGGAGCTATTTAATTTACACTGGTTTAGAAGTCAAACGATTTAAACCCACAGTGCTACAGCGCAGAGCGGAACTATTTAATTTACACTGGTTTAGAAGTCAAACGATTTAAACCAACAGTGCAACAACACAGAGCGGAACTATTTAATTTACACTGGTTGAGAAGTCAAACGATTTAAGCCCACAGTGCTACAGCACAGAGCAGAGCTATTTAATTTACACTGGTTGAGAAGTCAAACAATTTAATCCCACAGTGCTACAGCACAGAGCAGAGCTATTTAATTTACACTGGTTGAGAAGTCAAACGATTTAAGCCCCCAGTGCTACAACACAGAGTGAAACTATTTAATTTACACTGGTGGAGAAGTCAAACAATTTAAGCCCACAGTGCTACAGCACAGAGCAGAGCTATTTAATTTACACTGGTTGAGAAGTCAAACAATTTAATCCCACAGTGCTACAGCACAGAGCAGAGCTATTTAATTTACAGTGGTTGAGAAGTCAAACGATTTAAGCCCACAGTGCTACAACGCAGAGCGGAACTATTTAATTTACACTGGTGGAGAAGTCAAACGATTTAAGCCCACAGTGCTACAGCGCAGAGCGGAACTATTTAATTTACACTGGTGGAGAAGTCAAACGATTTAAGCCCACAGTGCTACAACACAGAGCGGAGCTATTTAATTTACACTGGTTGAGAAGTCAAACGATTTAAACCCACAGTGCTACAGCGCAATGCGGAACTATTTAATTTACACTGGTTAAGAAGTCAAACGATTTAAGCCCACAGTGCTACAACACAGAGCGGAGCTATTTAATTTACACTGGTTGAGAAGTCAAACGATTTAAACCCACAGTGCTACAACACAGAGCGGAGCTATTTAATTTACACTGGTTGAAAAGTCAAAGGCTTTAAGCCCATAGTGCTACAGCGCAGAACGGAGCTATTTAATTTACACTGGTTGAAAAGTCAAAGGATTTAAGCCCACAGTGCTACAGCGAAGAGTGGAGCTATTTAATTTACACTGGTTTAGAAGTCAAACGATTTAAACCCACAGTGCTACAGCGCAGAGCGGAACTATTTAATTTACACTGGTTTAGAAGTCAAACGATTTAAACCCTCAGTGCTACAGCGCAGAGCGGAACTATTTAATTTACACTGGTTAAGAAGTCAAACGATTTAAGCCCACAGTGCTACAACACAGAGCGGAGCTATTTAATTTACACTGGTTGAGAAGTCAAACGATTTAAACCCACAGTGCTACAGCGCAGAGCAGAGCTATTTAATTTACACTGGTTGAAAAGTCAAAGGATTTAAGCCCATAGTGCTACAGCGCAGAACGGAGCTATTTAATTTACACTGGTTGAAAAGTCAAAGGATTTAAGCCCACAGTGCTACAGCGCAGAGTGGAGCTATTTAATTTACACTGGTTTAGAAGTCAAACGATTTAAACCCACAGTGCTACAGCGCAGAGCAGAGCTATTTAATTTACACTGGTTGAAAAGTCAAAGGATTTAAGCCCATAGTGCTACAGCGCAGAACGGAGCTATTTAATTTACACTGGTTGAAAAGTCAAAGGATTTAAGCCCACAGTGCTACAACACAGAGCGGAGCTATTTAATTTACACTGGTTAAGAAGTCAAACGATTTAAACCCACAGTGCTACAGCGCAGAGCGGAACTATTTAATTTACACTGGTTTAGAAGTCAAACGATTTAAACCCTCAGTGCTACAGCACAGAGCGGAACTATTTAATTTACACTGGTTAAGAAGTCAAACGATTTAAGCCCACAGTGCTACAACACAGAGCGGAGCTATTTAATTTACACTGGTTGAGAAGTCAAACGATTTAAACCCACAGTGCTACAGCGCAGAGCAGAGCTATTTAATTTACACTGGTTGAAAAGTCAAAGGATTTAAGCCCATAGTGCTACAGCGCAGAACGGAGCTATTTAATTTACACTGGTTGAAAAGTCAAAGGATTTAAGCCCACAGTGCTACAGCGCAGAGTGGAGCTATTTAATTTACACTGGTTTAGAAGTCAAACGATTTAAACCCACAGTGCTACAGCGCAGAGCGGAACTATTTAATTTACACTGGTTTAGAAGTCAAACGATTTAAACCCACAGTGCTACAGCGAAGAGTGGAGCTATTTAATTTACACTGGTTTAGAAGTCAAACGATTTAAACCCACAGTGCTACAGCGCAGAGCGGAACTATTTAATTTACACTGGTTAAGAAGTCAAACGATTTAAACCCACAGTGCAACAACACAGAGCGGAACTATTTAATTTACACTGGTTGAGAAGTCAAACGATTTAAGCCCACAGTGCTACAGCACAGATCAGAGCTATTTAATTTACACTGGTTGAGAAGTCAAACAATTTAATCCCACAGTGCTACAGCACAGAGCAGAGCTATATAATTTACACTGGTTGAGAAGTCAAACGATTTAAGCCCCCAGTGCTACAACACAGAGCGAAACTATTTAATTTACACTGGTGGAGAAGTCAAACAATTTAAGCCCACAGTGCTACAGCACAGAGCAGAGCTATTTAATTTACAGTGGTTGAGAAGTCAAACGATTTAAGCTTACAGTGCTACAACGCAGAGCGGAACTATTTAATTTACACTGGTGGAGAAGTCAAACGATTTAAGCCCACAGTGCTACAGCGCAGAGCGGAACTATTTAATTTACACTGGTGGAGAAGTCAAACGATTTAAGCCCACAGTGCTACAGCGCAAAGGGGAACTATTTAATTTACAGTGGTTGAGAAGTCAAACGATTTAAGCCCACAAAGCTACAGCGCAGAGCGGAACTATTTAATTTACACTGGTGGAGAAGTCAAACGATTTAAACCCACTGTGCTACAGCGCAGAGTGGAACTATTTAATTTACACTGGTTGAGAAGTCAAACGATTTAAGCCCACAGTGCTACAGCGTAGAGCGGAACTATTTAATTTACACTGGTGGAGAAGTCAAACGATTTAAACCCACAGTGCTACAGCGCAGAGCGGAACTATTTAATTTACACTGGTTGAGAAGTCAAACGATTTAAGCCCACAGTGCTACAGCGTGGAGCGGAACTATTTAATTTACACTGGTGGGGAAGTCAAACGATTTAAACCCACAGTGCTACAGCGCAGAGATGAACTATTTAATTTACACTGGTTGAGAAGTCAAACGATTTAAGCCCACAGTGCTACAGCGCAGAGCGGAACTATTTAATTTACACTGGTGGAGAAGTCAAACGATTTAAACCCACAGTGCTACAGTGCAGAGCGGAACTATTTTATTACACTGGTGGAGAAGTCAAACGATTTAAACCCACAGTGCTACAGTACAGAGCGGAGCTATTTAATTTACACTGGTTGAGAAGTCAAACGATTTAAGCCCACAGTGCTACAGCGCAGAGCGGAACTATTTATTTTACACTGGTTGAGAAGTCAAACGATTTAAGCCCACAGTGCTACAGCGCAGAGCGGAACTATTTAATTTACACTGGTGGAGAAGTCAAACGATTTAAGCCCACAGTGCTACAGCGCAGAGCGGAACTATTTAATTTACACTGGTTGAGAAGTCAAACGATTTAAGCCCACAGTGCTACAACACAGAGCGGAGCTATTTAATTTACACTGGTTGAGAAGTCAAACGATTTAAGCCCACAGTGCTACAACACAGAGCGGAGCTATTTAATTTACACTGGTTGAGAAGTCAAACGATTTAAGCCCACAGTGCTACAACACAGAGCGGAGCTATTTAATTTACACTGGTGTAGAAGTTAAACGATTTAAGCCCACAGTGCTACAACACAGAGCGGAGCTATTTAATTTACACTGGTTGAGAAGTCAAACGATTTAAGCCCACAGTGCTACAACACAGAGCGGAGCTATTTAATTTATACTGGTTGAGAAGTCAAACGATTTAAGCCCACAGTGCTACAGCACAGAGCGGAACTATTTAATTTACACTGGTTGAGAAGTCAAACGATTTAAACCCACAGTGCAACAACACAGAGCGGAACTATTTAATTTACACTGGTTGAGAAGTCAAACGATTTAAACCCACAGTGCTACAACACAGAGCGGAGATATTTAATTTACACTGGTTGAGAAGTCAAACGATTTAAGCCCACAGTGCTACAACACAGAGCGGAGCTATTTAATTTATACTGGTTGAGAAGTCAAACGATTTAAACCCACAGTGCAACAACACAGAGCGGAGCTATTTTATTTACACTGGTTGAGAAGTCAAACGATTTAAGCCCACAGTGCTACAACACATAGCGGAGCTATTTAATTTACACTGGTTGAGAAGTCAAACGATTTAAACCCACAGTGCAACAACACAGAGCGGAACTATTTAATTTACACTGGTTGAGAAGTCAAACGATTTAAACCCACAGTGCTACAACACAGAGCGGAGCTATTTAATTTACACTGGTTGAGAAGTCAAACGATTTAAGCCCACAGTGCTACAACACAGAGCGGAGCTATTTAATTTATACTGGTTGAGAATTCAAACGATTTAAACCCACAGTGCAACAACACAGAGCGGAGCTATTTTATTTACACTGGTTGAGAAGTCAAACGATTTAAGCCCACAGTGCTACAACACATAGCGGAGCTATTTAATTTACACTGGTTGAGAAGTCAAACGATTTAAACCCACAGTGCTACAACACAGAGCGGAGCTATTTTATTTACACTGGTTGAGAAGTCAAACGATTTAAGCCCCCAGTGCTACAGCACAGAGCGGATCTATTTTACTTACACTGGTTGAGAAGTCAAACGATTTAAACCCACAGTGCTACAGCACGGAGCGGAGCTATTTTATTTACACTGGTTGAGAAGTCAAACGATTTAAGCCCCCAGTGCTACAGCATAGAGCGGAGCTATTTTATTTACACTGGTTGAGAAGTCAAACGATTTAAGCCCACAGTGCTACAACGCAGAGCGGAGCTTTTTAATTTACTCTGGTTGAGAAGTCAAACGACTTACCCCACAGTGGGATTTTCGGACCCCAGTCAACACCGTTCGCAAGACATCTTCAAAAGAGCCTTTACTCTATAGCTACCACAGCTGTATACCAGGACTTCTGCTGGTATACAGTTAGAGGATAACGGAGTGTCCAACGATTTGAAATTTATCAGCACCACGTCTGCAACGTTCTGCAAAGTGTAATAAACGAAATAATAACGAATCTCCTCTTGAATAATAATTTATTCTTAATAATACTAAAATAAAAAATATCTTTTACAGGCCAGTAACGGCAAAAGGAAGTTAATACGAAAAATGTCAGAATTGAACAAGCAAGCATCTTTATAACTTTGAATTTAAGAATATCAAGAAGTTATTAGTAAAGAAAATTTTATCATTCACTCTTGATGTCTTCAAGTATGAAATTAAGTTAGTTTTTTGTAAGATATGCAAATTTTATAAATAAACTAAAAGTGGAAAGAACCACGTGCATTTAGTTTGTCGCGCGGCGCGGGAGTTCGTCATGAAGATTAGCTCGGAACTGGTGAAAAAGTGTTACAATTTGTATAAGTGTTCTTATCCCCATTATAACAGTTTGAACTGACTAATCAGGAACAAGTTAAATGTCGAAGGAAGAGGTTTGATAATGTTTGAAAGGAATCGTGTTATCGACAAAGACCTGCATAACTGTTCAAATATTTCAAAGTAATGTGTAATATTGTCCACATATACTACCACTGTTTGTCTTATTATTCTATTGAGTTTTTGTTTGTGAATATGTTAGATTTTAGTTCAATAGCTTGTTATCTCATTAGCTTGTTATTTAACATGCTGCTCATTTTCCTATTTGTGATTGTATTATATTCAAATCAAATCAAATCAAATATCTTTATTGTTGTTGACAATATAATTGCATAACAAACGTCATTACATTAAATTGGAATAAATGAGCTTATGAATACATTTAATAATTAAAAACAATTGGTTACCAAACTACATATTGTCATTAAAATATTCCACTAGACTGTAGTATTCTTTCTCAATAAGAAGTGCCTTGAGATTCTTTTTAAATTTGGGTAAATTTGGTTCTCCTTTTAATCCTGTTGGCAGTTTATTAAATAATTTGATGCATGAATAGTAAACCTGTTTTTCAAAATGAGAAGATGAATGGCCAGGAATAGCTAATGAGCATAACTGTGTACTTCTAAGCATATGGTTGGTTGGTGAGGGCAAAGGAAAAAGGTTTATATTTTTCTTTAGAAATATTAATGATTCATATATATAAATGCTAGAAAACGTTAAGAGGTCATTCGCTCGAAAGATGCCTCTGCAAGTTGATGAACTTCCCATCCCCAGAATGATTCTTATTGCTTTCTTCTGAATTACAAACAATTTCTTTGTGTGAGAGCTTTCATATCCCCAAATTGGAATACCGTAGGACACAGGTGAGGTATGAAACACCCATGATAAGCAAGCAGCAGCATTCTACTATTGGAATAAAAAGATAGTCTGCGAATGAGGAATAGTCAACTATTTAATGTTTTTGATACTTTAATAATATGCTCCTGGAATTTAAGTTTAGCGTCGAAAACTATTCCCAGAAAATTAGTACTAGCACTAGATTCAATGAAAGTGTCTCCTAAGAGTAAATAGTTGATATTTTGAGCAACAGAACTAGATTTGGAAAAATTAATTATCTTTGTCTTGTCTTCATTTACAAACAAAAGGTTGTCGATCATCCACTGAACAAGAGAATTTCCTTTTGTGAATGCGTCGACCTCTAGTTGATCTAAAGATTTATTTTCTACAGTGATGGAGGTATCATCAGCAAATAGACGCAGGTTTGTGGACGAAACACTACTAGTAATATCGTTGATAAACAGGAGAATGCAGTTAATATAATTATATTAACCCATAGCTACAGTATTATTGTAGCTATTAGTTTTATTTGCCCAAAGTTTGTCATATTTTCTTGTAAAAAACCGTCAATGTATAGTAATTAAACAGTAAGTAAATCGAGCTAACTAATTCATTTTAACTTTTCACTGGTTCAGTTCCAGCAGTATCATCGCTCGAGCATTTTAATATTTGTGTTATACTGAGATTTTGAGTACTATTTGTTGTTGTTACATGTTTATGTCTTTTGAACCACTTGGTTACTTGCTATGTTATTGATTTGTAAATTTATTTTAACCTTTATTGTTTTGTTAATAATAAGGCTGTCTTATTTATAAATATATTAATTACTTATTAATTATTATTAAGAGAAAATGAGTAATTCGAAAAATCCAATTGAAGTTCCAATCAAGAACTGGCATAAAATAATAAATCCCAACTTATGAATACACAACTTAAATCTCAAAGAAAATGTCCTAAGTCCCTAATAAAAATGCAGGGTTTTCCTCCAAATACACCAGAGACCAACGTCTCCTCGACTTCCCCGATGTCTCGACTCTCGTATTTATACTGTAAAAAAAAAAAAAAAAAAAAAAAAAAAAAAAATGGAAACGCTTTCACAACTTTTGTATGACTTCACTTGTAACAGTTAATTCTTCTACTTGATCATGGTAACAAAGAACATACTTTTTGACACCGTTAGCGACCTTTAGTCTTTTCAGGGGGACGGCCCACGAGGAGTTGAATCTTCAACGTAAGTCGAGTTTGGTATCAAATGAAAGGTGTATTCAAGAGAAAGGTTTACTACCGCTTACCGGACTTCGAAAGGTCTATCCTTTCCAGAGTAGCGGTAATTTCAATATCAAATAACTAATTTGAACAATATTATTTCTCCGCTATTTAACGGTTTTAAGTAAATTATTCTGATCAAAAAGTATACTTTATGGAACACAATTATTTAAAAAAATAAATCATCAAATAATCAATGGAAAAAAATAAAGTTGTTGTGAAAGCGTTTCCACATTTTTTCCACCCTGTAAATCAAACAGTCAATGTCACCATCTTCATGAAACGTGCTCTGACTTTCAGTTCTGACTGGCTCAACACATCCCCTTCACTTATGATCTATAATATTCACTGTTAAGTATATTGTTAACAAAATTTACATGAATAATTGATATAAATAAATAATTAATATAAAAAAGGAGTACAAATATAGAAACGCTTTCACAACAACGTTATTTTGACCAAAGATAATTTTATAATTTAATTCCTTTCACAAATTGTGTTCCATAAAGTATACTTTTTGATCAGAATAATTTACTGGAAACCGTTAAATAGCGGAGAAATAACATTGTTCAAATTAGTTATTTTAAGCTTCAAATGACCGCTACTCTGGAAAAGATAAACCGTTCGAAGTTCGGTTTGCGGCAATTAATTTATCTTGAATAGACATTTTATTTGATACCAAACTCGACCTGGGCTTAAGTTGAAGATTTTCGTTCAACTCCTCTTAGACCGTCTCCCTGAAAAGATGAAATGTCGCTAATGGCGTCAAAAAGTATACTCTTTGTAACCATGAGCATGTACAAGATTTCAATTTTACGAGTTAAGTCATAGAAAAGTTGTGAAAGCGTTTCCTTATTCCCCCCCCCCCACCTCGTATATAACAAAATAATATCAATATAATAAGTATTTCCCCTATATTTATCTATTGAACATTTTATTTATCCTACATCTCCTGACAATATCGCTACTTATAGTGGTTTCCTTCAGAAATGATCACATCAAACTAGTAAAACTCTTGAATTTTTCCGTAAACAAAATATGTTGTTCTAAAAGTCAACACCGACCTAAATAAAACATTTACACAGCAACACGTACCATGTAATACATGTACCATAATACTTGTTTTTAATATTTATTAATAGTATTTATTATTTGTGTTTTTATAATTATTTATTGTAAACGTCTTAATATTTATTTGTAGTGTACGTCATTGTATATGTTTATATTTATTTAAATCTTTATACAATTTTCCGCAAGTTTTGAACACTAATATTTCTAGCTAAAGGACGATTATGAAATGAAATCTTAAGCATAATAGAGTTTGTTAGATGTAGCCTCAAATAGTTATATTGTTATTTAACTAAACAGGAAATAAAAAATAAATACAGGGTGGACAAAAATATGGAAACGCTTTCCCAACTTTAGTATGACTTCACTTGTAAAAGTGAAATCTTGCACATGGTGATGGTTACAAAGAACATACTTTTTTACGCCATTAGCGACATTTCATCTTTTCAGGGGGAAGGTCCACGAGGAGTTGAACGAGAATCTTCAACGTAAGCTTAGGTCGAGTTTGGTATAAAATAAAATGTCTATTCAAGAGAAATTAACAACCACAAGCCGGACTTCGGAAGGTTTACCTTTCCAGAGAAGCGGTCATTTGAATTACAAAGTAACCACTTTTAACAATATATTTATCTACTTTTTAATGGTTTCAAGTAAATTATTTTGATCAAAAATTATACTTTATGGGACACAATTACTCATAAAAATGAAAGTATCAAACTATCTATGAAAAAATGAGGTTGTTGTGAAAGCGTTTCCATTTTTTTCACCTTGTTTTAGTGATTCAATATTCAATTTTAGGGTAACTTTATTAATTTCATTTTTATACCATAACATCTACATGGCTAATAGGTATCTATTATTCTACAAAATAGTGTTAAGTAATTCTCTAAGCAGGCTAAGTCTGCGAGGTTAACACTTTATGTCTCAATATAATTTAAATTCATGTTTACATGTTTAAGAGTAAAATATAATCGTTATTCTTTTTTATATAATGTTATATAATATTAGAGCATGTAAAATATGTGTTATATTTTATATGGTGTACTGATGTTTATTTGTTCACGTAATCAAGCTGTATATTGATTTAATAAAAGGCAATTTTAATTATTATTTTAAATCTTTTAAAGTGTCTATGATCTAATTTGAAAAGTCTATTTAACGAATAAATATAGATAGCGTGAATTTTAAAGATATATACAAATTCAAGTTACGATCCAAATTTAAGTCCTTAAGAGATACACGACTCTTAAGGACCTTTCCTCTCACTATATAAACACAAGACACTTACACGATCGTATTAAATGGAGTTGAGGGACGTTTCTTACATTTTATCAGTTTCCAATGTATGTTAAGGCTATTCACACAATAATGGTGGGGGGCAGATTCCGTTATAAGCCCTACCTTATAAGCATCACCTTTCCTTTGAAATGTCTTTTTACCCTTTTTTAAAAATTATTTTTAGATTGTGCTTGTTCAAATTACGTTCTTCTGATGCACTTACAGAGATTGCATTTTCCTAGTGTGTTTGTATTATTGTCATAGTAACTCTTATGTTATAGTGTAATAAATAACCTTCTTCATTTAATAATTAATTATATTCATTAAACATTATCATTGTATGAATACCGTATCTTTAAATACATAATTTAAGACTAAATTTTTGTTCTTATATAGTAGAAAGTCTGTTTCGTTTAGTAATTTTAAAAGACTGGATTTTGTTATTTATGATTTCGTTTTATTATTGATTGAGAGTAAGTTGATTTAATTGCTTTGGAAATAAATAATTTTTCATTTAATTTTATTTCAAATAATGAACAAAAGCTTTCACCCAATAGAGGGTTAGAATTGGCAATGCAGGTAATTTTGTATGCAAGGGTCACACAGATGAATTTTCAATCAAGCTAGTTGTTTCAATCGTTTGTTTTGCGGTTAATGTCCAGCAACAATATTTTGTTGTTCTTTGGGTGGCTCTCATCTTGTTTCTAACTACTAAATTGAGCACGACTGGCCAGTTTTGTTTGGAGAGCCCAAATCTAAAACTTTAGATTATATGTATATA
The DNA here is from genome assembly GCA_035578905.1 of Stictocephala bisonia. Taxonomy (NCBI): domain Eukaryota; kingdom Metazoa; phylum Arthropoda; class Insecta; order Hemiptera; family Membracidae; genus Stictocephala; species Stictocephala bisonia. The sequence goes on along the minus strand of JAQJVL010000019.1, from coordinate 4,474,857 downwards.
AGTTTTAAAACAATATTGTCAGTTACTGTCTAAGTTGTCTTAACATAGTTTTTTGTAATTTCAGGGAATTTATTTTATTTGAGCGCTTGAACCCCATTAAATTTAAGTTTAGATGTAATTTAATTCACACTTCAGTAAGTGTGAAACTGGTCATTTGATTTAAAACCAGGGGTTTAAGAGTTTTTAAGGGTTAACTGGTAGCACCCTATTTTTGTCACGTGTTTAGTTTTTTTTTACCAGACCCAGTTTAGTTTTCATTTTTGTTTTCAAATAGTTATATGAAATATATATTGTCTTTTTAGACTGTGTTTTCATTGAACACTTAACAGTTGTCACCATCACATTCAGCACACAAACTTGCTTTACACTCCAAACAATAAGATTGACTGCTGGATTTGCAAATGAGTTTAGTTCTTCCTTTGGGCACAGTTCATATCTTTTTCCTTTCTCGCCATTTTGTAAAAACATTACTTCTACTACAAAAATGGCTCGTAATTGGTGACCTTGGGTCTGGAAGACCAAGTCGAGTTTAAATTTTCAATATTCAACACATACAGAACAAAATCACTGTGGAAACCTCTGACAGTTTCTCAGTTTACAGTAACTTGAGAGTGCTGAGAAGTGGGAGGGGAAACCCCAAAACAGGCAGCGAACAGAACAAAATGAACATTCCCTTAGGTCTCCTACACCCAGGGTCACTAGTTAGGGTTAATGAACATTCCCTTAGGTCTCCTACACCCAGGGTCACTAGTTAGGGTTAATGAACATTCCCTTAGGTCTCCTACACCCAGGGTCACTAGTTAGGGTTAATGAACATTCCCTTAGGTCTCCTACACCCAGGGTCACTAGTTAGGGTTAATGAACATTCCCTTAGGTCTCCTACACCCAGGGTCACTAGTTAGGGTTAATGAAGAATCCCTTTGAAGATAAATAATTGAAAGTAACTCAAGTTCAAGTCATGCAAAAATAAAATAATTTTCTGCTGCAATCCACCCTTCAAAATGATTCGATAAAAAAGTTACTGTTTAAAGATGTATTTAAGTAAAAGAGAAGTTTATTTCACTCATTGAATTAAATGTTCAGATTTAACTTCTCCTTGAGTTTTGGGGAAATTTATTTACAGAACTTTTTAGGGAAATTGTTGAGGCTCGTACGTTGAGTCGCAGTTTATTTATAGAACGGCAGGTGAAACATCGAAAACCGTTAACTGTTTATAAGTCCTTGAGCAGTTACATTTATTATAAATAAAGTTAAAACTTTCAACAAACGAACCAATCTGATTATCATTGTTTTCATTCCAGAATGAAGCTCAGTGTGTCCGCGTTCCGAGCGCATGCCTCTGCCCAAAAGAAGATTCTTGGTTCCAGCTACTTTAACACCATGCACTATGGATCTACGGCTCCCTCTTCTACGGCCTCCCATTCAACAATCACCCTCAAGAGTCCTCAGGTTAGATAGTCTTAATATCTTAAGAATTATTACCAGAAAAAGCATATTAATAGGATGCAATGTATCCAGAGAAGATTTATAAGAATATTGGGCATGAAGAATGAATTTCTCTACAAGAATGTTCAAATTTCTGAAATTGAAGATAACAATGGGATGATACTAGACGTCTTGTAGCTGATCTCATATTTCTTAATTAATGGCACTGTTGATTGTCCACCTTTACTTCAACTGATCTGAAAGTTGAATACATTTTGAATACTTGAGAAAGTACAGTCCCATACTTATGGGACTGATCAGGGTCCCATCAGCTACAAGACTATACCACCTTTTTGAGATTAGGCATTTGGGCACTAACTAACAACTGCAGAGTCTCATTCCCAGCATGATGAAAGAATGGAACAAAATCTGCTATCTTGTGGACTTTTTCAACTTGTCAATGGAGTCTTTCAGACAGGTAGTTCATTTATCCACCGTCAAGTGGTGTAATGGTCTACCTCACTATGTAATTTTAAAAATATCTGTAAACAAGAGAGTCTATAAGTGAATTATTTTTTATGGCTTACCGTGGGAAATAAAATAAAAATAGAACAAATTGAATAGTTGTACCGCATTCTACATGCACGTTACTTATCCCTTTAAAAAAGTAGTAAAAACGCCAATTTGCGAACATCTCAAGCAAATTATCGGTCCCCGATATCCAATCACGTGATTAAATTCAAGCTATTGATACTCTGTGGCGTACCTTCTCTCTACCATACCACTCTATTGTCCTGCCTTAGTTACCACCAAATTATCGGTCCCCGATTTAAAATCACGTTATTAAATCCAACATATTGGTACTCTGTGGCGTGCTTTATCCCTACTATTCCACATTGGTGGTGGAGTGGTCCTGCCCCAGTTACCACCAAATTATCGGTCCCCGATTCCCAATCACGTGATTAAATCTAAGATATTGGTACTCTGTGGCATGCCAATAATTTACCATTGGCTATAGTCCTGCCTCTGTTGCCTTCTCCCTACCATTCCACTCTATTTGTGACCAAATTAAATTCCATCTCCCAGTTTTTCACAATTTTTTCAATCAACTGTTTCTCTCTGAATTTCTTAACCCTACTTTTCAGTACTTATTCAATAACTAGATTAGATTGAGTTTGGTTTTGGTGTGTAAGGTTAGGTGTGTTAAGTTAACCTAACAAAACCTAACATATTTTAACAAATCCTAACATGACTTAACCAACCATAATATAACCTAACCGGTCCTAACATAACCTAAACAATCCTAACAACCTAAACAAACCTTACATAACCTAACCAAACTTAACATAACCTATTTTGTAATCCTCTTGTTTTCAGCCTGCCACTTGAGCCGTTCGTCTATTAACAAGTTATGCAATTACAGGTGATCGCTAATATAGATTATTATTTTTCCTTTGTTGGTTTGATTATTGATAAACAACAAAGGCTTATTGATACATACCTATATTACAATGTGGTATGTTCTCGTACTTTTATTTTTGAATTCATGTCCTGTACAGATGAGTTATCCACCTCAATATTTCATTAAAGTTTAGTACTATTTCATGTTTTACTAATCATGCAATACTTATATCATGCAATACAAAGATATTTTCCATTACCACATTTTATTGTCTTATAAAGAGTGAAACATGTTTGCCACTTTAAACCTATCATGGATACGGAGGCAGTAGGGATATTTAAGTAAATTAAATGATTTTCAGGTTATAATGTAATAGGAATGTTTATTTTGAGAATATTAGGTGATATCCAATAGAGCCTTGGCTAGGACCATCTCGTTAGACTATGACATTGATCTTCTGATCCGTCACAGAGTGTCGGCAAAGTCTGTGGTCACTATAGTAGTCACAATCTTTCTGTCAAGATTATTGATACATCTGAAAAAAAAAAAAAAATTAAAATGATTGGCAACTTACCACTCTTTAAGTAATATCGTAGAAAATTTCCAAAATTAGTTTTAATTATTTATACTAGATTTATTTCATTTTGCTCTGACATTTCCCATTAGCAGATATTAATTTAATAGACTTATCTACGTTATACTCTTATAATTAAATGTTTGAAGTTCACTGTTAAAAGATTACATTTTAATATTTTCTCATTTTATTTTAGGACGAGTGTTATTGGAATGTATAAATCAAAATATTAAATATTTTCTTCCGATTAATTTTATGTACTAAAGTTTTATATATTTATTCATGACCGACATGTAATTAGGAATAACGTTTTAAGAAAATTTTCATACTAGTTGGTATTAGAACAGATGGGAGATTTTTTCAATCTAGTATCGTTTCCAGTCAGCTGTGATGACTGTGTACGAGTAATTTATGCAAACTAAATGACTACTAATTTGACAGTATTTGAACTGTATGTGAATTAAGGTTAGTTCATATAATTGTTATTTCTTTACAGATAAAAAATGAGGTATCATTGGAAAGGTAAAGTTGTTTAAAAACTGTTTTGTGTCCTACACAATTTTGATAAAACTAGTGTTTTTTTAAGATATTTGTTAAAATAAAAACAAAATGGCGGCCATCTTAAAAATAATAAAGATAGTTTTGAAATATATTTTTATTCAATACTACCTTCTATCACGAACCCATTTACCGAGTTTTGTAACAATCATAAAGATAACAACAAAGGAATAAATTGTTTTATGAAAAAAAGAACAAAATGGCGTCTAGCTGCTAAACAAAGAGGAAATTGAAAAAATGTATTCTTCAATTTTAACGTAGAATCACACATTTTTGTAACACGCTGTATACAGCAATACATTTTTTTTTTTAATTAGTCATACGTGATGTTTTAAGTGATTGGACTGACATCGTGGCTATGGTTCAGCTAACTGACATCGTGGGCAGAGGAGAATCAGACCTTTTTGATCCTGGACAACGGGGTATAAAGTGGCCTGGATGGCAGTTATTTGGCTGGACTGACATCGTGGCTATGGTTCAGCTAACTGACATCGTGGGCAGAGGAGAATCAGACCTTTTTGATCCTGGACAACGGGGTATAAAGTGGCCTGGATGGCAGTTATTTGGCTGGACTCCAAGAGGCTAAAATCAGAACATGACTTGGAACTTGAGATGTGTACATTCAATGGTGGGTGAGGTGATTGCCTGAGTAAAAGCTAGGTAATGGCCCGCTTATTGTCCACTTTTACCAATCTTAGATAAATGCTGGTGTACTAAAAACCTACCGCCTATCATGTTATATAAATTCACCAATTAAATAACAATTCTCATTGTGTTTTTTATGCGTTTTTTTATCAATACTCAATGTATTTTACTATATTATATGACAAATTTCTGAGGCCATTTGTAAAATTTAGATCATATTTACTAACAGAAAAGTATTATTAGATTGATCATAATTAATATATATATTAATGTTTTAACGATATACACTTTACAAGGTTACCCTACACTACGCTCACTTATAGTTATAACATAATAATAATAATAATAATAGTAATACCATTAATAAAAAAAGGACGGAATAGTTCTGAAATAAGATATACTAATCTTGTACATATTTACGTAGTAAAATAACCTAAAATTCTAAAAAGAAAATTGTACGTGTGAGATACAAATCACAAAATACACAAATATATAAAAAGAAAGTTCTATCAAATAAACTTAGGTCATCAAGGTTACGTTAAGACTCATTGTATGTTTTAGGATTATTTTTTCTCCCCATAACGGACTCAGATCGCAGGGTTAAAAACTTAAGGATAGCTCCCGTATTCAAGATTGAAATGTTTTGTCTTTTATTTGTTTCTAATTGGACCAAAAGTTAAGTTTGTACTCATTAACTTAGACTTATCACACATCCATCTGCATCACATGTTTGTGTTTTGTTATGTGGTGGATAACAACTTGTTTGTAACATTCTGTGGCTTTAAGTTTGTGCTTACAACGTCGATCGTCTGTGCCAGTGTACATGAATAGGCAAAGTCAAACACAATGCACTCCTTCTGTTGACATTTGGTACTCGAAAACAAAGAGCCCTCATGTTAAGTGACAGACTTTGTACATGTTTATAGCTTCATTATTCCTTCTCAGAATTATGTTCACGACAGTGATACTGCGTGGACGATAATATTGGCAGTCATAGACACAATTAATAAATACTCTCACTCAATACTACTGTACGTGTAAGGATCGGCGGGTGGGTCAATACCACTGTACTTGTATGGGTGGGCGGGTAGGTCAATACTACTGTACGTGTAAGATTGGGCGGGTGGGTCAATACCAATGTACGTGTATGGGTGGGCGGGTGAGTCAATACCACTGTACGTTCTAATCACAAACGTTGCTGTCACATGTGTCTGTATGTGTTGTAGTGTGGACCCTTAAGGGCTGGTGGGCAGAGTGACACATATCACATAAATCAATAAATAAATTGATAACTGTATCAAAAATTCATTCCATAGTAAAATAACAATAAAAAGTAAGCATAATACAATCAATACACATACAATCTTCAAGAGGCTGGTTTAGGTTGGCCAGGTTATATAGTCCATTAATTAACTATCCATAAATTAACAACACAACATTCATGGACTTTTTTAACAAATACTTCAGAAAACCCGTTAAACATAACATGCACAAAAAGTTTTTGAAAGTTAATCTCAAGATAATCTAAAGAGAAGAGAAGACGCGTGTCTCTCATTTCCCAAGCCATTTTATTTTTTAATCGTGTTAGAGAATATTAGAATATTTCATGAGAAGTTTTCGTACTCAACAACAGGATAGAGTGCCTTGTCACCCAGATATACACTTAATTGCATTCAAACAACCATCATAAGTCTGTTCATGTATTTAAACAAAGCTCTCTTTATTTTTACGAACAACTCATGGAAGAAACAATTATAGTCACTTGAGTTATATTTGTAATTGTATTCTATCTTTTACTGTATTCTGTATACTTACTGTATTCTATCTTACTTAGGCTTTTTCACTTTTCCAAGAAATCCTGTAAACCAATTTTAAGATTCTCTTTTGTAGGTCCTTCAAGCCTGTTTAACTTAATCCGACACTTATCACCTTGAAGCAATTTGGCAGACCCTTTTCAATCCTATTTTATCTCTTGTCTTGCTGTATTTATTACTTTTCCCATGCGCATTACTAGACAGGGTAAAGTTGTTATTTATTTTTATATAAGGGTATTGTGAAAGTGTAACTTTTTCTTCTTTATTCGTGAAACACGTAGTACAATGTATGAATAGGGTCCAAAATACATTTATTACTTAACTAATATACACTTCAATCACTAACAATAAGCCAACTTGTTGACCAGCATAGCTTGGCTTTTTTCCCATCTTTTTTAAAGTTCAATATATGGCATTTCTGTTATTATAAACTCACAGTATCTAGTACAATGGCTGTGCACATATTCAATAGTTTTTTTTTATGAACAACTGATTTCTTTATATATTGCTATCCCATATGCTATATGAGATTGAATAAGGGAAAAAACATTTGTTTGATTATCAATGACAATATCGAATTCTGTTTTTGTTTTGTTTGGTTTCTTGCGGATGGCAATAGATTTTGTTTTGTTAACGTTCTGTTTAAAAAAGATGATTTATTTGATTAAAAATGTATTTATTACTAACAGGTCATTAAGAGATATTGATTTTAAACATTATTTATTAGAATTGGCCACTAAATATGTTGAGTCATCTGCGTACAGGCAGACCCTGGCGTGCTCCCCAGACACCACTCCAGGCAAACCCCTAAGATAGCAAATAAATAGCAGAGGCCCCATAGTAGACCCTAGGAGACGCCATGCAGCAACGGTGACTTCAAATAATCTATGTAATAATTTGGATTCATACTTGTGACTTGAACATACTGAAGCCTATTCCTAACATAAGACTTAAACCAGTCAAACTCTATTCCTCCAACACCAAGATTTCTTAACATTTGTAGAATTTAATTATGAGAGACATTGACAAAATCCGGCTCAGGTCCAGAAAAATACCTGGCAGCAACCTTTCGTTCCTTATTGATGTGAATAACCGATTCATTAAAATCAGCTGCTTTTGTCAAAGAGGACCTGCCCGGGCGAAAGCCATCCTGTTCCTTATCTAAAATGTTATTAAATTCTAAGTAATCAAACTACTGCTTTTGTACAGTAACTTCATACAGCTTGGACACAGTTGGAAGCAGACTTATCGGACGAAAACTGGAAACATCTAGCAAATTACCTTTTTTTGTATACAGAAATAATTTTAGCAATTTTTAGCTGGTCCGGAAATATACAACTAACAAGGGATGGAAAAATGAGAATGGAAGTGACTTTAATAAATAACAAAGGCCAGACGTTATGATCTTAATGGAAGTTTCATCGTACCCACAAGATCTTTTATTCATAAATGCCATAATTTTATTTAATTCAACTTCTGTAATTTGTTAACATTTAAATTTAACACCTGTGACATGTGGATCCGTAACTTGTTTCTTTTTTCCTGCGAAATTATGTTTGTTCTATAAGATGTAAGTTTTTTGTATTTCTGCTTTCAGATTGCGTAAGTAGCCGTTTTGAGTGACACACACAAATTGAAAATCTTGTTCTTTTAAGGGTGAAGAAGGTGAGATAGAGTGAAAAGTCACATGGTAAAAGTTGTAATAGTCTGAAATCTGGTTATGAAAATAACAATAATTTTCCAATGAGACGGTTTATTTCGCAACTGCAGGAAAACTAGTTTTTGAAATTTAAACATTTCAGCCCTAAAACTGCTGTCATTTCGGAATTACGAGGAATTTCGTAAACTCCCTTTTTATTTCACGTTTACAGCATAAGACAAGTCGTCACGTAGGTCTAGCAGTTTTTTATATAAAGTGACGAGTGATTGGTGATTGGCGTTTACGTGACGAGTGATTGGTGATTGGCGTTTACGTGACGAGTGATTAGTGATTGGCGTTTACGTATACACGATTAATGAAATTTTAATTGATTTTACACAATGTGAAATTTTCCTTATAAAATCATGATGAGTTTAGGGCCTAATAGTTTTATATATGCTCACTGACTTTTATTTTATAGTTTATGATAATTTGAATGCTATTATAGAAGGTGGCTTACTTTTGGTGTATAGAGTTTTGACACTTTTTTTGATAATATATAAGGTTTTATACAATTTACTTATAACGACCAAAAATTACAGTTCATTAGCTCAGACTAATCATATTCAAAATTTATATTTGAACTTTTTTTTATAAAGTATCTGTATATACTGTACTTAATTTTTTGAGATATAAAATTTAATTCACCCATGTTAGGCGTGTATTATATTTGATCTAATAAGCAATTATTTAACTTATTTAAAGCTAATAATTGGAAATAAAGTGATTTCCTAATTTTGAATTTTTTATTAAATATTTCACTACGCACCTAATATACCTAGTCGTGCCTCTCCACTCACCCTACAAAGAGTCGAAACAGTACCTTCTCATAATAAATAACAGTTGATTTGGGGAGCGACATTCTATAACTATAGAATAAAAAATTCACCATAACTAAAGAGGAAGAAGAATTTACAGTAAAATCAAATCCAGGCTCATAAATAAGATATATGCCTTGAGTACATAGATCGAGAATAAAGGCGCGGAGCATGAGTTCTCATAATTCTCTATGAAATTATTCTTAACAGAAATCTATTCAACTGTTGAAATGGTACCGAATGGTACCAAAGACAGTTACAACCTTTAAATGTTGAGAAAGGATGGTGAAACTCCTTGATAAACAGACCTTAACAGAGGCAGCGCTTCTCTCCAAACCACCAGAAGAAAGGAGGAGAAACATAATCAATACTGGCTGTTGATCGGACAGATCTGGAGCGAGTTTAGATCAACATGTATTTGAACATGTTATTGTTGCCCGCACTACATTGTACCCCCGTCTAACTGACGACTGCGCTTACATTCCTTAAATTTACTTTAATTGTTGTTTCATAGATGATTATGTAACAATGTTTTGTTACATTGATTTTAGAAAAATGAAAATACTAGAAAAAGTACTTGCAATAGAAAATCAGTTCAAAGTCAATAAAATTTCAATCTAATTTTGCAGTTTTTGATACAAATTGAGACTATTAGCCCCTCAAATAAAAAAGTAGATTTTCTCATTAGAAATAAAATAACCAATATTTGTTAGAAGACGATCTTTTCCTATCTAGTCGAATAGACATGTTTTCTGCAATTTAAGGTTTATGTGACGAAATATCCAGACTGTGAAGTGGTATCGACCGACCCGCCCACCCATACACGTACAGTGGTATTGACTAACCCACCCGCCCATACACCTAGAGTGGGTATTGACTGACCCGCCCACCCATACACCTACAGTGGTATTGACTATAATACATTAATACAGTGGGGACGACATTGAATACCGGGACCTAGTCATTCTTTCTAGGTGGGAGGTCTAGATTGTCGTTCCCACCCGCCCACCCATACACGAACAGTGGTAATGACCCACCCAACCACCCATACATGAACAATTGTACTGACCCACCCGCCCACCCATACACGAACAGTGGTACTGACCCACCCGCCCACCCATACACGAACAGTGGTAATGACCCACCCAACCACCCATACATGAACAATTGTACTGACCCACCCGCCCACCCATACACGAACAGTGGTACTGACCCACCCGCCCACCCATACACGAACAGTGGTAATGACCCACCCGCCCATACACCTAGAGTGGGTATTGACCCACCCGCCCACCCATACACGTACAGTGGTATTGACTAACCCACCCGCCCATACACCTAGAGTGGGTATTGACTGACCCGCCCACCCATACACCTACAGTGGTATTGACTATAATACATTAATACAGTGGGGACGACATTGAATACCGGGACCTAGTCATTCTTTCTAGGTGGGAGGTCTAGATTGTCGTTCCCACCCGCCCACCCATACACGAACAGTGGTAATGACCCACCCAACCACCCATACATGAACAATTGTACTGACCCATATTACGTTTGCTTCCTCCTCGAAGCTCCCTGATTGGTTGTCATCCCTTTTGATTCTAGGCAAATTCTCAGGAGAGGTGAGCCACAAAATAGTTCGCTCAACATTTTTCTCGACCTGTTTTGCCACCACCTTTTTCTGAATCGAGTTCGCCGCTTCTTTAAACCGTTCTTCCACTTAATTTCGGAGATCGGCAATTTTACCTCGGGAAGCTTTGAGAAGCTGTGCTGTGACGCGCAGTGAGAGGTTGTTTGATTGTGCGCGACGTTGATGTGTCGGACGGCGCCTTTGGTTTAAATCGACTGTTCTCTGGAAGCAACGCAAGTTCGACCTTTGTTATTATCTTGTAGATTCTCGTTGTTAGCTTTGTCCACTGCCCTTTCAGCTGTTCACACAAAAATACAGTAAATGTTTCTTAGGTTTTCTTGTTATTTTAAGTGCTGCTCTTCTAGCGAAATTTCAGTAAATTTTGTTAGAAGTAATATATTAGTAATAAAAAAGAAAATTTTAAAATCTAAATAACTATTGGTTATTTTATTGTTTTGCAAATTTCCAAGACAGAATCACATAAAATCACAAAATTATAGAAAAGTTTTAAATCTGGAATATTAAGAAGATATTAAATTACTAGCAATTTTTTGACCCATTAAAAAGTTAGTTTTATTTTATTAAATTATTTGAGAAAAGCTTTTAAGTTTGGATTTTTGATTTTAAATAAAAAATTTTGAAAACAAGTTAATATTTTGTTTTGTTGAAGTTCTATTTTGTTTTATTTTCAATTAAATTTTACTAAATAAGAAAAGTTGACAGATTTATTATTTGCTCCTGTGCTTGAGAAATTAAAGATAAAAAAAATTGTAACTATTCTTTGATTTTTTTTAAGAAGACGTTACAATAATTATAGAACTACGAGTGTATAGGTACGAAACGAATCTACGTGTACTAAACTTTGATGAGCATGGACTAACGTTGGCCATGGAGAGCATGGACGTTCTACGGATTGGCCAACTGTAGAACGGACAGATGTCAAGCATAATTCATTTATTGACACGGAAGCCTCTAGACTAACTTTTGTACAGTTCACATCACTAATAAACATTCAATATAGACGCGACTGACAGTTATGTAGTTAAAATTTTAAGCTATTATTCAAGTTGATCAACATGAATTCTCCTAACTTAAAAATAAAAAAACAGAGACTATGCTTTTTTAAAACTTGTCACAAAGCATAATAATGATAATTGTTCAATTTTGTTCAATTAAATATGTCATAGTATTTATTAAAAATATTAAGTAAAAAAATAATAGGTTTTTAGACTGGGTATAAAAGAGAGGTTTTTTAAGTGTGATTTATCTGTGTCCAGTTTTGGATGTAGTAAATTAATTAATATTTCCTTATTTAACGTATACCTTAACATATTACTTTACCATTCTTTGGATTTTCCACTTTGATTGGAATCTGTTATTCATGGAAAAAACGAATAAAGTTAATTTACGCCAACTTGATAGTACGAATGAGCATAACAAATTCTAAAAAGATAACAGGATAGTTTATTTAATCTCAAAAAACTATTTCTATGCTTATTATGAAGCGCGAGGTGGGTAAATGTTTTATAGGTGACTAGTCAGAAGGAAACCGCACTTGGTTTACATTGCTTATGGCAGCGCCGTACTGACACATGAACGTGGAACAGACAGGGGTGGTACAGTGGTGATTGCCCACCTACCCACTTAGGCTCATACAGTGGTGATCGCCCATCTACCCCCTTAGGCTCATACAGTGGTGATTGCCCACCTACCCACTTAGGGCACATCACAAAATCACATGGACACATGCAGCGGTGATTACCCACCTACCCACTAATACTCGTACAGTGGTGATTGCCCACATACCCACTTATACTCGTACAGTGGTGATTGCCCACATACCCACTTATACTCGTACAGTGGTGATTGCCCACCTACCCACTTATACTCGTACAGTGGTGATTGTCCACATACCCACTTATACTCGTACAGTGGTGATTGCCCACATACCCACTTATACTCGTACAGTGGTGATTGCCCACCTACCCACTTATACTCGTACAGTGGTGATTGCCCACCTACCCACTTATACTCGTACAGTGGTGATTGCCCACATACCCACTTATACTCGTACAGTGGTGATTGCCCACACACCTACTTAGACACGTACAGTGGTGATTGCCCACATACCTACTTAGACACGTACAGTGGTGATTGCCCACCTACCCACTTATACTCGTACAGTGGTGATTGCCCACATACCCACTTATACTCGTACAGTGGTGATTGCCCACATACCTACTTAGACACGTACAGTGGTGATTGCCCACCTACCCACTTATACTCGTACAGTGGTGCGTGCCCACATACCTACTTAGACACGTACAGTGGTGATTGCCCACCTACCCACTTATACTCGTACAGTGGTGATTGCCCACATACCTAATTAGACACGTACAGTGGTGATTGCCCACATACCCACTTATACTCGTACAGTGGTGATTGCCCACATACCTACTTAGACACGTACAGTGGTGATTGCCCACATACCTACTTAGACACGTACAGTGGTGATTGCCCACATACCTACTTAGACACGTACAGTGGTGATTGCCCACATACCTACTTAGACACGTACAGTGGTGATTGCCCACAAACCCACTTGGGCTCGTTCAGTGGTGATTGCCCACATACCTACTTAGACACGTACAGTGGTGATTGCCCACATACCTACTTAGACACGTACAGTGGTGATTGCCCACATACCTACTTAGACACGTACAGTGGTGATTGCCCACATACCTACTTGGGCTCGTACAGTGGTGATTGCCCACATACCTACTTATACTCGTACAGTGGTGATTGCCCATATACCTACTTAGACACGTACAGTGGTGATTGCCCACATACTTACTTAGACACGTACAGTGGTGATTGCCCACATACCTACTTAGACACGTACAGTGGTGATTGCCCACATACCCACTTATACTCGTACAGTGGTGATTGCCCACATACCTACTTAGACACGTACAGTGGTGATTGCCCTCCTACCCACTTATACTCGTACAGTGGTGATTGCCCACATACCTACTTAGACACGTACAGTGGTGATTGCCCACCTACCCACTTATACTCGTACAGTGGTGATTGCCCACATACCTACTTAGACACGTACAGTGGTGATTGCCCACATACCTACTTAGACACGTACAGTGGTGATTGCCCACATACCTACTTAGACACGTACAGTGGTGATTGCCCACATACCTACTTAGACACGTACAGTGGTGATTGCCCACAAACCCACTTGGGCTCGTTCAGTGGTGATTGCCCACATACCTACTTAGACACGTACAGTGGTGATTGCCCACATACCTACTTAGACACGTACAGTGGTGATTGCCCACATACCTACTTAGACACGTACAGTGGTGATTGCCCACAAACCCACTTGGGCTCGTACAGTGGTGATTGCCCACATACCTACTTATACTCGTACAGTGGTGATTGCCCACATACCTAATTAGACACGTACAGTGGTGATTGCCCACATACCCACTTATACTCGTACAGCGGTGATTGCCCACATACCTACTTAGACACGTACAGTGGTGATTGCCCACATACCTACTTAGACACGTACAGTGGTGATTGCCCACATACCTACTTAGACACGTACAGTGGTGATTGCCCACATACCTACTTAGACACGTACAGTGGTGATTGCCCACAAACCCACTTGGGCTCGTTCAGTGGTGATTGCCCACATACCTACTTAGACACGTACAGTGATGATTGCCCACATACCTACTTAGACACGTACAGTGGTGATTGCCCACATACCTACTTAGACACGTACAGTGGTGATTGCCCACAAACCCACTTGGGTTCGTACAGTGGTGATTGCCCACATACCTACTTATACTCGTACAGTGGTGATTGCCCATATACCTACTTAGACACGTACAGTGGTGATTGCCCACATACTTACTTAGACACGTACAGTGGTGATTGCCCACATACCTACTTAGACACGTACAGTGGTGATTGCCCACATACCCACTTATACTCGTACAGTGGTGATTGCCCACATACCTACTTAGACACGTACAGTGGTGATTGCCCACCTACCCACTTATACTCGTACAGTGGTGATTGCCCACATACCTACTTAGACACGTACAGTGGTGATTGCCCACCTACCCACTTATACTCGTACAGTGGTGATTGCCCACATACCTACTTAGACACGTACAGTGGTGATTGCCCACATACCCACTTATACTCGTACAGTGGTGATTGCCCACATACCTACTTAGACACGTACAGTGGTGATTGCCCACATACCTACTTAGACACGTACAGTGGTGATTGCCCACATACCTACTTAGACACGTACAGTGGTGATTGACCACATACCTACTTAGACACGTACAGTGGTGATTGCCCACAAACCCACTTGGGCTCGTTCAGTGGTGATTGCCCACATACCTACTTAGACACGTACAGTGGTGATTGCCCACATACCTACTTAGACACGTACAGTGGTGATTGCCCACATACCTACTTAGACACGTACAGTGGTGATTGCCCACAAACCCACTTGGGCTCGTACAGTGGTGATTGCCCACATACCTACTTATACTCGTACAGTGGTGATTGCCCATATACCTACTTAGACACGTACAGTGGTGATTGCCCACATACTTACTTAGACACGTACAGTGGTGATTGCCCTTATACCTACTTAGACACGTACAGTGGTGATTGCCCACAAACCCACTTAGGCTCGTTCAGTAATGATTGCCCACCTACCCACTTAGGGCACATTACAAAATCACTTAGACACATGCAGCGGTGATTACCCACCTACCCACTTATACTCGTACAGTGGTGATTATATTCAAATACGGTTGTTTGGTGAGTGATAATGTCCATAACCTTGTGCCTCCGGTAGTCAAGAGGACCATAAATACGCATTTTTGTTGAAGGACAATGCCCACAATACACATACAGTGGTATTAATTTTTTGTGTATTAATACACTAACCTACCCACTTAGACACATGCAGTGGTAATTTCCCACCTACCCTAATTAGGCTCGTACAGTGGTGATTGCCCACCTACCCAATTAAACTCGTAGAGTGGTGATTGCCCCCTACCCATTTAGACTAGTGCAGTGGTGATTTCCCACCTACTCAGTTAAGACTCGTATAGTGGCGATTACCCACCTACACATTTAGACTCGTACAGTGGTGATTGCCCACCTACCCACTTAGTCTCGACTCGTGTAATGGTAAAGCCCCTCCCACCTACCTATACATGTACACTAATTAACATGGGAATACTCCTAAGTAAAAACCATACTTTATATAGATATCTCTTGAACATAATTTTTAAATACTTAGTGCAAATAACATGCTTAAATAATTTATTTTAATTGTCTTACGTAAAACTTTTACATACTTGGGAGGCTACGTGTACCTCATCTCTGGAGTCATTTCGATTGCTTTCGATTATTTTCGATTCCTTAGGAATTTTGGAAACGTGGCTTAATCCCACTGTCTCCTCTGATTCATTCAGCATCTCAGGATATAGTATTTGGCGTAGTGATAGATCGGTTATTGATACTGGGGTTGGAGTTGCTTTTTACATCAGGAAGGAACTAAGGTTCACACGGGTCAATCTCTAATTTAGATAGTCGTATAGAATATTTGTGTGGTATCGTACGTCTTAAGTGTCAAAGGCTGTGTATTTGTATTGTGTACAGATCTCCTGCCGTGCCATATTCTACTTTAAGTTCACTCTTGCATTCTTTGTATATTGATTTTTCTCCCGAAACTGACAAAATTGTGTTAATGGGTGATCTAAACATAGATATGCTCGATTCTAACAAACCTGGCACAAAGTTCCTCAACAATTTAATTCCTGGGTTGGGTCTTGTACAGACAGTCAACGAGCCCACTCGTGTTGCAGATTACTCTCCATCTCTGATCGATCATATTATAGTTGACAAGTGCTTTAATCCTTCTGTTTTTAGACGACAGAGGAAAAAAATCACCGAATATAAGTTGAATTATTGTGATATTCCAAGCTTTAAACGTGGAGTGAAGAAAACGTTTGTTATTTATAGAGATTTCAAGCACTTCAACATGCCCTCATTCATTAGAGTTGTTACTACGTCAAACGATGTCAATGACATTGTCCAATATTTAACTGATAGCATTACGTATGTGTTTGTTGAATGTGCTACAGTTGTGAGGAAGAAGGTAGCGAGAAAAAAATCACCACTATTCGAATAAAACACATTTAAATTGCCTCTTATGCGTACAAAATGCAGTGAAATAATAACTGTAACTTTATTTAGTTTCTTTTACGTGAGGTCAACGCGTTAAAATGTAGTTTATTGTAGACCAGTGGATGGAAGTTTAGTGTTTATTAGAATCCTATTGGCATTTTTAAATGTGAAAAATAAAACCAACAATATAATTACATAGTTTATTATAACTATCATAATAAATAAAGTTATAAATATTCTTAATTTGTTTTTTTTCATTTATCCCCACATTTTCATTCATCTTGTTTCGTGTAGATAAATGTATTTAATCTTTACACTCAGCAGGCTATTATAAATAGTGACAGCTAAACATGAGTGTGTTTTTGGTCATGACATAAGATTTAGTGCATGATTTTAAAAAGATAAATTATTTACAATTCGATATATTGGTTACCCAATAAATCGATATTTTTCGTTCGATATTATTGTTGGATCGATTTTTGGTTTGCGATATATCGATAATGCGATATATCAATATGTTGTACGGGTTGTACCTTTAGAAACTTGAGCTGATGAAGTAAAAGTGTGCCTGAAAAGATTTTATCTTTGGCCTAAAGTCCAAGTTAGTTCCTAAAGATCAACACGCGGGTTTATCAGGGCAGTTTTAAGACATCCAACTTTTGAAGTTTACTTTTAGAGGTGGAAATGAAAACGTATCTGAAGTAAACGGGAAAGTTATTATTACAAAAGAGTTATGTGAAGATGTAAGTGATTTTCAAGCGTTTGCTGAAAACATATATCAGACATGTTTATTAATATATATGGCGGGATCCTCTTCCACTTTCGCTCTCAAAATGTATGTTCAGACATTAACTAAACAATGATAATTACATAGTATATTATTTAATTTAGGTACTTTTTAATAGTAAAGGGGGAATTCTTGTAAACATTAATATAATAAGAGTACAAGGACTGGTTCGGTTCCCATTTCTTATTTCACCCCAACAAAGTAAGAATGCAAAATCACAAATAGTTATATATATCTAATCTGATTCTTTATAAATAATGCATATTATAATATATATTAAATGACATTAAATTCAAGACAAATAATTATACTAATTAAATTAAATATTCAGGGGTTAAGTAACCTATAATTAGCATAATAAAATTCACTACTGAATAAGATAAATTGAAAATATTTACTAAATTAACTCACTCAATTAATTATATACATTTTATGTGTTCAAATCATTGATTATTCAAGTACCCTTCAGTATGATTTGGCATTTAAAAAAAAAATATCCACCCCTTTATTTCGGCACCTAGCCCATTGTGGTTGGTATTATATTAAATAATATTTAATGTTATTTAATATAATTCCCCTTATTGCTTAATTATTTATGACTAGGTTCACTCCACTCTTCTTATGCAATACACAAATAAAGGTATATTACAACTCATATAAGTATGCTACGATTAAGTTACATTTATTTATATTGTTATTTTTCATTTTTATTATATAATTATTTATTCATACATAAGTTTATATTTACGATCAAAGTTAGTGATTTATGGACATGTATTTTGTTAAATTATTTTTAGGCAAGTTGTGGGGATTCAATGACTTATTCCTGACACACGCAATTGAATTGGACATACCCCCAACAATGCTATCTTCTCTCTGTTCGAAGAGTATTGGGTCCTATCGGGTGGTCAGCGAAGTGGCCACGTCACGCCTGGAGGCTGGAGGTGGTCTCCGTCGACCTTCTGCTCCCGATGCGCCTGTCACAGCCACCCTCTTGGCTCTTCACCCTCTATATTAGGCTTAGGCTGATTTCTCTTGACTATCCTCTTCTTTGTTCACCCTTGGTAGCGGACTTAGTTTGATTGCTCTTGAGTGTTCTCTTTTTTCTTCATCCTTGGTAGACGGTAGTATGCTTAGGCTGATTCATACTAAGATCTGCGTTGGAGTAGGGTGGCTGGCTTGAAGTTTATCTCTGAAGCTGGTGGTTAGATTAGGCTGGATAGTTCATTCCCTTTACTGTCGGCCCTTTTGTGTTGGGCTCTGACTGGTGGTAGGTGAAACTTCCGTTACCTTGGAATGCTCCCTGAGTATCTCGATATTTCCTCTTTCTTCTCCAGACTTGGTGGTGACCATTCACACTTCTATTCTGTCTTGATCGGCCCACCTATACTCCCAGTGTACGTTTTCACAGGACCATCCACACACATTGTATGTTTTGATGGGACTGTCCACACCATCCTAGTGTAGGTTTTGATGGGACAACCCACTCTTTTATTTTACGACTTTATTAGCTCAAAAATATTCACATTGTACGTCTTGATGGAAAACCCCACACACCTAGTGTACGTATTGAAGGGACCATCTACACCCACAATGTACGTCTTAATTGGCCCACCTACACTCCTTGGGTACGTCATAATGAAGTAATACTCCCCTTGAACGTCTTAGTTGGCCCACCCACAATCCCTGTGTAAGTCTTGATTGGCCCACCTACACTGCCGGTGTACGTCTTGATTGGCCCACATACATTCCCGGTGTGCGTTTTTAAGCGACCATCCACATTCCTACTGTAAGTCTTGATTTGCCCACCTACACTCCCAGTGTACGTCTTGAATAATCCACAATCCTACTGTAAGTATTGATTGGTCCACCTATACTCCTAGTGTACGTTTTATGGTGATGAGATAACCACCTTCTGTACGTTTGGGTGGGACCACCAACACTTCCAGTGTACGCGTTGATTGGCCAAAAAACACTCCCAGTGTACGTATTGTAGGGACCATCCACACTCCTAGTATACGTTCTGATGGGACCATTCATCATCCCGACGTACGTCTTGACGGTTCCACTCACAATTCTAGCTGTGGAGTTGGAATAACGATTATAATACAAAATTGAACTAGTTTTTCAATTAGCATAATACGTGTTGGTACATATACAGTACAAGTAAACGTCACACAACACAAATTTATTACAATATAAGCACAAAATGCACAAATATATCACAATACAAGTACAAAATGCACAAATATTATGGTAATCGATTTCGGTGAACACTGTATGAATTTATCGATAGATTTAAATTGAACTGTATGAAGTTGTCAAATATTAATTTTGTTGTTAATTTTACTGCATAAGTCTGATTCTGGGTGGAGGTTTTCATGACAAAAAAGGCAATAAAATTAAATTGACTTCTTCAGTTATGTTAGTTATAAAAGCAACAATAAACTTCGTTAATTAGCTACACATTATCAAACTTTTTAATAATTAAATAGTAACAACGATCACTATGTGGGCCTTCCGCATTCTTCCAAATATATTTTAATTTAAAAAAAAACAATAAAAGTACCTAACTCAATAGTGAATATAAACTACAAAAAGTGAATTTTAACAACAAACGCAAAACCAGAAACTACAACTCCTAATGCAAGGTCATAATATAATTCTCATCTTGTTAGATGGAGTTTTGTGTAAATTAAGCATTTACTGCAAACCTTACAACCTTATACAGCAGCTGAATTATTTGGAAAGTCAACCATTTACTGCAGATCTAAAAAACTAAAACTGATTTAGAATGTCAAGTATTTACTGTATCACTGATAGCCTGACTATAAACTATCAGAAATATAGGAATTTACTGCAGATATTTTTACAAACTAAAACTGATTTGGAATCTCAAGAATTTACTGTACCACCGATAGCCTGACTATAAACTATCAGAAATATAGGAATTTACTGCAGATCTAACAAACGAAAGCTGATTTTGAATGTCAAGCATTTATTGGATCACCGAAGCCTGACTATCTTTCTTCTATAGTGGTAATTCCAAAGATTGATCTCCGCTCCTCACGTCTTTCCTCTTTATTTTTCCATAGGTCTCACAACCCACGTCTCTTATGATTTGGTCCATGTACCTTAGTGTACCACAGTCGTGGTCTTCCTCTGGGTCTCTTTACATTAATATAACCCTCAAATATAATGTTTAATATTTCATCGTGTCTTATTTGATGGCAAACAAAACCAACTCTTTTTTCAACAACTGATTCCTACAAGCTTTCTCTCCTACTCTCCTGAGGACCTCGTCGTTTGTCATTCTATCAATCCGCTTAATTTTAAGCATTCGTTTGTAGCACCATATTTCAAAAGCCTGCAACCTATTATATTCCTCTGTGCCCAAAGTCCAGGTTTCACAACCATAACAAGCCACACTCCAAACTTATGCATTCATTAATCTCTTTCTTATTTCAAGACTGTTGCTTTTATATGTTAAAATCTTTATCTTCTAATTAAAGGCAGTCTTAGCCTGATCAATTCTGCTTTTTACTTCTATTTTGCTTCGTCCATCTCTACTGACCTGAATTCCTAAATAAGTAAACAAGTCAACTTGTTTACTTATTGTAGCTCATTGTCTATGCGAAGTCTGATTTCCACTTGTTCCTCTTTGTCTCTTCTCATTATTTTTGTTTCATTAGATTTATTTATCTTCATATTATATTGTTCCCCCATTATCGTATTCATTTTAATTAATATGGCCTCAAGGTTTTCTTAACTCTCGCCTATGACAGCTATATCATCAGCCTGACTATAAACTATCAGAAAGATAGGCATTTACTGCAAGGCACGTAATCTTTCAATGCATTTTTTAAGGAAGTTCGAGGCACACGTTATCCTTCAGCTTCGCTAATGCCGGTTGATAGTACAGTAAGTCTCACTTACTGAGCTCGTGACAGCTTTGTTCGTTCTGAGGGTAAGAATTACTGCTTCTTTACAACCTAACTCTTAACCTTAAACCTTAAAGAACAACACAGACCATTTCTCCTTAAAATGTACACTTAAGCGTTAGAATTTGGATGTAATATTTTAGAGTTTGTCAGATATTAGGTGACTTTTTTTAATTTTTTTATTTAATGATAAATGACAACACAAATTTTACCATGAACAATTCCTATTTAAAAAAACAAGATATCTACATTCTACAATACAATCAATCAATATATTCAAGATATAAGGACATATTATGAGAGATTCCATTCAGTACAATTTAAAATTTAACCTCAACCACAATAAGATAGTGAATGACTACAAACCAATAAATACTAATACTAAATTACCTTATAACGATTATAATCTGCATGGTTAAATAAGTACAATACATTCAATCACTATACAGTATAATACTCTAGTAGTAAATAACATAATAATAATAAGAAACTAGACTAATAACCAAATGAGAACTTATAATGAACATTATAATGATAATAACAAACATTTCAATCACGTTGTTTTAAACGAACAAAACTCTTTTGGACCTTTGGAAGGATACAAATGTACTCCCTCTCTTACCCAAAGATGGAATTTTAGGGGAAGCTAAACAATAAAAAAAGTGGCCTGCATAAAAACTAAGACCCCTGAATTAAAGTAAATTACAATGTGTTTACCGTCGATAGAGTTGAGGAAATAAAACATGTAATGAATATATATATATATATATATATAAATTTATATATATAAAAAACAAAAAATAGATTTATGGTGCCAGATGATACCAGCTTTGCTGGTGAAAGGTCTAGTAAAAAGTGTTTTTATTGGCGATTTTGTATAAATGTATAACAAAATGTAATTGATCGTTGATAATATTTCAGAATCCAACAAGTTTAGACACTTCTTACGGTTCATTTCAGCTATCTTATTGGAATACGCTATGATTAAAGACTCACTGGTCTGTCTTAAAATTGGAGGGGTTTACTTTTAGCGTTTGCTGTATCTTATAAAGAGTTTTAAAATAATTATATTTTTCTTAAACACTTTATAAATACGTGACTTATTAGCTGCCCAGAAAATTCCTATTTTTTAAGTTCGTTCATTCAATAACAAATAAAATTTATATAAATGATTTGGATTTTCTCCCTAAAACACTTTCGAGTCATTTGTTATAAGCTATAGACTGTTAAGTGATATTGAGATATATTGCTATAAACTACAGGAAAACAGGCAGTAGAATAAAATAATTTAACATATAAACATGGGTTGTTTAACCAGAGGCATTGTAAAGAATAAAGTTAGCCGTTGCGCCTGGGGATGGCAAATATTTTCAACATTTTGATATATGGAATTATCGACATATCGCAAACTAAATATCTATCTAACGATAATACTGAAAAAATATCGATATATTTTCACCCTTGTGAGAAGTTCTGACAATTCCCATCAGTGTCCTCAATGTATCAAAACATTCCATGAGGTATGCACCGTGCACCACTCTTGGGGGAAGATCTATCCATTCCCATCAGACCATGAGGTATGCACTGTGCATCACTCTTGGGAGAAGATCTATCCATTCCCATCAGTGTCCTATATGTATCAACACATACCATGAGGTATGGACCGTGCAGCACCCTTGGGAGAATCTTTGACCATTCCCATCAAACCATGATGTATGAACAGTCCACCACTCTTGGGAGAAGATCTTTCTATTTCCATCAGCACTCTATATGTATCAACACATACCATGATATATGAACCGTGCACCACCCTTGGGAGAAGATCTATACATTTCCATTAGCGCTCTATATGTATCAACACATACCATAAGGCATGGACCGTGCACCACCCTTGGGAGAAGATCTATCCATTTCCATCAGCGCTCTATATGTATCAACACATAACATAAGGTATGAACAGTCCACCACTCTTGGGAGAAGATCTTTCCATTTCCATCAGCACTCTATATGTATCAACACATACCATGATGTATGGACCGTGCACCACCCTTGGGAGAAGCACTGACCATTCCCATGAGACCATGAGGTATTGATCGTGCACCACCCTTGGGAAAAGATCTATCAATTTCCATCAGCGCTCTATATGTATCAACACATACCATAAGGTATGGACCGTGCACCACCCACGGGGGAAAGCTCTGTGTGTTCTGATCAGTGTCCTTAATGTATCAAAACATTCCTTTAGGCTTCAACATTAACAATGGTTATACTTAATAATGCTTGTAGATTCTACAGGAAGCAGAAAGCATTACTCTTCTTTGCACAATTTTTTAGTATATGCATATTTATAAACCATTCAGATCAATAAATGTTGTTAGTATATTTCAAACAAGGAACAATTTATAAAGAGTGGGGTGGTAAAAAGCAGCAAATAAAACTTGAATATTTAATCGTATCTATCCATCTACTTAAAAAACACAGTAATTTCGATATTTTCTATGTAAACAATTATTTACTGTTGTATTTCGATATTGCAACATTGATATTTACTACTAAAATCGCACGAGCCAATGTTTTGGGTTGTATCATTAATTCACCCCTCCTCCTAGTTCCGGTTGTCCTGCTAATTAAATCTTTCACATCGAGTTCCGGCGCCTGACGTCAGAGTCGTCCATCTTTGCTTCAGTTCCTGTTAAAAAATACATTTATTTTTCGCCATACTTTTAATTAATCATACAAAGGTTTATGATAAAAAGAATAGTCAGTAAATTCTTAAATTTAAACAATGTACTAGTTAATTTTTTAAAAATTTTTTTGATAAAAACTTCACTCGCCAGCGTACATGGTCTGCAGTCCTGTGCATGAACTTATTTGAAAGAGTGAAGTAACGACCTTGGCTCAGTCAGGAATTGGAACCTTGGGTATTGCTTTCCGCACTCCGAAGCCTTAGCCATTGAGCCACCACGTCGGTAAGGTGATGGGTTCCTTCAATAATTACTTCAATTCAATAGTTCCTTAAATATTGATGTGATAGTAATCAATAATTAGACCTTTTCCGTTAATTCACTACCATCACTTTTTTTATCACTACTATGGTTAGGCTAGGTTACGTGGCTATTTAAGTTGATTACAAACTGTTAAATCCAATGATTGACTTACCACCGAATGCTCTCTCCGTGTGCTAGTTCTTGGAAAGCGATAAGATAAGGCCAGTGATATCGGATTCCTAGTGGAGAAGGAATACCACATTGGACGTAAAAATGATTTGAGAACAGTTTATAGAGCAATAGAATATTTATAAAGTGGTAGTGAATTAAGGGAAACAAAAAAAGTAGTGGTAGTGAACTAACGGAAAAGATAACAATAATTAGTTTATATGAAAACTAGTTTCTTCTTCTCGCCAACATGAACAAAAATGGAGCTTGAAATATAATTACGTATGAACTATGTGTGCTTACTGCAAAATAATAATGTGAATTTAAAGTATTTTATTCGTTTTAAGGCACCTGAATTAGGAAAATTAATAAGGAAACGTTACAACAATTCATGATGATTTACTTTGATCAACTCAAGTTTCAAAACACGGTGTAGTTTTCAAGAGCTTTAAATTGTATAATTTGTTACGAAATTAAAAGCTTTTAATAAAGGCATAACATATACGAGTATTATAGACTTTTTAATTCAATTTTTTAATACATTTACAATTTCAAGATCTTGAAAACTCACCAACTGTGTTGAAACTATAAAATAACTAGCAGAAAGTACCCGTGCTTCGCTACGGATTATGATTAAGGAACACTTACATTAGGACCTATGTACGGGTTGTGTATTTTCGCCGAGGAACGAAATAATTAATTGTTAGTAACTCGAGTACATCTGCCCGTTGGTTTACCAGAATTAAAATTGAGAAAATGAGTCTGGCGTATCCAGTCTCGCCACGGGGAGGCCGGCAGGTAGAGACCATATTTACAACTTATTTCAAAAAAAAATAAAAAAAAAATATATATATATAAAACATTTAATTAAAAACACCGGGTAGTTTTATTTGGTAAGGCAGTCACCCTAGCCTCTGCCGAATCAATCCCACCGGGTAGTTTTATTTGGTAAGGCAGTCACCCTAGCTTCTGCCGGAACAGTCTCACCGGGTAGTTTTATTTGGTAAGGCAGTCACCCTATCCTCTGCCGGAATAGTCCCACCAGGTAGTTTAATATATGCAAGTACTTAAATATATTTTAGTACATTTTAGTCTGATAGATATATACGGACAGCCAAAATTGATGTTGTTGTTGTTTTCTTAAGTGCTTAGTACCTCTTTGTAAACAACATTTTTAGTCCTTTTTTCTGGCTGAAGGACGACCAGACTGTCAGATGAGCTTACTCTAGAACATGCTACGTATAACTGGCCATGGGAGAAACAGTCATTGCTCAGATCTACCCCAGCCATCTTCAAACTTTGCCCTTGTGCCTTGTTAATAGTCATGGCATAGCATAATTTTACAGGGAACTGCAGACGTTTGAATGCAAAATGGTAGTCTGAGGGAATAGGAGGAATTCGGGGAATAAAAACAGTTTCTCCTTGACCAACGCCTGTAAATATTGTCGCTTCAATAACATGTTTATGCAGAGTTTTCACCTGCAGCCTGGTACCGTTACAGAGTTTGGGAGGGTTTAGGTTGTGGAGTAGCATTATTGGAGCACCGACTTTTAGAGAAAGAACATGAGGTGGAATTCCAGGGGGGTTCAGAGTGTGGAGAAACTCCGCTGGATAGTGAACAGCGTCTTCTGTCTCAACCACTGAGTCCACAGATTCATACCTCACAACAGCAGAAGGCAATTTTTCTAGCAACGAAAGGTTTATTATATTTGCAGAGTCGTTAGTTGGGGTAAGAATCGCCCTCTCTTGCAACCATGTTGGACTATTGTTCACATTGTCATTTAAGTTAGGATATATCTTGTCAAGCAGTGTCTTCATATCACTAACAGTATGACAAAGATTTTGAGGTATTGCACATTTACCTTCATGATCTTCTAGCAGTTTACCATCACCTATTTGTAAAACTAATGTAGAAAATTCTTCTGCTTTCAAATCTCCATTCAAATGAACTCTCATGTTAACTCTCAAAGACAGGATTTTAATTTTTGGCCATAAGAAGGATGACTTAAGGCACGCTTTCACCTCATCAGCTCGAGTTCCTCGAGGTATCACGGGCAAGGTTTGCCTGAAGTCTCCAGCCAGCAGAACTGTTACTCCGCCCATTAGACGTTTGCAGTTCCTGATGTCTTGAAGTGTCCTGTCCAGAGCCTCTATACCTCCTTTGTGGGCCATGGTACACTCGTCCCAAACAATTAATACTGTTTCTTTGAGTACCTGGCCCATATTGCTTTGTCTTGATATGTTGCAAATAGGTGTTTCTGAGTGGTTCAGGTTGAGAGGCAACTTGAAAGCTGAATGAGCCGTCTTCCCACCATCAAGCAGTGTCGCAGCAATGCCAGAGGATGCAACTGCGATGGCAATCTTTTTCTCACTCCTTATTTTTGCTAACAACAAATTGATCAAAAATTTTTTTCCGGTACCACCAGGAGCGTCCAGGAAAAAGTGTTGCCCAGATTCTGAAATAATACTGCAGGTAATTTCTTTGTAAATATTCAGTTGTTTTTCGTTCAGCTTTGGAACATTTACAGCAACCATTTCACAGAGCTGGACTACATCGAAAGAAATTTCTCTGAGGCGTTCCAGGTTGTTAGTGATGGACTCTTGCTCGCGAAGTGGTGTAGGAAGACCATAGTTTTGGAGACGGTTGCCAGACATTGAATACACCAAATCTTCGAGTAAAGCCAAACATTTGTTGTACACAATGTCCATACGCTGTTGCACATCCCCAAACTCGACCTCGACCTCTTTACGTCGTCCGCCAAAATGTCGCGGTGTTTTTCCCATAATGTGAGAGGACTACTTACTTGGCAAAACACCAACATGATGGCAAGTAGTTCGCGGATCTTGGACGGGGAGTCTGAGAGTGAAGCTTCTTCTAGTGTTCGATCCCAGTGATTGTCGTCTTCGAGCAAACCAAGAGCTGTACATGCAGACTGAAACGTTTGGTGGACCACTCCATTTACGTTCCTAAGATATTCAAATGACTTAGGCCCTTTAAGTTCGTGTAGGAGAAGGCGTAGAAAATAGCACTCAGAGTTATTAGGGTGAACAGTATATAGCCTGCCTAAAACCTGATCTTTTTTCACCCCGGGATAGCCTGGTACTGATTTCCCTTGCTTTCTTCTACAAAAGGTATTCTTTTTCCATACGAAATATGACGGAACTTCAGAGTAAAGGAGGGTTCTTGCAAACGCATCGGTTTTTCACAGATCGAAGAAGCCCAAAAGAGTAGTTTTTGGCAGGTTGTTTAGCCTTTCCATGACATTTTCTTCGTTAAAATAAACTCTTTGGCCGTTTTCAAGATGAACTGCAAGATGCATGACTGGGGGATGGCGATCGTGTATTGGAACGCAGAGAATTCGCCAGACAGCTTCAGAAGTACTAATGCAGCGTCCTGTCTGGTACCTTGTCACCTCGTCAAGTTCATTTTCAACTGTAAAAGCTGCTTGATCGGACCCTTTGTTGACGTATTTGCAAATATATTTGATAGACTTGACAGAGTTGCAGTACTCGACGTTGATATGCGCTGAAAAGGTGCGAGACAGGACAGGGTTAAAAGGTACCACCCATTGATTGTCAAGCTTTACCCCGTTGATGTCAACAACAAATCCACCATCTGAAGGAGAACGCCTACGGTATTTAGGATAACCGTCTTCCCCAGTCTGTGTTTCTCTTAGTAGAGGACGGGGATACTTTTTGATGGAAGCTCCATTAACCATACAGGGCGAATTTCTGTTGAGAGCACCACATGGACCGTGGATCATAGTTGACTTTACAATCTCATGGAGGGCAGGGTCTAGCTCTGGGTCAGGTATCTCTGCACAAATAACTTTGTCAATCATGTCTGGTTTAATCTTTTCTTCTAGCTAAAGGAGAATGTGTACATGAGGAAGGCCTCTTTTTTGCCATTCTATGGAGAACATGTGACATCTACATGCTCCAAATATAGACCCTTTCGTTAGTTTCATCAAATGCTTCACTTTTAAGTAGAAAACCCGCACTACCAAGTCATGTCTGTGCTGAGCCTTCTGACCTTCCTTGAGCAGTTCACATATCTCTCGCCATTTTGGGTTGCACGTAAAAGTTATAAAGAGATCTGGACGACCAAAATGGCGGACATAGGTCATGGCATCCTGAGTACGCTCATGCATGTAGCGAGGTCCTCCAGTGAAGCTTGATGGCAGTACAACCATCTTACCCAGCTCCTATACCTGAGCATCAGCTTTTCTCATGGCATCCTTCAAGTGAATGTAGTCTTCACTCCTCAACTTTTTTTGGTTGTTTCGAATGAAGTTTAGCCGTTCTGTTTAAATTTTTGCGTACATATCAACCAAAAATTGGTTGAGGAGGTTGCGAAACAAAAGTAAATATGGTTCTTCGCCTTCTCGCTCCATTAAATTATATCCGTATAAATCAGCTGCAGACACAGTTTTCTTAAGTGCTGTATTGGTGTTTGGGTCACGCTGAGGGATGTTGATACAATAGCCATCTTCACCATGGCAGAACATGAGAGGATACTGAAGAGAATCATACGCTCGATGTAGCTCACTGATTCTTATCAGTTTGTCTTCCCTACTGTATAGCACAATGTCTCGCTTTTCAAACACCTGGCCTACAATCAAGACAGCAACTTCGTTAGTGGTAGGAGTATTGTAACGTCCCTTGTGAGCACTCGAAGGCTTCTGGTCAGTAGTGATAACTACCTGGAAATCTTGCTGATCTTTGGGAACAGAATCAATAGCAGCTTTGAACTCTTTGATATATTTGTTATGTTCATGAAGAATTTTTTGGAGCTGGCCTACCAATGCTGGCTTGACATCTTGAAAGTACCCACAGCGAATGTCTCTTTCACGGTTATCATCACCAACAAAATATATCTGAAGGAAAGACGGCTGCTGTTGTGTTCGAGGCATTAGACTCCCTATTCTATGATAAACCTGGCCTTGCACCTTATATGTTGGCATGAAATGGTCTCCTTTTATCTCTTTTGCTCCAAACGACGTCATTTGGAAACAACCGTTGTATTTGCGAATATAATTAAGAAAATGCTCAGCCTCAGGATGGTCGTGAGAAAGAAGGCTATGTAAGGGGTCGGGATATTTTTGAAAGGGAAGCAGTTGAACTTTTCCATTACTGCAACACATTCCGGGGCTTTCGTCTTTCCATTTTAAAGCATGGCAGAAATTGCACTTTTCTCGAGGTCCAAGTTGAACTATTTTATCTGTAGAATATTCAATGTTTGGGTCATACTTGAAACCTGAGAGTTTCTTGATTGTCCATGGCAGTAACTTTACTTGTGCACGCCTCTCATTGTACTTTGACGTAGCCTCACGATTAACTTCAGGATGGTTTTTTGAGTACTTCTTTACAGACTTTCTGTTAATCTCGGGGTTGTTCTCGGTATATTTTTTAACAGCCCTTCTGTTTACTTCTGGGTGGCTCTCGGCATATTTTTGAACAGCCCTTTTGTTTACTTCTGGGTGGCTCTCGGCTTATTTTTGAACAGCCCCCCTGTGCACTTCAGGGTGGCTCTCGGCATATTTTTTAACAGCCTTTCTATGCATTTCAGGGTGGCTCTCCGTATTTTTAGCAACAGACTCCCTAACCTGCTTTTTTCGGATGGAATCAGTGAATCTTTTCCTTCGTTTTCTACCTCTAGATTTTTGAGGTGTGATCACTGTTACGATTGATTCGTCCGAACTCATGTCTAAGGGAGTTTCAAGGTTTGATAGGATGGGCTGAGAAGAGCCTGGTTGGACTGCAACAGGTTCATAGACACAAAGGGAAGATGGGCCAGGTTTGGATGTAATAGGGTCGGTGGGCATAGATTCAGAAAAACCAGGTTGGGATTTTAATGTTGAGGCATAAGATTTTGAGGTATGTAGACTGTTTTGAAAATAATTTGGTACATAAGGTTGTTCGCAAGGTATAAGAACGTCAAAGTGCCCTGCCATGTCATCACCAGAGAACTTAAGTCTTTTTATTTCCTGAACCTCATCCCCATAACAGGCTAAGAGTTTTCTGTCACGAAAGAGCTCGAACTTATAAGGAAAGACCTCTGCTGCAACCATGAGCTCACAAAAGGTTCCATAGAAGTAAGGCTGTGACATGTCGGCGATGTACTGACGTTTAGTTCTGTGAGGGACTTTATTTATGGTCAAGGTGTAAGGCTTAAGTCTGCGCCAGTTGTTGGACACGTGACGCACAATGTCAGCGCGCACTCGGAGTGTTAGTGAAGCTGTAGAGTGGACCAGATAAGATAAAGAGGAGAAAAGGCAAGCCCCATCCCCAGTGATCTTTATGACATGGTGAGGTACTGCCACACCATCAATATCGAATGTTTCAATAACCATTGTCGTGCAACTGTTCAGAAAAAGTATTAAGATGAATAAAGAAAAATTTAGCTTTGTATTTTAGAAGAAGAAGATGAAGTGAAAAGGTTCAAACACAAGCAGATGATCTAGAATTGAAGCAAGCAGTAAGTAAAAGAAGCAAATAGTTAACAGAATAAAATACCAATATAAACTCATGTAGTAAGGGAACACCCTACCCAAAGTGGAGTGGCCGGAGTTGTAACTACAGAGTTATGTCAACTGTATCAAGTTTGAACCAGGGGAACTATTAAGAATGTCAGAGTTATGACATGAAAAAAGGTAAAAAAATGATGGTATGAAAGGATGTGAGGCAATCGAATACTATGGTAGCAAATAGTGGGGCAAAAGAAAATATTTAAGAAAAAGTAGGTAGTATTCAGAAGCAATAAGCAATGGACAGAACTGAACAAACAGCAAAGCAGTGTTCAGGTCAAAAGCGTGTACTGGACTGATATGAGCCGAGCCGTACTGCGGTGCGGTGCTGGTGAGGTGCGGGGAGTGGGAGGGAGGGCAGAGGTCAACTGATAAGAACCGGCCTTCTAGTGAACAGCCAAGACTGCTATCGCTAATTTACAATCAGCCGAAGAATCATAGTATCAAGTTTATTTGTGATCTGTTGTCTAGGTTTAGAAAATATACAACAATTGTCAAGTATCGAGTTTTTTGCTGTTTGGTTTGAAACGTGATTGAAATGTTTTTTTTTTTTTATAAGCACTTATGCAAAGTATAAAGAGTTATAGTGCCGAGCAGAACCAAACTTGTTGTAAAATTTTTATTACAGTTCATTTAAGACCTAAAAGAAAGCTTAGCACCAATTTTAGTTGCGATCTGCTTTGTAAGTTTAGAAAAAACGTCCCAGAATTCATCTTAGACCTAAAAGGAAATTTAGCACCAAATTTTCTTTTAATCTAATGTTTAAGTTCAGAAAATTCGAAAATTAAACGTCGCGTTTTACGCGGTTTGGTAGAGAACCCGATTTAATTTTTTGAAACAGTTTCTCAGAGAGCACCTACAACTCTAGAGAAAGCTACATACCAATTTGCATTCGAATCCGTTCCTTAATCATAATCCATAGTGAAGCACGGGTACTTTCTGCTAGTTCTTTATAGTGCTGAAATGACCCGAACTTTGTGAAAACTTTTTTCTAGAGTTCATCTAACACCTAAAAGGAAGCTTGGTACCAAGTTTTGTTGTAATTTGATTTGTAGGTTCACAAAAAATACATAAATTTAAAAGTCGCGTTTTTCGTGGTTTGGTCGCGAACCTGATTGAATTTTTTGAAACCGTTTCTTAGCGAGCACCTACTACCCTAGAGGAAGCTACGTACCAAGTTTCATACGAATCCGTTCGGTGGTTTTTGAGATTTCGTGTTTAGTCAGTCAGTGAGTGAGTGAGTTCTTTATAGTGCTGAAATGACCCGAACTTTGTGAAAACTTTTTTCTAGAGTTCATCTAAGACCTAAAAGGAAGCTTGGTACCAAGTTTTGTTGCAATGTGATTTGTAGGTTCACAAAAAATACATAAATTTAAAAGTCGCGTTTTTCGCGGTTTGGTCGCGAACCTGATTGAATTTTTTGAAACCGTTTCTTAGCGAGCACCTACTACCCTAGAGGAAGCTACGTACCAAGTTTCATACGAATCCGTTCGGTGGTTTTTGAGATTTCGTGTTTAGTCAGTCAGTGAGTGAGTGAGTGGTATTTGGCTTATATATGTATAGATTGTCACTGTTGTGACGCACTGCTGTGGGTGAGAGAGAAAAAGAGAGCCCGAGAGAACTTGAATGGATTACATCGTGCAGCCTTATGAGTATTGGAGTGCCCAAAAAGGCTAACGTTTTTACCCTCCATTTTATGCCATGTCCACAAATTTTGACTTAGACTATATAGAAATTATACTCTTAAAACAGTTCATATTTTAATAACATGTTAAAAAATAATGTGATTAAACAAAAAGCATGTATAAAAAAAACAATAAACAAACACAGTCCCACCCCACTGTGTTTGTTTATTGTTCCACCCCACAGTGTTAGCTTCATTTTTCAACCCCACTGTATTTCTTTTATGTTCCATCCCAATGTGTTTGTTTCATGTTCCACCCCACAGTGTTAGCTTCATTTTTCAACCCCAATGTGTTTGTTTCATGTTCCACCCCACTGTGTTTGTTTCATGTTCCGACCCACAGTGTTTGCTTCATTTTCTACCCCACAGTGTTGGCTTCATTTTTCAACCCCACTGTGTTTGTTTCATGTTCCACCCCACAGTGTTTGTTTCATTGTCATAATTTTATTATATAGTTATTTTGATTTATAACACCATTACCTGCCAAAGGTGTGTGGCATGTATGTGTATTTCATAGGTATAAGCCATTAGAAAAGTTTTAAATAACTCTTCAAAGTACTTTTCTAACAGTTTAGTAAACTTTTATCAGACTTAGTTAAGTCTCATAAAGTGATATTTATAAAGTTTATATTAAAATTGGAGTGCAGCTTATTTACTTTGAAAGCCGGCGCTACATTAACAATCCACTGTTATTTCTTACTTTCAGTAAAATTAATTATTTTTCTTTATGTTTAATTCTAATATCTCCTTATAACAACAGTTCTAATTACCCATTTAACTCTTTTTCGTTAAAAATAATTATTTTGAATCATAATAACACAAATCGATAACTCTTAACCCAATTTTCTTGTATCCTCCTTTCTGGACGCGTGAACTCAGCAAAGAAGGGATATAACTTAACCTAACCTAAAGCGAGTTAGAGCGTGATTGATCAGTCTGCATCTCCCAAATATTTGTAGGGGTTATTGGCATTATTTAGTCGTGAGTATTTGTGCACTTAAGTTAAGTTTTTATTCATCATATTATGTATTTGTGGATGCACAGTTATTAATACACTTTACCCGTTCAATTTTGAGTCAAAGCCATATAAGTGAGATTAGAAGTGGTAAATGCTGTCAAGTCAAGATCACTGGTAAGTGAGACGATACCAGCTTGGAACAACAATGACAGACAGACCCAATACACGATCGTGAAGCTAAACCTACTGTTGACTTCAGGTTAAGCATAGTTACATGTAATGTCTAAATGAAATTACCAGAATTAAGGAGCTTGAGTAATTTTAAAAAACATTGGAAACTCTGTGGAAATGTGCTTTAGCAAAATAAATGAATGTGAATGCCATGCTGAAGAAATTATAAAGAAAATCTTTGTATGTCAGAAAATATAGAGTACTTGTGTGAGAATTCCTCATTAAAGAAGTATGCGATTTAAATAAAAGATTTTCTGTGGAAGAACAGTACCCAAGACGTAATTTCCTGAAGAAAACAGTGTCTTATTACAATAAATGAAAAGATTTCTCTCGTAATGAAACAAGTGGTGATTGCTCTGACGTTGATGACTATGATAGAAGCAATCCACAGATTGTCCAGAAACCCAAACATGCCTCAATCTCCACGCGGTGTCATCGTAGAGTTTTGTCGTCGATAGGTATATGTCGGAGAGTGAAGGTAAGAAAGTTCACTCGTGCAAAGGAGCTTGAACACACACGGAAGTGAAAACCTGTCCCTGAAGAGAGAGACTCGTTTACTCCTTTTTGAAGACTCAGGTGAGGAACTTCAAAAAGAAGAACAATTACAAGTACGCTTGGATTGACTACTGCTGACAAGATATTCGTGCGGAAGAAGGAAGGTGATCCTGCCATTTTAGTATCAAAGGAATTGGTTTTGGAAGGACTGAAAAAAACAACCTATGCTTCGCCCTGATATATAAAAGAATTTCAGTTATATTGAAAATGTTATTTGTATATATTGTTATTATTTATTTATTTGTATGGTGTTAGTTGTCATTGTTTTTATTATTGCTTGTTATATTTAAAAATTGCTAAGCTATTATTAATAAATTACCAATAGCTATAAAATATTTAAATTGAAATGTTAGAGGTTTAAGATAGCAAACGACACCTTTTTATCTGGTTATGTTGGTAGTAACTGCGGTGTCGTTGCCTTGACTCAGTTGTTTCCCCCTGTTATCTGGTATTCCGGAGGGACAGGTGGGAACCACTTCCAAGGTCTGGAAGGGGGGCGGGAGTCTTGATTGATGTATCTTCTCATAGTACAGTTAGTAGGCTATATCATTTAAAAACTGAAGATGAAAACATTTGGCTAAAATGAACATTCCAAAATAATCAAGGTTTTATTATTTCAGTTGATCAATTTCCTCCAAATATACAATGTCATAAGTAAAACAATTTCTTTGATAAATTGAATAGATATCATGTCTGACTTCAATTTTGCCAATTTATGGCACAGAATTTACTTTACCTAAAGGGAATAATACACGTATACAGTTATTATAATTTTGAGCATTGTGTAACTTGCGATTAAAGAATAATATTAAAAACGAGTTTCATAAACATTGGGTTTAGTTTTATCAATATTGTGACATCTAGAGTGGCCTCAATCCTGG
Source organism: Stictocephala bisonia (assembly GCA_035578905.1). NCBI lineage: Eukaryota > Metazoa > Arthropoda > Insecta > Hemiptera > Membracidae > Stictocephala > Stictocephala bisonia. Next base: position 4,439,330 of record JAQJVL010000019.1, on the reverse strand, counting down.
GAACCGGTGATGCGGAAGTAATGGATGGGTCGCTGACCACCTGCCCTGCTTGTTTACAACCTTTGGGGCACAATGGCTTACGCATGAACGCCCTTACCTCAATGGACTTCTAGAATCTTCTGGGTTGACGAGCCAGCTCTGTCATGGAACTTCGGGCGCAGGGGAATTCAAGAAGCTTCTAGATGGAGACCTGCAGGTGATATATACGGCCCGGATACCAGCGTGAGTGAGTCAGTCAGTTAGTCAGTCAGTCAGTCAGTCAGTGAGTTTAGAGTCTACAGCCCGGGTGTTTGCAGCGACAGTGAGACAGTTCTACAGTGCGAGTGAAGTGTCCGAGTATAGTGAAGTGGTCTACGGAGAAGTTACCGGTGAGTGGTTCGTTGTGGGGATCAACGAAGGAGCAGTGCGGTACTTGTGGACGACTTCCGAAGGGACACTGAAGAAACTGTGAGTGAACTGTTAGCATTGGACTGTAGGTAGTAGGGAATCTAGTAAAGTCACTTCGTAGTCAGTAATTGTAAATAATAGTAGGAAATCTAGTAGAGTCACTTTATAGTTAGTAATTGTAAATAATAGTAGAGAATCTAGGAAAGCCACTTTATAGAGCTAGGAATTGTAATTAAAAGAAAGGAATTTAGTAACGTCACTTTGCAATTAGTAGTTGTAATTATTGATGCCATCTAAGATTTTAAATATAAATTAGTTTAACTGTAACAGTAGGCCTAATAGTAAATTGTACTTTTCACAATAGTTTAAGTTAAGGAAATAATCCATTTAATTATAATAAGTTAATTTTATATATTCAATAAATTTAGTAATTGTTTAGTATATCGTGTTGCTTATTTGTAAAACCCACATAGTGATTAATTATTTATAAATTAGGACATAGTAAAAAAAAAACGTCACACTGGTGTCAGAAGTGGGATTGATTTGTTAGAGCAACACGTTTAATATTTTTATTTATTGATAGTTATTATTAAGCTGTTTATTGAATTCATTTACTGTAATTCTATATTGTTCAAACGTAGTTTTGTAAAAGAACGATGGCATCTAGTGGAGTTAAGTTAATAGACTTAAAAGTGGCTGATTTAAAGCGGGAGTTAGAAGAAAGGGACTTAGATCATACTGGAACAAAATCAGTTTTAGTAAGTAGACTTAAGCAGGCAATGCTAGAAGCAGGGGATGATCCAGAAACATTCCTTTTTGAAACTGAAGCTAGTTCACTTAAGTCTATTACCAGAAATGTCGAGAAATTACAAAATGACTTAAAAGGAAATGTCGAGGAATTACAAAATGACTTAAAAGGAAATGCAGAGAAATTACATAAATTACAAAATGACTTAAAAGGTGACTTAAAAGAAGTGAAAGATGACTTAACCGAAAAACTAAATAGTAATTGTAAAACCTTGAAGGAAGAGTTAGCTACAGAATTTAATTATAAAATTTGCCAAGTTGAAAACGAATTTAAAAAACAATTAGATGACCGTTCGAAGCAATTAGGTGATAGGATTAGGGTTTTAGAAGAAATGGTTCAGGGGAGGAAGGAGTCAATAACCTGCAACGAACCACCTGGGATCTCAGGAAGTGAACAGCAACTGACCAGCCTGGAACCTCGGCCCAGTGTGAGTCCACCCGTAAATAACGCAAGTTTGCCAACCTTTGACGGAAAGATGTCCTGGGAAGATTTTATTACTTTGTTTGAGACTGCCGCTGCTGTCTACAATTGGCCATCATCAGCGAAGGCGTCCATGTTGTGCCTTTCACTTCGTGGAGAAGCTCTGAGCGTACTGCAAACCGTTCCACCTGCTGAGCGACAGAATTACGAAGATTTGATTAGACGGTTGGAAATGCGGTTCGGACATAAACACATGGAACTGGTCTACAGATCTCAGCTCAGGAGTCGTCACCAGAAGTCCAATGAGAGTCTTCAAGAATTCGAAGCTGACATCGCACGATTAGTGAGGGGCGCTTATCCCACAGTGGACGAAGCCGTCTACGAGAGCCTATCCATTGAAAGGTTCCTCGATGGGCTGCGGGATGCTGAGACGCAGCAGGCTGTAATGTTGGCCCGGCCTAACACTTTAAACGAGGCCCTGACGCAAGCCTTAGAGTTTGAGGCCATAAAGCAATCCGTCCGGGGCCAGGCACGTCTGCGAGGAGTCTACGCAGAGGAAGAAGAACCTATGAAGATAGAAGACATCGTAAGAAAAGTGCTTGATGCCCTGAGGGACCGGAAGAAGGAGATTCGCTGTTGGGGGTGTGGAGAGTTAGGCCATCCCCGAAGTAAATGCCCGAGTAAAGCCTCTCGGGGGGCAGAGGCAGGAAAACTAAAAAGGGTTGATGGGAAGGGGCAACTGTCAACCCAGCAACTTGAGGCCCCAGCTAAGAGCATCATCGTAGCATCTTTGTCAGGTCAGACCAACAGCCTTTACATAGACGGATTGGTAAACGGGGAGCCCAGAAGCCTTTTGCTGGACACTGGTGCAACGATGACGATATTGAATGAAGATATTTGTCCTTCCTCTATGAAAATAACTCCGACGACCTGGACAGTGAAGACTGCGACTGGGGACTTTGTCAGCGTCCGCGGGGAGACAGTTGCCACCTTCTGCATCGGGGGTGCATGTCTTGAGCATCGCGCTCTTGTAGCTGACATTGAGGAGGACGTCATACTCGGCATGGACGTGATGACGAAACTTGGCTTACAGTTAGACCTCAGGAAAGGAGTGACGACCATTGGGGGAGAGGAAGTTGCTCTTCAGCATAGGAAGAATTTATCTTCTTGGGTGCGCTTGTTGAAGGACGCCACTCTGCCACCTCGAACTCAGAAGATCGTCAGAGCAGAAATGGACAAGACTATTCCGGAAGGCCAGAACTTAATGCTGGAACCAGTTATAAACGACGAGGAACTTGGACGTGGGGTACTTGTAGCAAAAACACTGTTCAAATCTTCTAAGGAAGTTCCAGTCCGTATAATGAATTTGAATGACCATCCTGTTGCATTGAAACAAGGTAGGCTCCTAGGTAAATGTTCTTCGGTTTCTTCTGTTTCACGAGCTGATAGGAATATCTCTTCAGACCATAAAAACCTTCCAGAAGACATAGCGGAGTTTGTAAGAGATGCATGCAGGGGAATGACATTGGATCAAACGAAGCAAGTCGCTAGGCTAATAACAGAGTATCAAGATGTGTTTGAAACTGCTACGGGGCCAAAAGGTAGGACAACTGTGGTTCAACATAAAATTGATGTTGGAGACGCTAGACCAATCCGTCAAATACCTAGGAGACTACCCTGGGCGAAGAGAGAAGAGGCAGAGCGAAAAATAAAAGAAATGGAGCAAGATGGAGTGATTGAGCCCTCCAGCAGCCCATGGACTTCGCCGGTAGTACTAGTAAAGAAGAAGGATGGGACTTCCAGGTTCTGCGTGGATTACCGACTACTGAACAATGCTACGAAGAAAGACAGTTATCCCTTGCCCCGGATTGACGACACTCTGGATGCTCTCGGAGGCTGTAAGTTCTTCTCGACCCTGGACCTGAAGAGCGGGTACTGGCAGGTGGAGATAGCTCCGGAGGACAAAGAGAAAACAGCGTTTTCCATAGGGAATGGAAACGGACTTTGGCAGTTCACGGTGATGCCCTTTGGACTTTGCAATGCTCCAGCTACCTTCGAGAGACTCATGGAAAATGTGCTACGGGGACTGACTTGGGAAACTTGTCTAGTGTATCTGGACGACATCATAGTCCTAGGGAAGTCGTTTAACGACCATCTTCAGAATCTGGAGAAAGTTTTTAAGAGGCTTCGTTCTTCCAACCTGAAGTTAAACCTAAAAAAATGTAATCTTTTCAAGAATAAGGTTAACTATCTTGGACACGTAGTGTCATCCGAAGGAGTGACTGTGGACCCGGAGAAGATTAGCACCGTGAAGGAGGGGCCTGTCCCACGTAACAAACATGAGGTGAGGAGTTTTCTTGGACTGTGCACCTACTACCGCCGCTTCGTGAAGGGCTATGCTGATATTGCTAAGCCTCTGACCAAGCTCACCGAAGAACAGCGTAAGTTTGAGTGGACTCCGGAGGCTAGTGAGGCTTTTGAGACACTTAAAACTTCTCTTTGCAGCGCTCCAATCTTAGGGTTCCCACGGTTTGGAGAGAAGTTCATTGTGGACACGGACGCCAGCGATGTGGGTATAGGGGCAGTTCTCTCCCAAGTTCAGGACGACCATGAAGCTGTAATAGCTTACTTCAGCAGAACGCTATCCAAAGCAGAGAGGAATTATTGCGTCACCAGAAGAGAGCTACTTGCAGTCGTGAAGTCATTAGAGCACTTTCACAAGTACCTCTATGGACAGCCTTTCCATTTAAGGACCGACCATTCTGCCCTGACTTGGCTAATGAACTTCAAGAACCTGGAGGGACAGACAGCTCGATGGGTGCAGCGTCTTCAAGAATACAACTTCACCTCTGAACACCGACGAGGGAGAAACCATTCCAATGCCGACGCCCTGTCTCGCCGACCTTGCCCAGAGGGTTGTAAGCACTGCTCCAAGGTAGAAGAAAGGAATCCATCCGTGGAAGTGCGTTGTGTCTCTTTGGAGCCAGCTAGTGGATGGGAGCCGGAAGAACTCCGTAAAGAACAGCTTGAGGATAGTGAGGTTGGACCACTGCTGCGGGAGAAGGAATCGGGGGCTCGTCCTAGCTGGGAAGACATTGCAGCTAGGAACCATGTGTATAAGAGCTACTGGGCACAGTGGGACTCAATGAAGGTTAAGAACGGAGTGCTTATAAGAATCTGGGAGGCCCCTAATGGTAGGAAGCAGATTGAACAGATTGTGCTCCCCAGAAGTAAAAGAAAGGAAGTGCTGGAGGAGATCCACAATGGAGCATCTGGCGGGCACTTAGGTGTCAACAGAACGGTAGACAAGCTACGTCAGCGGTTCTACTGGTTGAACTTGAGGGCGGATGTAGAGAAGTGGTGCCGCCAATGTGATGTCTGTACTGGAAGCCGAGGGCCACAAACAAGAAGTCGAGGCAGAATGCAACAGTATAACGTTGGGACACCCTTCGAGAGGATCGCCATCGACATCGCCGGTCCATTTCCCATGTCAGATGCAGGAAATAAATATCTCCTGGTGGCCATGGACTACTTTACGAAATGGCCAGAAGTATACGCCATACCAAATCAAGAAGAAGCAACAGTGGCTGGGTGCTTGGTGAACGAATTCATCTGTCGGTATGGAGTGCCACGTGAGCTGCACAGCGACCAAGGGACGAACTTCGGATCCTTGTTGATGAAGGAGGTGCTTCAGCGTCTCGGAGTGCACAAGACACGGACCACTGCGCTTCATCCGCAATCTGATGGGATGGTCGAGAGATACATAAAGACACTCGTTGGACACCTCAGGAAAGTTGTGTCCACCAATCAGCGGGATTGGGATCGGAAGGTGCCCATTTTCCTCCTGGCGTACAGATCTTCGGTCCACGATACTATGGGTTTCACCCCAGCGAGGATGATCTTCGGAAGGGAGCTGCGGCTGCCTGGTGACCTCATGTTCGGCCTGCCACCTGACGCAAAGCAGCCCGCAACGGACTACGCCTGCGAGCTCGTCGACCACCTACACGACACTCACGAGTTCGCTCGTCAGCACCTAAAAATGGCCAGTGACAAAATGAAAGCTCGCTACGACTGGCAAGCCAATTCGACTGGATTCCAGGTGAACGACCTGGTGTGGCTCTACAGTCCCCTCCGGAAAAAGGGGAGATGCCCGAAATTTCAACAGGATTGGCAAGGACCTTATCGGGTAGTGACACGAATCAACGATGTGGTCTACAGGATTCAAAGACACCCAAGAGGCAAGATGCTTGTGGTCCACCTTGATCGCCTAGCACCGTACCATGGAGTGGAAGCTGATCGGGACGATCAGCCTTAAGGAGGGGGCAGTGTGACATCTAGAGTGGCCTCAATCCTGGGAACCGGTGATGCGGAAGTAATGGATGGGTCGCTGACCACCTGCCCTGCTTGTTTACAACCTTTGGAGCACAATGGCTTACGCATGAACGCCCTTACCTCAATGGACTTCTAGAATCTTCTGGGTTGACGAGCCAGCTCTGTCATGGAACTTCGGGCGCAGGGGAATTCAAGAAGCTTCTAGATGGAGACCTGCAGGTGATATATACGGCCCGGATACCAGCGTGAGTGAGTCAGTCAGTTAGTCAGTCAGTCAGTCAGTCAGTGAGTTTAGAGTCTACAGCCCGGGTGTTTGCAGCGACAGTGAGACAGTTCTACAGTGCGAGTGAAGTGTCCGAGTATAGTGAAGTGGTCTACGGAGAAGTTACCGGTGAGTGGTTCGTTGTGGGGATCAACGAAGGAGCAGTGCGGTACTTGTGGACGACTTCCGAAGGGACACTGAAGAAACTGTGAGTGAACTGTTAGCATTGGACTGTAGGTAGTAGGGAATCTAGTAAAGTCACTTCGTAGTCAGTAATTGTAAATAATAGTAGGAAATCTAGTAGAGTCACTTTATAGTTAGTAATTGTAAATAATAGTAGAGAATCTAGGAAAGCCACTTTATAGAGCTAGGAATTGTAATTAAAAGAAAGGAATTTAGTAACGTCACTTTGCAATTAGTAGTTGTAATTATTGATGCCATCTAAGATTTTAAATATAAATTAGTTTAACTGTAACAGTAGGCCTAATAGTAAATTGTACTTTTCACAATAGTTTAAGTTAAGGAAATAATCCATTTAATTATAATAAGTTAATTTTATATATTCAATAAATTTAGTAATTGTTTAGTATATCGTGTTGCTTATTTGTAAAACCCACATAGTGATTAATTATTTATAAATTAGGACATAGTAAAAAAAAACGTCACAATATATACATGAGTTAATCATAGTGAAAGATTGTTATGCCTTAGTAAATGTTGACAATGTCACCCTCCTCTTAGTATTTCTATCGAAAGGAAAAGGTGCAAAGAAAGAATAAGTTCAATTCAATTTAACTTCAATTATTATAGTTTTAAGAGGGCTGACTTTCTCTCACTTCGCATTTCTTTAATGGGATAAAATATATACACACTTGATTATTTTAATTTTGCTGTAGATTATTTTAATAGGAAATTATATAGTGTTTTTGAGTTTCATATTCCTAAAGTTAAGACATTTGTTTCAAAATATCCTGCATAGTTTGACAACAACACTTAATACTGTAAATAACGAAAAAGGATGGACTGAGGGAAAATTTATATAAAAATAAAAAAATAAATAAAATGCCTTGTTTATTGAATGAATATAAAGTTTTAAAACCAATAGTAAAAATATAATAAAAACGGCGTATACAGAATTACAATTGGATAAAAACCTGTTGTACGGAAATTTTTAAATGACAAAAAAAATCAATAAACGTATATTAAACATCAACGTAGAACAAATACTAATTCATCTGACAAATGTTAATATAAAACGTTATTTGGATTAGTACTCATATTCGAACATATTATCAAATACTGATGCACCAAACATTTGAGAGGTGGGAAGTGTTGAGCATTCTGCTCCATTTCACTTCCCTCGTCCCTTGTCAAACGCTAACTACAGAACATCGCAGTCTGTGATAGTGTGAATGTCATGTTGGGCACCTCTAACAAACCTTTCACGTTTACGGCCCAACACCTAGACATCTCTCCATATCTCTGAGCTTCATCAAATGGAACTAATGATGTTTATATGAATTATTGATTAATATACTACACTCGTAATTTTATGATATCTGTGAAAACTAGGATAAGTGAATATTTTCGGTTGTTTGCTAACAATCTTACATAATTTTACATAGAAAAAAAACAGTTACAAGCTTATGAAAATAGCCTCAGAGGCTTACAAGCCTCAGAAGGGCAATAGGCGAGAGTATCTACCAACATTTCTAAAAAAGTAGCTGTTTTCTTGATTATGTCAGGTTACGTTTCGTTGCCTGGTTGTTAACGATTCATCTTACTAACTAATCATCCATGGACATAGTTGAACCGTTAAAACTGCTTCAGTAGTATAGTCTGATTATATTCAATACAATATACGTGTATAGGTGGGTTAGTGGGTCAATACCACTGTACGTGTCGTATATGGGTGGGCGAGTGGGTTTATATCACCAAAAGTCTATGGGTGGGTGGGTCTATATCACCTATCAGATATCGGTGGTTGGGTGAGTTTATATCACCTAACTTGTATGGGTGGGAAGGTGTATGAATGGTAGGTAGGTGAGTTCACTAATCAATCCATACACGTTCAGTGTAAGTAGTAAGTTGTAGTAGCTGTCATAGGTAGTAAGGAACAAATATAATTGGCATCTTTTTGTGAAGTTTGCACTATTTAATAGAGTAATTTACAAGCTTAAAATATCTTATAGTAAACAAAGTAAAAGTAACACTCTACAACACGTAAACTGGTCAAGGTTTTTTTATCGATCTTATCGATCTTCTTTGAGAAATAAAAACTGCTTGGTCTTCCACAAACTCTGATGAGAAGTAAAAATACGCTATTTTGTTTTTTCATGAAGCTTAAACCCTTAAAAATGAATAAGAGACTTTTGTATGCATTTCTAGTTGAATTTTTAAGTTATGGTATTTAAAAAAATATTATTTTCCAAAGTTTTGCAGTCTTCCTGTTTTCTTTATTCCTCACAGGCTTATGGCTCATTTATGTTGGGGTTGCAAATCAGAAAAGAAAAAAAATAACAAAAGTGGGCACTGTTTTACAAAAAGGGTACCTCACATAACACATTATCATGGAGATATATGTTAATTTTGGGAATAAAGCTAACTAAATGTAGGTTAAATTAGGGTATGCTCATTCAGACGGCCGCGCGGCGAGTCGAGAGCGTGTGTAAGAGAACTCTTCACATTTTTAATTGTCTGAATTGTTATGTACCATTGCGAGTACGGTATTTTCACCTGCAAGTGTATGTGTGCAAGTAACATTTTCTCCAAAACAAAACAATAGCTAAAAGTTTCTTTTTTTTCTTTAAGTACTGAAAGATAGTAGCAAATAAAGAATTAAATTCTTCGAAAATATTCTTCTTTTATACAATTTAATTGAAAATCAAAGAAAATTATTTTGTTTAAAAAAATAAAATTTAAACTCAACGCAACTTCTTGTTGAAATGCTTTACTTAAAATCAAGATACAACTAAATCTCTTTAACTCCAATAATGGAGGAAAAGAAAAAATAGCTTTTAATAAATGAAAGAATAATAGAAACGTTATGTCTACTTTATACTTCAGATTAAGCCCAGTTCTGATCATTTATTTCATTTTAGTATTTTCAGTTATGTATTTTGTATGATTCTTTTCTATTATTCTGAACGATTCTGCATCAGCAATGTTGCTTCCAGAGAACAGTCGAGAAATATCCAAAGGGCCACCAGACGCGTGATCGTCGAAAACAATCAATCAAACGTGGAACTCTACTCAATTCTCTAAATTAGCTTTCCGTCGGAAAAATGACGAACTCAAAAAAGAAACGAAGGACTGTTTAGAGAAGCGGTGACACATCTTAACTAAACGTCGGTGGCGAAACAGGACGAGAAACCGGTTGGACGAACTATTTACGTGGGTTTCCCTCTACACAAAATTGCCTCGAAACAAAAGGGAAAAACAAATCACGGTGCTTCGATGAGTAAGCAACCGCAAAAATGTCACCAAACCTGTAAATTGCCGAAACATGACGATCCAATCTGACAGGAAAAGATTTTGTTGAAACAAATATTTGTTATTATATTACTGAGGGTAAAAATATATTTTTTAATTTGAGGGGGTAAGATTCTCAAGTTTTATGAAAAACTGCAAAATTTGGATTGGACATTTAAAGTATTTCAACTATTTTTATATTGAAAGTACTCTTTCTAATATTTAAAATTTTCTAATCTTAATGTAAGAAACATTGTTACAATGTTGGGTTTCTACAGAACATTACGTAAAAGTGGATCTTTAGTCCGTTTAAAAAATATTAAAGAGTTTCAAATTTAGTTTTAATGAAGTGTTTCCTAACATTCTGAATTAACATTGTAAATAAATTATTAGGAAATATTTTTTGTGACAACATACGTTTTAGTTGTCATGGATACGAACAGAACGGTTAAACGCACCACAAAAGTCGGGTTAGGGACGGTTCACCGCTCGCCGTCATTGATCACTCCGGATTACTTTCAGGCCACTGGCATGGAGGCCGCTGCGTTCCTTTGTCTTCACCCCACAGTTTCTTCTGTTCCTGATATTCATCTTCAACAGATCATCTGAACCTTTCAGCCCTTCTGTGGTGTGGGAAAATGTATCTATCCAGTTTTACCACACTTCATACTTGGTGGGCAGTTCTATTTAACTGTTGTTTGACAGTTATTTGTTAGCATTGAATTGTTCATGATAGATAATAAATAATATTTGAAAATTTCCAATGCTTCAAGTGTTTAGGAACCAACCACAACGTTTCGAAAGGTATAAAACACTCGTGTTGTATTCAGATGTACTTACTTTAGTTTTATTAAGATGGTTTTAATTTAAACACGAATTTTATTATTTAAAAAAATTTATAAATGAACTGAGTATTTTGGCCCTAAGTAAAAGAGTTGTCTTAATTATTATTTGTCAAGGCATGGTAGATAGTTAAGAAACAACTCCATCAACAGACCAACGCAAAATGTTGCACATTTGCACTGTGAGACTGGAACATGGCGAGGGATCAGCACAAATTAACCGACGTTATCTTAAACTCATAATAAATTATTTATTATTAATTTTTATTGATTTACATCTGTTGTATAAGAAACATTACACTTACAAATATATTTATGATTGCTGAAGTTATTTATACCACATATGATAATTGTGTTATTATTTATCTGGTAAACTCTGTTGTATCAATTCTTGTCTAACACAGTTAAATTAAAATAAATACAATTAAATACAAGAATTTAAGCAAAATTAGCTCGAATCCATTGATCATTGTTCCAATATACAAACCGAATATTAAAGAAGACTTCAAGTTAATAGTTTTACTTCTACGTTTGCACACATACACAAGTCTAATTAGGGTAGGTGGGAGGCCCCTCTGTGTCGTGGTGGACAGAGGGTTTACAAAACTGGCAGGAGTTGTTCATTTGAAGGTAAATACGGGTATATGAGCAACTGTTACTTCAGATCATTTGAACTACGGATATAACATAAAAGGTGGACAGAGGGCTTACCAAACTGGCAGGAGTTGTTCATTTGAAGGTAAATACGGGTATATGAGCAACTGTTACCTGGAAGCCAGACCGTTTGAATTAGGATATAGCATAAAATTAAACTAATATATCTTCAAACGAAAACCTATCCAAGGGACAACCCTACGAACACTTAGGGGTAGATAACCAAGTAGTTATGTTGATTTGTTATGTATGATACTTGTGTAGAGTAGTTCAGCAGATCAAATGTTCTGTGACATTTTTTAGGTTGGCAAGGTGACACGTTTTAGGTACTATCAACGCAGAAATTATGCGAACCCGAGTTTGACGGTTCTTTTCTAAGGAAATAAGAAACCCACAACAAATCTAATCATAGCTTTGTTTTCTTAATTTGATTGTATGTTATGAAATATCAATTTTTAAATTTTATTATAAGCATAAATAATGTGTATCATAGTTGGAACAAAAAGTACCGAAATTTTAACTAGTTCTCACTGCACATCAATTTTACATCGTTATAACTGAAAACACCGTTTATGTATCGCATTTATATTTCAATACCTGGTTGGTAGGATTTGTTCTATGAGTTTCATAAATTTTTGAATTTTAACTTTTCGAGATGAAACGTTCTAATCAATTACCAGAAACATTGTTTTCTTGGCTTTTGGAGGTCGTAAAATTAATTATTACTTGGTCTTGTCGTAATCCTTATGACATGTATAGTTACGATATATTACTTTCATATGTGTGGGTAAATTCTGTGGTTTTAAATCAATTTAAAATAACTTTAAATTGATAGATTAAAATTGATTAAAATCAAAATAAACCCCTGTATTTACTTACATATATAAAAGTAATGTATCATAATTATAAATGTTATAAAATTACAACAAGACCAAGTAATTAATTTTATGGCCTCTTAAAGCCAAGAAAACAATGTTTCTGGTAATTGATTAGAACTTTTTGGTCGAAAAGTTAAAATTGTAAAACTTTTAGAAAACATTCCTACCAACCAGATATTAAAATATAAATGCAATATATAATCGGGTTTTTGAGAAATAATGGTGCAAACGTGATGTACAGTTAAAATTAGTTAAGATTCCAGTATTTTTAACACTTTTAATACAATTTTAAAACGCATATGGAATAACGTACAGTTAAACTAGGAAAACAGTTGTATGATTGGAGTTTTCGTATGTTTCTTAGTTCCTTAGTAAACAACCTTCAAACTTGGATGCACATGACATCTGCGCCGATAGTAATACTTTTACACGGAAAAGTTGTATCTCTTTGATATATCTATATATATTTATTAAAAAAATGTCCCTTAATAATAGTTGATAAAATTTAATGAGCCCAATTATGTTTATTTTAGGACAATAATGATGATTGAAAGTAAGTTTTACTTGGATTGTTCATGATCTATAATTTAATGAACATTTCTAACACTTACTGTATTAGAAAAAAAAAACGTTTCGACGGTTATAAAACTCCTAACGTCAAGTGTCACTTACAACATCATCCTAAAACTCCTAACGTCAAGTGTCACTTACTACATCATCCTAAAACTACTAACGTCAAGTGTCACTTACTACATCATCCTAAAACTCCTAACGTCAAGTGTCACTTACTACATCATCCTAAAACTCCTAACGTCAAGTGTCACTTACTACATCATCCTAAAACTCCTAACGTCAAGTGTCACTTACTACATCATCCTAAAACTCCTAACGTCAAGTGTCACTTACTACATCATCCTAAAACTCCTAACGTCAAGTGTCACTTACTACATCATCCTAAATTTAAATTAAAACTAAATGACTAAGAGTGAATTAAATTATAACGATAAAAACCCCTTAAATAGATACATCTTTAATATCTAAGATTGACTCCATTATAAAGTTTATCATCTCTCAATGTTAATTATTTTTAATAATACTATCGAATCCCGCACCTTTGTAAGTAGAAGCCAGAGCACACAGAACCACTTACTGTAGTTATAAAGGAAAATGATATATTTATGTGATTTAGTTATTTTATATAATAATACATTGATTAACTGACATAACAATTGGTTTGAAGCTTACAAACACAACACAGTAAGTCACCAAAGCTAACCTTTATCTTAAGGTGGTGCAATTGGTTTTCGGTGAGTTATCATTTTCCAATTTTATAATAAAAATTAGTTAATGTCACTTCCCTTGAGTCAGGAAAAATATATATAAAAAATGTTTTAACCACCACATTAGAACTTGTGGCCTTATGAGTAGGTGAATTTAGCTGATTTTAAATCAGCGTTAAGACAACCATTCGAATTACAAATTTAATTTTTTTACTACTTTTTTACATATAACTGAAGGCATTAAGATGTTTTTTATTTTTTTAAATGTAAAAATATTTAAAATGTTAAAGGTGAAAAAGACCATTTTCCGTTTTAAATTATTAATATTTGTAGATAAAAAAAGAAAAACATTAAAAACCCTTCAGTTATATGTAAAACACGTAGTTATAAAAAATTAAATTTATAATTCGAACGATTTTGTCTTAACGCTGATTTAAAATCAGCTAAATTCAACACTTCATAAGGTCACAAGTTCTAATGTAGTGGTTAACAAAATTTTTTATATACTCGTATTTTTCCTATCTCAAGCGAAGGTAAATTAACTGATTTTGATTCAAAATTGGGAAATAATTAAATCACTGAAAACCGATTGCACCACCTTAAATCATTTCTTACATTAATATGCATGTTAATAGTAGACCATTATGTAAATTTTTGTTGTACTCATGTTCAATTCTAGGTCGTGTTGTTTATTAACCACCGATTGGGGGTTGGAAGTCTACGAGCCGCATTCATAGGTTTCATTACTGACTTGACGACTCTTGAAACTTTCTCCTCCAACTAACTCTTTAATTAAACCAGTCAAGAGACAACCATATAATACTACTATGACGGAGGTTTGGTCTCATTCGTTGATTTCCACAAACAGACGAATGAAGAATATATTAAAACATCTTTTATGACTTTTTAACTATTGCATATTTATGCATAACATTTTAACTATTCTTTGATAATTTCTTTTACTTTTCATTTTATTCAATTATACCTAATGTATGCTACATTTTCTCATAAATAGGTTATGTATTACACTTAGACTACGTAATACAGTGGAACTTCAATCATCCGAACTCCAACTATCTGAATCACTGATTATCCGAATTACTTTCAGAATCATGAAATAAACCTTGAAATATTTAGTTTTTTAATTTTACTCTCAAAAAATAAAAATAAAGGCAAATAACAACGTATAGTAGTGTTTTTAATATTGTAAAATCATAATAAATAATACATGATATGCTTCAATAAATACTATAAATTATATAACTTTTTTTCTTAAAACAGTAAATCCATATCCTTCCAGGAAACGTAATTAGTAATAATGTAATAAAGTTTTCTTCCTCGTTTAAAATGTTGATTATTTTCATATCATTTCAATATAAAACAGTAATTAAATAAAATATACTAGTTACTGACAAAAATCCAACTATCCAAATTTTTTATGGGGCTGTTCCCAACTTATTCGGATAGTAGGAGTTCTCCGAATTTTAATTAGAAGGACAATGCAATTGGTGACCGAGGTAGTTGTAATACAGACAGGATATCAGGCAGCAAGGACCTAAAATATCAAAGCTAATGCATTGATCAGTCAAACATATCATTAGTATCTAAACAAATGAAAATATAGAATCATTTTTAACTGTATGATAAAAAAATGACATAAATGAACAGTCAAATAAATGAAAGTTTATTTTGCAAAGATAAAATTACTATTAAACAATTATTCTCTTCTAAGATGAGTGTTCAAAAATAAGCAAAGAGTGAAATGTTTTAAGTTAAAATTTCTAAAAGCACCCTTCAAATGATTGATTACGCGACATTGCTAATATCACTGTGACAGCTCTCTTATGTAAATCTGTAGAACGCTTCACACTTGTACCATCATCACTAAATATTATGAATCCATTGACTAAGTGAGGATATAAAACCTCTATAATGAGCGAAAAACAAGATTTATGTTTGTGTAAAAAAAGGATGATCTGATAAGAAAATAACTTTCTGTTTCAAATTTACTGAAATTTCCTTATTACACTTTTAAGAATTCAGATTTTGGTAATATTACTAAGATACATCTGTACCTTTGCATGAAGAAGCAGCATACCAAATTTCAAGAAAGTTAGTCACCCCACAGAGAAAAAGAAAGAAAGGTCGCATTCATTATTATTTTATTTAGATAGTTTTGATCTGTGCAATTATAGCTACATATAGGGACAAAATATGATTAAGTATTTAAGTTACGTAATAATAAGTAGTACGTATGTAGTTACATTGAATAGTGTTACATTGAATGTAGTACAAGTAGTACATTATAATAAGTAGTAAATAAATCAATTATCACTAAATTAATATTAAACAAATGCATATATATGTTTTTCAACTTGAAGTATTCATTTTGTCACTATTAAGTTTTCAATTAAAAACGATGTTTGTCTTTAATTGTATAAATTATTTTGAAAATATTTCTAAAATATAATCATAGAGATTTGTATTAATTTAAATCTATATACCACAATCCTAATGTTTATCTTTTATGTAGTCGTGAGAGATGAAACCCTGCCAGCTGGGCACCGAGAATTGTTGGACTTTTCGTCTCCTACCCGGAGATTGACTTGTATCTGTGTCAGTTCTTTACCGATATATCGTGGTGATGTGGAGATTGACTTGTATCTGTGTCAGTTCTTTACCGATATATCGTGGTGATGCGGAGATTGACTTGTATCTGTGTCAGTTCTTTACCGATATATCGTGGTGATGCGGAGATTGACTTGTATCTGTGTCAGTTCTTTACCGATATATCGTGGCGATGCGGAGATTGACTTGTATCTGTGTCAGTTCTTTACCGATATATCGTGGCGATGCGGAGATTGACTTGTATCTGTCAGTTCTTTACCGATATATCGTGGCGATGCGGAGATTGACATGTATCGGTGTCAGTTCTTTACCAGATACGGCTGCTTTAGATGATGTATATCATACGTTCTTTAGTTATGGGTACCCCCTCATTATGAACTCTCATATACCACTATACCACTGTCCGTGTATGGCTGGGTGGGTGGGTTAATACCAATGTACGTATATGGGTGGGTGGGTGGGTTAATACCACTGCCCGTGTATGGCTGGGTGGGTGGGTCAATACCACTGTCCGTGTATGGCTGGGTGGGTGGGTCAATACCACTGTACGTATATGGGTGGGTGGGTCAATACCACTGTCCGTGTATGGCTGGGTGGGTGGGTTAATACCACTGTCCGTGCATGGCTGGGTGGGTGGGTCAATACCACTGTCCGTGTATGGCTGGGTGGGTGAGTCAATACCACTGTACGTATATGGGTGGGTGGGTGGGTCAATACCACTGTCCGTGTATGGCTGAGTGGGTGGGTCAATGACACTGTACGTGTATGGGTGGGTGGGTGGGTATGACACACAACGGTGCCCTCATACGTGCCACAACTCGGATTGCCCTCATAATTTGTTCCATTTTACCAAATACCATTGTTGAGGCAATGCTACGCAGTGAGAGCACGTGGAACATAGTTTTTGCTTTCGATCTTGTGCCAAAACCTTTAAGAATTACTTAAATGGCCCTGAATGATGTATCAAAGCCCAAAAACGAAGTAAAAACTCACGGCTATGTATGAAGTCATCCAAGAAGGTTCAGGACTGGATCCCCGCGGGATGTCTTCCGTCGAGCGGCCACATTCTCATGAACAGGGATCAGGGGGGGTTGACAGGTGTGAGCCGAGTTCGTTGAGCGGGAAGGTTTTCTAGTTTGTGGTTATTCACGTAATATAAGTTGATTACACCAATACTTGTATCAGTAGTAATATACATAGTTTAAGAATACTAACTGTCTTTGCTTAAGAATACTGAGTAGTGTCTTTATTTAAAGTGCCACCATTGTGATCTTGGAAGCAATAGGTCTATCAAAAAACTTCAATAGGGAACCTTACCTTGTTTTTAAAGACAGTTAAAAATACGTATTTCAAATTTCGAAAATGGCCGCCATTATCTAATATTATGGTCAACTTTATTTTTTCTTTTAGAACACCCTACATTTTAGGATAGTTTTAGATAGAAATTTTAATTTTAAGACTTTTTTATTCATGGCAGTTTTCCGACATTTTGCTTAATAACAAAGACATGAGAGCTTAAAATGGTCATTTATTTATTTACATGCTTCAATACAGTAAAAACCAATTACATTGAAGCAGTTCATATTAATACATATATTTATGTTTGTGGGTTTTATAACTTATTCACTAAATCACTTCACATTATAAAAAATAACAAAAAATAAGAAACCAAACTGAAATATTATAGATTAAAATTTAACTGAAATTTATATAGAATGGAACAATACATGCTTGATGAGGATGCAAAAAATATAATGACATGCAATTAAATAAAAATAATAACTTATATTATTATAGACTAGCATTCAGCAACAATAGCAGTAATGAATATTTTAAACAATTAAGAACAATAACAACAATAAATAATAACAGTAATAAATATTTTAAACAATTTACAACCATAACGACAATAAATAATAACAGTAATAAATATATTCCATACGGAGCTTACAGCATATCGAGATAACAATATTTAAAAAAAATGAAAATGTATTTTTTTAATGTGGAGAAATAAAAACAAAAATTGATAAATGTAATGAAGAAAGTAATAAATAAAGTAAAATTATTGTATTTTGAGGAAGTATGTAGTAATTTTACTTTATGTACTACAATTTAAACGTCATCGTTACTATTGTTAACATATTTCACAATAACATAATATACAGGAACAATAAATGTTCATATCTAATATAAGATGTGATAAGGC
Organism: Stictocephala bisonia; assembly: GCA_035578905.1. Classification (NCBI taxonomy): domain Eukaryota; kingdom Metazoa; phylum Arthropoda; class Insecta; order Hemiptera; family Membracidae; genus Stictocephala; species Stictocephala bisonia. Next base: position 4,421,162 of record JAQJVL010000019.1, on the reverse strand, counting down.
GTGGAATGCAGTGTCCAATATCATCTTTCATACAAGTGGTTCAGACAGGGCTGTTACAATTTAAACGTCATCGTTACTATTGTTAACATATTTCACAATAACATAATATACAGGAACAATAAATGTTCATATCTAATATAAGATGTGATAAGGCGTGGAATGCAGTGTCCAATATCATCTTTCATACAAGTGGTTCAGACAGGGCTGTTACAATTTAAACGTCATCGTTACTATTGTTAACATATTTCACAATAACATAATATACAGGAACAATAAATGTTCATATCTAATATAAGATGTGATAAGGCGTGGAATGCAGTGTCCAATATCATCTTTCATACAAGTGGTTCAGACAGGGCTGTTACAATTTAAACGTCATCGTTACTATTGTTAACATATTTCACAATAACATAATATACAGGAACAATAAATGTTCATATCTAATATAAGATGTGATAAGGCGTGGAATGCAGTGTCCAATATCATCTTTCATACAAGTGGTTCAGACAGGGCTGTTACAATTTAAACGTCATCGTTACTATTGTTAACATATTTCACAATAACATAATATACAGGAACAATAAATGTTCATATCTAATATAAGATGTGATAAGGCGTGGAATGCAGTGTCCAATATCATCTTTCATACAAGTGATTCAGACAGGGCTGTTACAATTTAAACGTCATCGTTACTATTGTTAACATATTTCACAATAACATAATATACAGGAACAATAAATGTTCATATCTAATATAAGATGTGATAAGGCGTGGAATGCAGTGTCCAATATCATCTTTCATACAAGTGGTTCAGACAGGGCTGTTACAATTCGTTCCTGCACATCGTTTCCTCGTGTTGCCTTCATTTCATCCCTGTCAACCTTGACGTTATTAAGTGAAGGAATGTGATGTTGCCTTGAAAGTGGTAAACTTTCTTTATCTAGTCTTTCAGTATCACAGATCATAGAACTATAACTCTAAGATCTGTGTCATTTTTGGTCAATGCGACATATTTTGCAAGTACCAAAAGATTCAAAGCTGGGCTCCGTGAAAAGATAATGGCCTCATTTTGCATAATCTTAGTAAGTATTTATTTAGTTATTTAGTAGTTATTTATTTATAGTATTAGTATTTATCTATAATATAGGCTCCTGCCAAACGCACGTCATATTTTACCATATCGTTTAAGCTATAAAGAGGCCTTTTCTGTTAATGCACCACCACTACTTTTTCCGTTACTTCACTACCAATACTTTTCTTTTTTCATCACAATTATGGTTAGGTTAGGTTAATTTAGGTCAGGTTAGGTTAAGTTAGGTGGCTACTATAGTTGATCACAAACTGGTAAATCCAATGATTGACTTACCGTCAAATGCGCTCTCCTTGTATAAGATTTTCGAAAGAGATAAGATAAAAGGCCATCGGATTTCTAGCGGATAAGGAATACCACAGAGGATGTAAAAATAATTGGGGATCAGTTTTGAGAGAAGTAGAATATTTATCAAGTGGTAGTGAATTAACGTAAAAAAAAGTAGTAGTAGTGAATTAACTGAAAAGATCCCAATAAAGTTATAAACGTATTTTATTTCCACATGTTAATTGTACTTTCTCAATAATAGGATAATTTTTATTTATAGTAGATATAATTTTAAAACACAAAATTTTTAACATACTAATAAATATTTCAGCTTATAGGCAATTTTATGTTGGTGACTCGTCTTTAGAAACAACATTTGCTAAATACCAATTAAATACAAAATGTTCACAATGTTTTTGTGTATTATTATTCTTATGTACAAAAACCAAGGGACTTTCCATGATAAGTAAATCATAAATTCATAATGGTCTAGTCATTGGACTGAAAAGTGTCTAGTAAAGATTCCTCTTCTACTTCATAACTAGTAGCGTCTTCACTAAACTCTATACCAGGGATACTCACTACGGGGCCCTTAACACTATTTTTTGCAGCCCTTAAAATTTTTTAGAACTGCAATAATTAATTAAAGTGCAGACAAGTAAAATCAGTTGTCTGTTATGTCCCTTTAGTTATTTTAAATAAGTGTTGTACTATATAACATACCTGTATTTGGTTTACTTGATATATATACAAGGTTTTATTACCGATAATGTATGTATGTAGGTGTATATAAAAACTGATTGTATATGTACTTGCGGCCCTTCGATTATTTTGAGAAAATAAATAAGGCTCTTCATGAAATTCTAGTGAGGAACTCTGCTCTACGTCTTCAAACGTCTGAAGGTCTGAAAGGTCCAGGTGGATCATGTTCCTCGTTCAAGTGGAGCTGATTATGGCTGCGTATGTTATTAAATTACCAGTGGCCTTGACCGGAGAGTTCCGACGTTATCGTAAGATAACGGAGTCAAGTATTATCGAGCGTGGCTGTCCCTTGGATGGGTGACCATCTGAGCGATCCCGTCCTTGCACGTAGCCCACCTGCCCGGTCACTGATGGTGGTTCGGAAGACACTCCGAAGCCGTTGTCCCCAGGTTAAGTGTTAGATAACTCTTTATCCCTAAGCTCACTTGGTAAAATAATACATCCTTAATCTTTTAAATTTGATTGTTTAAGTAAATTTATTTTGCCATTTTGAGTTGTATATTTTTCATTATTATAAAATCATTTTTGTGGCAAATATAATTCTATTGAAACGTGATTCACTCAAAATAAGAATTTAACTTCATCGAGTTTTGAGTTGTAATGAGCATGCCTACTTTTCCTACCCGCTTATCCGTTTACGAAACTATAAAAATGTAAAAATTATAATTTATACGAAATGGTACAAACTATTTCGAAAGCATTTCTTGATTCTTCGAAGGTACATCTATTTCTTGATAAAACAGCAAATAATTTATATTGTATAGTATTTTATTAATTAACAAACTGTATATATTATAACTGAATCTTATAAAACGAAATTGGATAGTTAAAGTAATAAGATAAAAATTAGTTTTAATTAATGAATTTCGTAATGAATAATTGGTGTCATAATTATACGTCTTTTCTGTGGAAGGGAGAGAGCACCTTTGATTAAACTATTGCTGTGTCTGCCTTTGATCAAGAACTGTTTGTACTTTTTTCAAGTCTTCTGCGTTTTTCCTTAAGAGATGGCAAGATATATTCTGTACTAGTTGTAACCACCCAACCCAGGGTTGCCACCTTCTATTACGAAAAAGACGGGACAGTACCGTCAGTGTCGACTGTCGAGTTGAACCCCCCCCCCCCCGGTCATAGTTCGACGACTATATACATCGGTCAAATCTAAGTCAGAGGTTCTGATTAATAAGCAACTCCAAACAAATATTGAATGACTATAAACTAAAAATGGGTCACTATTTTTTATGAGCAATATCAATATAAACAAATTAATTGAATTTATTCGATGCATACAATTGTGCGCGTCAAAATGTCAGTCATACTTCTCTTAATGGCCTGGTAAAATATAAATTTAGTTCAGAAATGAAAGTAATGGGACAATGTACTCCCGATCGGGACCCCGTTGGGACGCGGGACATAAATGTCTAAAATCGGGAATGCACAAACGGAATTGGGATGGGTAGCAACCTTGACCCAACTATTTTGTGTAGGTCTACCATCCCCTAGAGAGAGCTAATGGGCCATTCTACTTCTAATCCTTCAGTATCTGCCGTACATTTTTGATGATATAGCCCTTGTAAAACTTTCCTTAAAATATATTAAATTTAACCTAGTTCCATTTAGCAATGAACATATTGACATTAAATGTACTTATAATTTTGTAAAGTTACATTGCACAGTAATATAAAAAATTCGTAAGTTTCGATAGACTGTATTTAAAAGTCCAGAAATTAACCTGTAAATCTATCTGGAAGATGCGCACATCCAGATTCAACATTCAACATTTCAAAGAGGATTTTCTTTTACAATAAAGTAAGTAATATTAATTTACAAAATTAGCCCATAGAGGAGCTAAACTAAACTCATGCATAGGTTGAAATAATCTTTTTTGTATAGCAGAAATGATAAATAAATAACAAAATATAAAATGAAAGTAAATTATATTAAAATTGAATAATTCTTAAATTTGTTCTTTACACTTTTTTGGAATTTGAAATCAATGTTGAGGTTTTATAATTTTTGTTGGTAATATTTCCAAATATAATTTACAATACTTTTCTCATAAACGTTTTACAAGAACGTTTTACTGTTTTACAAGAAACAGTAACATTTCTTCAGTGCCTAATTCAATGAACTACTTTTTTCGAAAGGGCTCCTATGTATTCTTGTAGGTTCTTATACAACCATCTACCAATAGCTCTCAAAAGGGAACCCTCTGCGCAGAAGTTCAAAGCCCATCTCTTTGATTAACCCTGTCAACAAACGAGTTTATGGCAAACAACTGGGAGAACAAGATATTGGATTTGGATACCAGGACAAGGGCTAGAGGAACAGTTTCGAATGAGTCATATGTGCTAATATCTCAATTGTATGTTGGTTAGGGACCTAGATGTCATTGTGAAAGGTTAGTTTAAAACTATATACAGTGGGCGAGTGACAGTGGAGTGCCTGTCAAAAACATATCAAATTGTCAGCCAGGAAATCGCACATCTGTGACAGTGGAGCCCCTGACCGTGAGGCGCTTCACTGTCGTACCCTCACCGGTCCAGTGTGACAAGGGTTCTTGCTATCTATGATGAGATTCTGTTTAACTTTAGATCAATCTAATTGTAGGTGATACATATGTTTATTAAAATAAGCATACATGTTATTTACATAAGATTTACACTTAAAAAATATTTAGAACTAAAAAAGCCTTCTGGCATAGGCTATATTAAAATAAGCTGTTATAGTCCGATTCTTTGACACGCTTCTAGGTCATAGAAAAGGTCTATTAATAGGCCGAACCCCGACCGCAATTTCCCAGGACCTTTGGACGAGTTATCATTTGGACGGGTTAGCACTTGGACGAGTTGCGCGCAGTGCCCAGGTTCTCGAATTGCACGCAACTACCTGTAGGCGTACCTTCAACCAAATGACTAAAGTTTTTAATGCTCTAATAATAAACATTCATACTGAAACTAACTTTCTATATCATGAATTCAATAAAAATACTAAATATTCAATATCACCAATTAAATATAAACGCTAAATATAAAACAACTCACAGTATTTGAAATGTGCAATCAATTCTAACAATTAATATTGCAATAGTGAAATTAGTTGTTGTTTTGACGTTTATTTTATGACGAATGCTAATAATTAGGCAAATATAATTTTCTCCAATTAATTTTACCAGTTTTTGTTTTGTTTGTATAATGATGTATTATTGATAATACATACAAGGTAACTAAAGGTTAACATGTTTTTATACAATTAACATAACATTCAAATAATTATACTTGGCAAGAATTACATTTACAGTAATTTTTAATTACTGTACCTTCAAAGTACACTTAAACCTCTAGAACTGTAAATAAGTGAACAATTTTGCTAAAATAAGTCAACATTCACCCTCAACGAATGCCAATAGATGTCAAAGCCTTTATTTTCTGTTTTACGGATACCATAATCTCACTCTTTTTGATATATAATGATGATAAATCCAGTATATTTTGGAATTCTGTGACCTCATCACTTCCAGATCTTCAAAGGATTGTTAGTTTACTCTCATTCGTTGGTGATAGATTATTTTAAATTGTTCTGTTTATATGAACTGAAGTATTTACATTTAAGTATTGAAGTTCTTAGTGTTTTTAGTTTTGTTATTAAATAATATTTTTTAATTTGCTATGGAAACAATTAATTATTAGGGAAAACGGAAAATCCTTTAATGCTTACAAATACAAATTTGGTGGGAAAATGATGTCAACAGACGAAGAATACTGGAGGTGTACGGGGAACAGTTAAAAGTTATGTCGCAAAAATGTATACGTTTCACGGTTGAAGTATATTTTCCAAATTGGTTTATTTACATAATCATGAACAACCAATATTGCAAAAAATATATTATGCAACAACCAATAGTGTTGCATAATATATTTCATGCAACAAATAATATTTATTTAAATAAATTTACAGTGTTATGTAATGAAGATTGTTATTTACTTTTGACTTTTTGATTTAGTGATATTCAGAATCATACCAGTGACAATTCAGAGTATTTGTAGTGGATTCATATTGAATCTGGTTGAAAACCTCTACGGTGTAAACATTTACACAAATAAAGTAACATTTCCTTATACTGTATAGTGTATGGTTTTTTGTCAGCTATCATTTATTAATTTAAAATTATATAAAAGCTGTGTATTATACTTGGAAATTTTTTTTAAAGTGATTAGATATTAAAAAAAAAAAAAAAAAGTTAACAAGTCACAAAGCCATTAAGCCATTAAAGACTGCCTCACTAATTTTATTTATACTAGCTAAAACCTTCGTAAAAAAGTGCAGGGGCACTCTGTAACTGTATGATCCATTGTTTTGATAGACTCCCTGCAATAACATGACTGATCTAGTATCAATCCCCATTTATACTTCCAGTAGTTACATCTGCCCTCGCCAGTTCGGAACAGATTCAACAATGTCCATTCCCTATGAGGGAGGTTCATCCCACCTACAGGTATTTGCAGATCAATAAGGAACTTATTTCGTTCATCAAAACTGTAGAAACGTTATGACCCAGCGTAATTTTGGGCCAGAAATTTGATCTGCTCAACTAGAAAGCAGTACGTAGAGGCGAATTTCGAGGTTTAAAGCGTGGGAGATCCTGTGTAATGGGGAGGTGCGGGGCATTCAAGGTCTTATTGAATTCTTTACGTAGTGCCTCATGACGTCTTATTTATGGGGGAGGTATATTGCGCAGCACCGGTAGCCAAGAAGTGGAGTTGACATGAGAGTGCCACTAATAGCTCTCATGACTCTTTTAAGTTGGACATCAATCGCTTTAGTATGTGAGTTATTTAGCCATACGGGAGCACTGTATTCAGCAGCTGAATAAACCAGTGACAAAGCAGTCATACGCAGGATGTGTGCTTTGGCTCTCTAAGCTAATCCAGCAATGTGATGTAGTACGAAATACTTGTACACGAAATGCTTCAATAATATTGTAACTATTTATCAATTTGTATCTTAGTAAGTAAGTTGACTTGGCCTTTTACTTGTTGTAATTTTAACGGAAATAAACAGATTTTGAATTTGAATCAGGACATTTACCCTGGTTTTAATTTTAGCTGTTGTTTTATGAAGATGAAAGTGGTTTTATTCAGCGATCAATCTAACGTTACTACGAGGTACTATGGGTGATCATTGTGGTGGAGTAATACACCATTTAGAAAGGAGTTTAGTTTTCAATTAGCAACTAAGGTGGATGAAGGCTACTTCGGTTTATGATGGGTTAGGATTTAGCTTCCAGGTTCTAAAATATTATTCGAAGGTTGCAAGATCGTTTGTGAGTGTTTCTTCAGTACCTGTGAAGTCCTTGTGTTGATAAGCTAAAGCAAAATCGTCTGCATATACAAATATTCTAGATTTGGTGATTTAGATATCAGTGGTATACACGTCGAATAAAATTGGATCAAGTACGCACCGCTGTGGTAGACCATCTTACAGCTGTCTAAAAGAGCTTTCTTCACGACTAATGGCACTAAGAATTGACTCCAGAAGTTGCAAAAGAAAGGGTTATGGAAGGAGACTGAAGAACTTTAATAACAAACCTTTGCTCCATAATATGTCTTAAGCCACTGTGATATCAACAAAAGCTGCTGATGTTTTAAACTTATTTTCAAACCCATTCTCGAAAAAAATATGTCAGAGCTATGGTCGCTACAACTTCGGCCAGGGTGAAAACAAGCCTATTGTTTGATTGTTTGTTGATTATATAATCAACGCATATCAATCAATGTGGCATTGATCATCAAACAATGTTATAGTTAACAAACAATAAAAAATAGGCTATTTTTCACTCTGGCCGAAATTGTAGCGATCAGATCCTATCTCTGACATAATTTAACGAGAATGGGTTTGAGGTCCTAACACCTAAAGCCACATTAGTTATATTATAAGCATGATTGTATTCATTTAATTTTTATTTATATTTGTTATTCTTTTTCAATTGGCTTTGTCTTTAGTTATTATCTGCCCTCTATGTGGATCAAGGCCGTTAAACGGAAGATAATTGAATAAACAAACAGTGGACAGACCAGAAACCTACCACGCTTGCTTGTGTCAGTGTTCTGGTGATTATTATTCCGTCCAAGCGTGGTACTTGTACGTGCCAACCGATATCAAACTCCACTGGAACACGACCAACTTCATTACTACTGCCAAGCACTTCCTCATTGCTGCTTCACCAAACGTACACACTCCTGGATAGAACATATCTAAATTTTTTAAACAATTTTTTAAACGCTTTCTTAACTAGCCAAAAACATTTTTGTAGAAATTTAAAACAAGTTAAAAATCATCCTGCATGAGTTTAACACTCTTAAATGAAATTTAAACAATTACTTTACAGAAGTGATTTTGGGATTCGCAGTCCTTATAAACAATTTATTCGGATCAAACGGCCTAACAACACAGTAGAAAGGCCCTTCTACTGAGAATTGAACGCAGTCAGCTACGTTCACTACAAACTGATTTTACATACTATTCTACGAACCTTCATTTAATTCGTTTAACACGTATAGTGCTTAAAAGAAACAGTTAAAAAGGATTTTTCATTTTACCTGCTGAAGTTAAGGATAAGAAGTCCTGTCCAATACTTAACCAACTGCTTAAAGGTGACTTCAGAATCATCACCAGTGACTGGGCTGGCAGAGGGGTCACCCATCCAAGGAACAACCACGCTCGATGTTGCTTGACACCGTTATCTTACGATAATATTGGAACCTCCAATCAAGGCCACGTGCTTAGCAATAAATATTAAATAATTATCAAGCACACCTTTCAAAGGAATGTTATCACAAGACTTTGTCTTGTGAATTTTGAATAAACTTTTCTAATCTTGGTATTTTTTATTCATATCTTTTGAATTTTACAATTTTACAATGACTATAATTAAAAACTTAACTACGATTAACATCTAGAGAGGGTATCTCATTTCCTGAAAAAATATTCTTTTTATTTATCATGAAAATAAAAATATTTATGTTTTTGAAAGTATTCTTAGTTTGAACTGATAATATCTGCCAGATTATGTCATTTAAAGAAAAATAGAACCTTGGAAATATAAGGTTATAAAAGAAATATAATATTTTATCATTTATTTTTCAACGTAGTATTGAATGACATTAATTTAGGACTATTGGTAAATATTATAGTTGATTTTTTATACACACGCACGCACGCACGCACGCACGCACGCACGCACACACACACACACACACACACACACACACACACACACACACACACACACACACACACACACACACACACACACACACACACACACACACACACACACACACACACACACACACGCACGCACGCACGCACACACGCACGCACGCACGCACGCACGCACACACACACACACACACACACACACACACACACACACACACACACACACACACACACACACACACACACACGTGCACGCACACACACAGAAATGAAAGCAATATTTATGTTGGTTAGGAGAGAATTTTGAAATTAATTTGATGCTTATGTGAATGTGCATTTGTGTTTGTAATTTTTATTCCATTCTTATTTTTGAGATAAACTTTGCATAAACAGTCAAGTGTTCTCTTAAATACTTTAGTTGAATGTTTTTATACAACCATTCTAAATATCAATACAAGGTGTCCAGCTTCGACTGTCACATATTTTAGAGGATTGTTTGTCAGGTTAATACAAGCAAACAATTCATATAACATGTGTCCTATTTCGATTCGTTTTCTGTCTGTGTGTCTGTATGTGTTTTTTACAAAAATCAAAAAATCATTTGATATACAATACTGAATTTTCGTATGAACGTTGATCTTAAAAAGATACATTTTATGGTGAAAGGCTACATGTCTACAATAATACAAATTATTCAAAGTGGCGGCAGTTTAAAATTTTCAAACTCAAATATACCAAAAACTAAACTTTTGCCCAAAAATGTTAAGATACACGAATTATAGACTATGTTATGCCAAATCCAAATTGGCATATCGTTGGATTTGGCATAATAAAGTTTTTAAATAATAATTGTAAAATTTCTTATTGTTGTAGTACATTACTAGTATTGCATAACATGCGTCAAACAGTTTTTTTTAGTTCATTTAAAATAAAATATGAACGCTTAAAGATTAAAAAGTAGCAACATCCAGATAGTAAGAAAAAAATTCCAAAAGAGAAAAAAGAAAAAAAAATTTATGCCTTAAGCCGATGTCTCCCTCGGATGTATGGTCCATGACTCGTCCACCGAGTAAAACACATTCGACACTAAAAAGCGTCTCAATTTTGATTGACAATTCTCGAATCGGATGCCCTCTTGAACTCGGTTCAAAACGGAAACGCCCACCTGTGAAGGCATGTGTGCCTTAATAGCCAACCTATGTTGTACTGTGCTGTACACATGTCTAGTAGATATTTTGCTGTAGTTATGCACCTCTCTCCCCTGAATCGGGTTGCATTTCGAACCCTCAGAGGAGTGCGACTTCTAGAATGTACAGCCCAGCCAGTGTTAACAATCCGAGCTCCCGGAAAGCATCTCGGCACGACTCTAAATTTGAGTTTCACTATTATTCTCATGGCTTTCTTTTGAAGAACAAAAAGACGATTAAAATTGTTCTGCGAGCAGCCACCCCACAGTGCAATGCCATGTAAAAGGTGGCATTGAATAAAACAGTGCTAAGCCATAAGCAATAATTCAGAGAGCCTTCTGATCAGATATAAAGCTGACGAGACCCTCCTGCAAACACTGTTAACATGACCATTCCACGTCAGCTCATCGTCAATGAGCATTCCGAGGAACTTGGTGAAACTGACCTCTTCTATGACGATGTCATCTATAATTGCTGTCAGGTGGCATGTTTTCAGAGCGGTGCTACCTCCGAACGTCATGCAGATTGTTTTGGAAGGGTTGACTTTAAGATTTTTATTCTCAAAGTATTGAATGCAAGAATTAATTTATTCGAAAGAAACAATTTCAACTTGCTCAGTCTTGTTTGAATTGGAACAGAGAGTCGTGTCTTCCGCATATTGTCTGTAAAGACCGAATTCAAATCATTCACATACACAAAGAAATAGTTAATCATCTATCTTAACATTTTTGGGCAAAAAGTGTAATTTTTTCATATTTGACTTTGAACATTTTAAACTGGTGCCATTTTGAAACTGATTATTGTAAATATTTGGCCTTTTACCATAACATGTATCTTTCTAAGATCAACGTTCATACGAAAATTTAGTATTGTGTGTCAAATTGTTTTTGAGATATTTAAATTTTTGTAAAAAAACATACAGACTCACAGACAGAAAACGAATCAAGATAGGACACATGTTATGAGGCATTATTTACTTGTATTGGCCTGAAAAACAATCCTCTAAAATATGCGACAGTCGAAGCTGGACGCCCTGTGTATGATTTAAAGTAGTATCCAAGATAAGAGGATAATTTCTTTGTCGTTTCGAATATAGTAGACATTTGAGTTTAGTGGGTTAATGGATATTACTGAGGATAATGAAGGCATAGTCTCCGTTACTCTGTTAAAGTACACGATTGAACGATTGAATGTAAACAAAAGAATACATGGAACTTGTAGTAGTGTCTAACCCTCTTTAGACTTCAGAACCTTTGGGTGTATAAATCGCACACGACCGGGATCGCTAACTGGGCGTAAAATATAGAGATATACCAAACTGCTTTTGAAAGAAGCAGCTGAGCTGAAAGCAGTTGGCAACACTAAGCTGCTTAATTAAGTTGATTATTAAAAACAGTATACCTCGGCTACAGCATTAATATTTGCACGTTGTTTCTGTATACCGTTGTCAATGAAAACTGCTGAGCCAGCTTTAAACTTGTATTTAATTAAATTATAAGATTTACACATACATACTAAACAGTTACATCAAATTACAAAGACAAGGCTGTACAATTTCTTGGAGATGGCTTAGTAAAATTTGTTTATACCTTTCCATTAATAGAATATTTAATTTAAAGTATATCGTACATACTGACAGTGCATCTCAACATTACAAGAGAGCTGCAGATAGCAACTAATATAGAAAAGCGCTTACTGTTCACTGCTGTTGACCAACCTGTTTTCTGTAACTGTTGGGCGAGGATAACTGCTGCCGACAAGCAGGTATTCTCACTCAACTGTTTAGTAGCTGAACTGCTTACTTTAATAAGCTTCTAAGCTGCTTGTAATTTAGCACATGCCTAATAAAATAAAGTACTCGCTTAGCTGTGAAATACTAATTAATGTAATTATCAATAAGACACACTTAATTATTAACAGAACAATAAAATGTCAAAATAAACTATCAAACAAATAACAATAGAAATAACAAAGCGCTTCAAAAGATATTATGACAAAATAGTACAACACAAAGTATACAAATCAATATAATATAAAGTACATAAATATGCTCGGGTGACGGTGCTGCTTGCACTGAACCTGTGAAAAGTTAAATATAAAAGAATAATTCCCATTACTTACTTGTAATTCCGATCTTGCTCTGGCTTACGATAAGTAGCCCCAAGCTAACAAGGCTCAACAGGAAACTCCCTAAGCCCCTATCTAAAACCAGGGCCACCCCCCAAATACACCAGAGACCAACGTCTCCTCGACTTCCCCGAGTGTCTCGAATCCCTCGTATATATCTCAAACATTCAACGTTACTAGCACCATAACTCGTGTTCTGATCTTCAGTTCTGACAAGCTCAACACATCTCTGTTACCACTGTTCTATACTATTCACTGTAAAGTACATTAATAACATTTATATTAATTTATATGTAACATAATAACTAGTTTCCCTATATTTATTTATTTAACATTTTATCTATCCTACATGTTCTGACAAAAGGATGTATTGCAAGGGGGAAATTGAGCTGATATTGCTTTACTTTTAACGAAAGTAAATAATAAAGATTTGGAACTGTTCTCGATTGCTCAAAATAAAAGGCACTACAAGGTCTTTTTGAAAACTATAAACCAACTGTCAATATCGTGTATGTTAATAATTTTTGTTACAATACAATCATGCATATAAAAAATATTTTTGAAATTTGTTAATGATGGAGTATCAGATGAGGGAGACAAAGGTAGTTGGACATTTGCCATCATTACGTGAAAATTAACAATCACGACGTTTCGATTTGGTAAAACCCAAACCTTTTTCAAGTGCTAAAAACTAAATTACATCTACACAAACATGTTATAAAACTACGTTCTTAAACTAATAAACTTATCTACTTTAATAATTATCTACATTTTAACCTAGATCCTAGAATGGGGTACAACAAAATGAACTTCTACTAAATATAAAAAAATATTAACAGGATTAAATTAATATAACCAATTAGGTGCTGTCAAGGTCACGATATCAACGAAAAATGTCAAAACACAATTAAAATTAATATTCAAATCAGACTGAAATAAGATTACATTAACTAATCATAAATATATGGTACCTGAAAAACAATATTAATTTAAAATAAAATTCAACATGCACAAACAATTATATATATGACTCGGAAGGACTGAGACTACTATTACAATTACATTTTAACCTGAAAAGACAACAATTATTAGGAATAAAACAATACAATAATCAAATATTACAAAAATGATGAAGTCTTACGACCCGCAGTGACGATGGCGTCTAGACGTACCAGGCACGAAGTGAGGATGATACAATCCAAATGCAGTGTCTACGAAGTTCCTCCAAGGTGATAAAACACGGGGACAAGACAAACATACACACTACACTTCACAACAACCATACACAGACTGTAATGTATGTATTCTTATTTCAGTCTGATTTGAATATTAATTTTAATTGTGTTTTGACATTTTTCATTGATATCGTGACCTTGACAGCACCTAATTGGTTATATTAATTTAACCCTGTTAATATTTTTTTATATTTAGTAGAAGTTCATTTTGTTGTACCCCATTCTAGGATCTAAGTTAAAATGTAGATAATTATTAAAGTAGATAAGTTTATTAGTTTAAGAACGTAGTTTTATAACATGTTTGTGTAGATGTAATTTAGTTTTTAGCACTTGAAAAAGGTTTGGGTTTTACCAAATCGAAACGTCGTGATTGTTAATTTTCACGTAATGATGGCAAATGTCCAACTACCTTTGTCTCCCTCATAAAACATATGTTTCATGTATAGTGAAGTGAAGTTTGTACTGCAGTAAGAAAGACTGTGCTGCAGTCAGAAACAGCTACTCACAGAAATGACCCTTAAGCCAAGCACCTCACTTTTCATGGAATGAAAATAGGGTTCCTTCCTCCACACAGCCAGGGTGTGGGATTTCTATATTTCACGTATTTCCGTTTCCTGTAGCTTCTTCAACCAAATGAAATAGTTAAAATGAAACTCTTTCAGGAAATGGACCATATTTATATAATCAATAGATACTTAATTGTAATTATTGCTCCCACTTTTTAGCTCATTAAATTCCTTTTTTTTAACCAAACCTGTTTGGTATTTATAGTCTCATTATTTATCAACGCAAATAATCGATTTGGAAAACTAGATTTTATTTATAATATAAATATTTTTGGCCTATATATTTACCTTTGTAAATATTTATACATTTATTGATATGGTTTGCTAATTTTCAAGGACACATTTCTATATTTGACTTTTGCCTATTTATATCTAATAAGTAGGCCTATGGTTCAATTACAATAACAATTCTTGATAGCTATAGTAGGCCTATACTCATTAAATTAGTTCCAAAACCTACTGTACTCAGATGACTTCCCTGGATAGATGAGTTGTTGAGTTGTTGGTACGCGCATAGCAAGAAATAAGGACACTGACATCATGGTATTCGCAGAAGGTGAATTTTGATATATTTAAGCAAAACTGATAACTTATTGACAGTTGTAGAGGTTCCAGGTTATTTTGAAATTATTTAAAAATCACTTCTTGATTGCAATTCTTTCTAAGTATAATTTGAGTGAAATTTTTTTGTATACAAAAAAGTGAACCACTATACAGAGTGTGACTGATATACTTGGAAAATATTCAGGAGGTTGTTCCTGGGCTCAAAATAAACCAAACATTTCATATAAATATATGTTCTAATATGCAACGTTTCCTGTCTGTCTGTCCATCTGTGTTGTTTATATTATAATTTTTTTCTCTAAGCAATCATAAAAGGCAGAGTGTTTAAATTTACATATGCTATACTGGTAATAATCTATTACATAAATAAATTTTAAGAAATTTGTTGAACATTTTCAAAATGGCGGCTAGTTGAAAACTTTGACGTTAAATTCCATAACATCTACACCCTGTATAAAAAAAACACATAAGTAATAAACTGTAGCAAATCTTATTATAAAACTAACGATGCCTTATTTATTGAAAACAAATAATAAATGCATGATTTGTAGTATTTCATTTAATCTAATTACACTCGAAGAACAAAACTTTAAGTGTAACTAGATTAAAGAAAATACTAAAAATTAGGCATTTCTTGTTTGTTTAAAATAAATAAGGTACCGTTAGGTTTATTGTAAACTTTGCTACAATTTATTAATTTTGTGTTTTTTTTATACAGGTTGTAGTTTTTCTGGAATTTAACGGCAAAAACTACGTTAAATTGGTGTAAACTAAAGGCGGCCTTTTAAAATAGCCGCCTTTTTGAAAGTTTTCGACGAATATTTTTCAACTTTTTATGTAATAGGGTATTTAGTATAGCATATGTGCCAAATTTCAACACTCTACCTTTTATGGTTGCTAAGAAAAAAATTATAATGTAAAAAACACAGACGGAAAGATGGACAGAAAACGGTGACATATGTTTATATGAAATTTTAGGTTTGTTTTGACCCCAAGAACAACCTCCTGAATTTTGTTCAAGTATTTCAGTTACACCCTGTAGGGCCCATACGTACAAAACCAAAAACAGGCATGATTAATTAGAGAGAATCGAAAGCCTAATTTATAATCATCGTCAAATTAATGTAAAAACAGCTAGTAATTACACTTGAATAATATTAAATGTTCAAAATAGATTGCACATTTCAAATACTGTCAATTATGTTATATTCAGTATTTGCATTTAAATCATATATAAACATAGTTTCAATAAATATTTCAACAATAAATATTCACACTGAAAATATTATTACAGCTTTGGAAACTTTCGTCATTTCGTTGATGGTGCGGCTGCAGGTAGTTGCGCGCAACTCGAGCGTCCTTTACGGACCACTGGCAGCGGGACCGGGAGGTCAGTATGAAGGGGTTAGGGGGTCATAGAAGAAACATACAACTCTGACAATTTTGAGCAAAGGTAAAAAAAAGATAATTTTGTTGTCATATATAACCAATCAAAACTCTTTAAGATTGAAGTGGCTTATTAATTTATCATACATAGCCTAATTTAAATTCCGACAAACCAATTTGTAAGTAACAATAGTTTGATCGGTGTAATATTGGTTACTGATATGTAATGTGCATAATTCCACCTATTTTTACAATAGGTTTATTTTTATCCAATTTACAATTATCCACTAATTTTACAAATTCCATTTGCTTTGTTATTACTACTGTTCCAGCAATGCAGTTAATTATTGAATATTAGGCTATTATTTATTCTGTTAGAATGACACGAAGATATTCAATCTATGGTAAGATATAAAATAATAAAATAAGAACAATATAACAGTGTTTTTCTGTCGTAACACTGAAAACAATATCTGAAGTCAGTTTTATTGGCTTTTCCAGCCAAACTTTTCATTTTTTAATGATACTAATATTAGAGCCTTAAATTATATATTTACCCTATTAATCCTGAACATTTCAAGTAGACTAAACCTCTAAATAAATGTATCGAATTATAATTTAATTACAAAACACAAATTATTCTTAAAACTGTACAGTGTTAATTATATTTTGTTTTGAATGTATTAATTATTTTGAGTAATAAAATTATTTGTATTGTATTCTATATCAGAAACACAGTTTCTTTATTTTATATAAAAATATCTTAATTATTTTACACATAAAACTTTTTTAATTGGTACTATTTTTAGTTGGATGAAAATGGGCATTTTTATATTATTTGCCTTAATTGTTTAACAGCGATTTGCAGCATGGCGTTAGTTACTGGAAGGTCTTGGCTAGGGTTTGTGTTTGCAGAGGCTGTCGGAGCCTGTCCGACATGTCGGTTTTAATCCAATAAGAACAACGTTATTTTCGAACCGGACACACGATTACGCGTATCCAAACTAAACAGTTATTTTTAAACGGATTTTAACAGAAAAAATGCATTTGACCAAGAATGAAATAACTAGTTGGAATTGGTTTGCAAATTCCTAATTAGTTTTATAGAAAGAAATATACTAAATATTAAGTTTGAAGCTTTTATTTTCACCTTTTTTCAAAACTAGGCGTATGTACTGAAAATATCAACGCATTGGGTTATGTGCAATATGATAACGTTTAAAATGACACCTCATATACAGCTTTTGGTCAGTAAATAACGAAAAAATATAGATTCGCGAATAACATTGTTCTTATAGTATTATAACCAAAATGGCCGACATCCTCTGCAGACCCTAAAATGCACTTTCCAGACGAACTCTCTAACTGGATATGTGGGCCTATATCATCCTGTACGTAATTCCGTATCATGTGCCCAGCGTGGTTGATATTTTGACAGGAAATTAAGTAATTCATTTACCACTCGAATCCCGGGAGTTGCTGAATCGAGTGGTGTTTTTGGTTTGTTGCCATTGGTAACGTAGGAATAAAATCGTTGTTGTTTGGAAGTGAGTTAGTGTCTCCACTTGCTTGTTCTATAAAGTAAATAACAGTATTGTACTTGTATTTATTGAGTTACAAATTCTTCAAGAAT